>CM033726.1:29426030-30026030 GCA_019671005.1 Hibiscus mutabilis | reverse complement strand
CTTGGACTCAACTTTCCTTTTTGCCCGAAACGCAATATTTTTTTTCCAAGGTGATACTTTAAGAAACACTTTATCACCCACTTGAAATTCAATTTCTTTTCTCTTTGAATCAACATATGATTTTTGTCGATTAGCGGCTATCTTAAGATTATCTTGTATAATCTTTACCTTGTCTTCGGCTTCTTTTATAAGATCATGACCAACTATGTCTCGATCTTTTAACTAGTACCAATTCAAAGGAGTCATGCACCTTCTTCCATACAAGGCTTCATAAGGTGCCATTTTGATACTTGCTCTTTTCATTCCTGACCACCAATATTGACTCTTAAGATCTTGATACATCTTGTTTCCACCTGGATGCATGGTCAAAGGACTATAATGCGCCTCAAAGAGAAGTTCTTTCTTTAACTCTTCATCTTTAGGAATAACAATTCTTCCTCGGTAATACAAGCATCCATCGGACATAATTTCAAAATTTTTGGTCTCACCAATTTCGTCTTGTTTGAATCTTGACAAACACTCCTTATCTCTTTTTGAAGCTCCTTTATCTGATCTACTAAAACATGCCTTATTCTTAATTCAGCAATCAAAACACCGTTTTCTTTCAAAGCTAGCCTCACATTTATACCTCTCAAGGCAGCAAAGGTCTTTCTACTGAGGGCATCTGCTACCACGTTCACTTTACCTGGCTGGTAGTCAATAACCACATCATAATCATTTAGGATTCTGATCCACCTTCTCTGCCTCAGATTTAACTCCTTTTGAGTTAGTAGATACTTTAAATTTTTATGATCCGTATAGATGTAGCATCGTTCTCCATATAGATAATGACACCATATTTTTAAAGCAAATACAACTGCTGCCAACTCTAAATCATGGGTGGGATAGTTCCTCTCACGCGTCTTAAGCTGTCTGGAAGCATAAGCCACTACCTTTCCCTCTTGCATGAGTACACATCCCAATCCATTATAAGAAGCATCACTATATACTACATAATCCTTACCCGATTATGGCTGCACTAATACCGGAGCTTCAATTAAAATCCTCTTTAAAGTTTCAAAACTTTCTTGGCACTTATCCGTCCAAATGAATAGCACATCCTTTCTTAATAGCTTGGTTAACGGAGAGGCAATTATCGAGAAATTCTTTACAAATCTTCAATAATAACCAGCCAATCCCAAGAAACTTCGAACCTTAGAAATATTCTTCAGAGTTTTTCATTCAACTATAGCTTGTATTTTCTTGGGATCTACTCTTATCCCCTCTGTTGAAACCACATGGCCGAGAAAAGTAACTTCTGATAACCAAAATTCACATTTTAATAACTTAGCATATAGTTTATTTTCTGGGAGGATTTGAAGAACAACACGAAGATGAGCATCATGTTCCTCTTTTGTCTTTGAATATACTAAAATGTCATCAATAAATACCACCACAAATCGATCCAAATATGGATGAAATATTCGATTCATCATAGTCATAAATGCTGCAGGAGCATTAGTTAATCCGAACGGCATCACTACAAACTCATAGTGTCCATACCGAGTTCGGAAAGCTGTCTTTGAAATATCTTCTTCCTGAATCTTCAACTGATGATATCCAGATCAAAGATCAATTTTGGAAAACATAGCTGCACCCTTTAATTGATCAAAAAGATCATCAATCCTCGGAAGAGGATACTTATTCTTCACAGTCACCTTGTTTAACTGGCGGTAATCTATGCATAATCGCATAGATCCATCTTTCATTTTCACAAATAATACTGGTGCGCCCAAGGTGACACACTTGGCCTTATAAATCCCCAATCTAACAATTCTTGCAATTGCGCTTTCCCAAAGCTCAGTCGGAGCCATTCTATAGGGGCCATTGATATAGGTGCAGTACCAGGTAACACTTCTATTTTAAATTCTACTTCTCGATCTGGAGGTAGTCTTGGTAACTCATCCAGAAATACATCTGGGTGTTCTCGAACAGTAGGAATATCTTCCAACTTAACCCTAGAAGTTTGAGTATCCACCACATTAGCTAGAAAAGCTTGACAGCCTTCTAATAACAACTTATTTGCAGAAATGACTGAAATTACATTTGATAGAGGATTCATCTTTTCACCAACTACCATTACCTTAGCACCTTTCGAATCCCTCAATATGAGTCGTTTCAGATGACAATCCACCATGGCATGATAAAATGATAACCAATCCATTCCCAAAATTATCTCGAATTCTTCGAAAGGTAGCTCCATTAAATTTGCTGGAAACTCTATTCCCTGCACCTTAATCGGACAATTTTTACATATTCGATTCACTCTCGCACTCTGACCCAATGGATTCGTCGCTATTATATCACTAGAGATAGACTCTAATGAAATATTTCTTTCTTCAATCAACTTAGTACTAATGTACGAATGTGTAGAACCAGGATCAATCAAAACCAATACAGGCTTATCAAAAAGATAGAATGTACCTGCAATAATTTCTGGATCGGCACGATCCTTATCTATCTTGATATTAAAGATTCGGGCTGGTGCGCGTATTTCTGGCTGTGAAGCATATTCAAATGGTATTCCAAATCTGCCTCTTCCTCTACCCCTCTGTGGCATCACTACAGATTTCTCTATCAGCATAGGTCTCTCTCCAGATATCAGGGGGCAGTCTTTCACAAAATGACCAACTTTTCCACATTTAAAACATGCCCCTATCACCATCCAACATACACCTGGGTGACATTTGCCACAAACATCACACGGCTGAGATCTAAACTGGGATTATGAACCAGCACCATAATTAGTTGTCTGTGCTTGTCTATTTCCTCTAATATTGCCTCCTTTACGAGCAGATGTAGCAGATCCAGATTTATTCTTATACCAAGAACTAGAACCTTTATTCCGCTTAGATGAAAAAGAAGATGGAGATATTCCTGGTCTCTTTGTTGATTGTGAAGTCTGCTCTGTCGTATCCTCTGATTGAACACGTTCTATCGCCTTGGCTCGATTCACTACTTCTTGAAAAGTAAGAAGATTCAATGCCGCCAATAATTCTTTTGGTCTCTTATTCAAATCTTCAATAAACCAGTCATATCGATCATTTTCAGTAGGAATCAATTCTGCTACAAATAGGCTCAACTTGTTAAATTCACACTCATTCTCATAAATAGTCCGGTTCCCTTGCTTCAAGTTGAGGAATTGTTGCTTCATCTCCCAGATAAACTGATCCCCAATATATTTGTTCTTGAATTCCTCCAAGAAGAATTGCCAAGTAACCTGCCCGAAAAAGATGTACATCGTAGCATTGATCCACCAAAATCTAGCTTGACCTCAAAGTAACAAGACAGCTCCATCTAATTTATCAGTCTCTGAGCAGTGGAATCCCTCTAACATGATCTTTAAATCATTTAGCCACATATCGACATCCATAGGACCTTCATCTGCTTCTCCTTTAAATTCAGGCGCTCCTAAACTTTTAATTCTTTAGCAATTGTCATCCAAGGAGCAAGGGGAGCTGGTGGCTGAAAACGTGTCAAAATCGTTTCCAAAGCCTGAAGGAAAGTCCCCTGATCTTGCACAAGCATTCCTTGTTGTGCTGGTGCCCTTCCCTATTCTGATTGAGCTGGAGGGTTATTATTAACCTCATTATTTCCACGGCCGGCTTCTTCCGAAACGTCATGTTCTGTAGCTCATCTAGAGCTTCCTGATTCAGACATCTATAATACATAACTACTACATTAGTAAGGAGCAACATTCATCAATTATATAAAAATTAGATCAGTAATATTGATATTCTAGTGGCATGTACACACTTTTTAACAAAAACAACTTCCATTTAGGCCGAGACCCAGCTAAACCTATAGCTTTGATACCAATAAATGTAACACCCCTTACCCGTATCCATCACTGAATACGAGTTAGAGTTGTCACATGACACTTGTACAATAGTTCTTATTTCAAAAATCGGTAAAATTTTGTCTCTTTAAAATATAAACAATTAACTCTTTAACTAAAATAAAATTTAATCGTGTAAAATTTAAACTTAATATTTCTAAGTTAAATTCGAACCTAGATTCAAGCAGTAACTAGACAGTTTACTTCTAATTCACATAGTTATTAGAACTGCCTAAAAATTGCCTGAATTAAAAATCTTTTAGATATTAAATAAAATACGATTAAATTATCTCTTTACTAAACATGTTCATATCAGAGCAGCTCAAAACATTTATAATTTACATGTCAACTAATAATATCAAAAGTAACATCGAAGATGTCATACTGATAGTGATGTTTTGCTTCCAAAATAGATGATGTCTTCTTCTGCTGCTCCTTACGCTCTTTACCTACGCGTGAAACATTCACACGCTAAGTATACACTTAGTGAGGCAACATAAAATTATTTAAACATTTCACTTTAAAGAAATTACATAAACAAACAAAATACAATATATATATATAGGATTATGAAATCGTAAATCTAACTTGTCAAAGTCGTTCCACTGTTAGGTAACCTGTAAAATCTCAAAATTCATATATATAAGATAGGTTATACCAAAGAAATTCTTTATTTGAAAATTCATTTCACTTGAATCATTCTTTGCACTTTCACTCTTAATATAATTATAGCCCAATGGAAAAGTAAATGAGAATGCATGGTATGTGAGTCAATGTTGAGTATGCACATGTGCGACATCAACTAATATGTTGTGCCATAATAAGTCACTGTATTATTGTATCACTGCTGTAATTTAACAGCATCACTATATCACTTGGTCATAGTTGAAGAACACAACGTCACTATATCACTATACTCCACCTCATTGGTATGCCAATTATACCAAGAATCTCAATAATCATACATTGGGCTTTTAACCAATTCAATATTATGATCTCTTCACTTATTCAATAATATCAATAAATAAAAATATGTCACTATAACATATATAAGAAAAATGCATTGGGCAGTTCATACCCGAAATCATTTATAATTCATTTCAAAGCCATTTAATAGATATATAATTTACGATTCAAATCCCTTTTTCTTTTCAACACTTGAGGTTGACTTATCGCAAGCCTTCCTCATATCATAACAAAAATAAGTAAGAATGCACTGACCTGTTGCCTCACTAGTATACTATACTAATATTTTTCAACTTTACTCTTGCGCTTTTCCTTTATCAACAGCCTGGCTTGTATCTCGATTTTGATCCCGATTAGGATCTACACAACATTTAACAACACATACCATTCAAAGTACATGTTAGTATTATACTAACATCAGTATATATTAGGAATAATATTCCTAATAATTCTTTTAATACCAACTTCATATTTTAATATCAATGTTAACTTCAAAACTTCTAAATCTTTCAAAATAGTCCTTTGTCACAAAACTTAAATTTCAACTCAACTTTCCACTTTAATTGCATATTTCCCCAGCTTTACAATTTAGTCCTCAACGCTTTACAAACTTCCACATTAGTCCAATTAACATTCTAAAACTTACAAAATCATCCTTACACCATTTCTAACCTTAGGAAAATTTTTCCATAATTTTCCACAAATTTCCCCTATATGCCGAATTTGAAAGGTCACCTTGACCAAATTTCCCAACTTGATTCAAACATGAATTCAACCTCCAAACATCATATTCAAGCTTCTCACATCATTTCCAATTCAAATAAAATTTTTGCAAGAGTTTCCCCTAATTTTTCAATTTTCCCAAAAATAACCTATAACACAATCCATGGAAATTTTCCACTCTAACAAGCATTAAACAACATCACATTCAATCAATTTAATCCATAAAACATGAAATCTCATCTTGTTCTTCATAAACCCTAATCTCCCATCTCAACATATAAGCATGGAAACCACTCAAAAATTATATCAAATGAAAGAGAATTCAATGGAGATTAATTCTCTATTTCATGTCTTAACCCAAAAACAAATTAAATCAAGCCAAAAATTGAATAAAAAATTTTCTTACCCTTGCTATGGAGGTTTCGGCCAAGAGGAGAAAGATGAGAAAAAATTCTAGCTTTTTCTTCAATTAATTAACAAGACAAATGGCATTTATTTGGCCTTTATCTAATATAAAAATCTCCTTTAATAGTAAAATTACCATTTTCCCCTTTATTATATCCAATTAGGTGTTGACACCTATTAATTTCACTTTTCCATAATCCTCTTTAATTAAAAAGCATGGGCAAAATGACCAAAATGCCTTTAATGAATCCATGTATTCACAAATATGCCATTTGTGCGCTATATTGAAATTCTGCCTTCAATCGAATCTAAATCGATTAAAAACGATTTCAAAACAAAATTTCATGTTCTTCAAGTCATCTTACAAGTCCCTTCAAAATTTCATCACATTCCGAGCTCATACGATTACCCGAATTCCATTTAAACTTTAATTGTAATTTTCCAATAATAGAAACATTGGATTGAAACAACAATTTTATATTCGATTCACTTCCTTATGTGATCTATTTATTTATAGAACAAAAATAATTATTAGTAAAATTACCATGTTGGTCCTTGAACTTTTCTCAACTTTTTACTTTGGTCACCAAACATTAACATTTTAGTCACTAAACTAAATCACCAACTTTTAAATCTTTGCAAATTAGTCACTAACCAATTATTGGGGTATTACACATTGCTTCAGTTGAAGGAATCAGAGCTGATCCTAAAAAGATACAATCTATTGTGGAGTGGAAGGTTCCCAAGAATATTACTGAGGTTTGCAGTTTCTTGGGACTTGCTGGATATTATCGAATGTTTGTGAAAAACTTTTCGATGATAGCTGCTCCACTTACAAAGTTATTGAGAGAGGATGTTCCATTTGTTTGGACTGAAAAATGTCAAGAAAGCTTTAACCAGTTAAAGAAAATTTTGACAGAAGCTCCAGTTTTAGTACAACCCAAATTGGGAAAGGAGTTTACTTTGTATAGTGGTGCATCTCATAATGGATTGGGGTGCGTATTAATGCAAAATGGAAAGGTAATTGCTTACACTTCCTGGCAGTTAAAACCGCATGAAAGGAACTATATGACTCATGATTTAGAGCTGGCAGTTGTGGTTTTTGCTCTAAAAGTGTGGCGACATTATCTCTACGGTGAACGTTGCCATGTATATACTGATCATAAGAGTTTAAAATATTTGATGACACAGAAAGAATTGAATCTACAACAACGAAGGTGGTTGGAATTGATAAAGGATAATTCAAATACTTGAGGATATGTTAAGAGCTTGCATAATTGAATTCGACGGATCATGGGAAAAATATTTACCGCTAGTAGAATTTGCTTACAATAACAGTTATCAGACAAGTATACAAATGGCACCCTATGAATCTCTTTATGGTCGGAAGTGCATATCACCATTGAAGTGGTTTGAGTTACATGATCGCAAGTGGATTAAGCCAGATATGTTGCAAGAAATGGAAGAAAAAGTTAAGATTGTGCAAGATAATCTTAAAAGGCCGCTGATCGACAACAGTCATATGCATATTTGAAAAGAAAGGACATTCAGTTTGAAGTTGGAGAAAAGTATTCTTGAAAGTTTCTCCTTGGAAGAAAATAATAAGATTCGGCCGCATAGGTAAGTTAAGTCCCAGATATATTGGACAATATGAAATACTGAAGAAGGTTGGTCCTGTTGCATATCAGTTAGCTCTTCCACCAGAGATGAGTAAAATTCATGATGTTTTCCATGTTTCAATGCTCCAGAGATATAGATCAGATCTATCACATGTGATTGTACCAGAGGAAATTGAGTTGCAATCAGATTTGACATATGAAGAAGAACCAGTAAAGATACTAGCATATGGTGTCAAAGAATTAAGGAACAAGCAAATACCATTGGTGAAAGTCCTTTGGCGCAATCACAAAGAGGAAGAAGGAACATGGGAAACAAATGATGCAATAGAAAAGCAGTATCCACACTTGTTTAAAATAGGTACGTTTTGAAAATTTGAGGACGAATTTTCTTAAGGGTGAGAATTGTAATACCCAATATTTGATTAGTGACTAAAATGTAAAGAATCAAAGGTTGGTGGTTTTACTTTAGTGAGTAAAACATAAAATTTTAAAGTTTGGTGGCCAAAGTGAAAAGTTGGGAAAAGTTTAGGGACCAAAATGGTAATTTTCCCAAATATTATTTTTATGCCAAAAATGAATAGTTTATTCTGGTATAAGAATCTTGGTGGGAATTGGATTTTTGATATGGGATTTGTGTGAAAATCTATTAAAATGGATAAGTTTCGGTAATTAGTTCGAATGATTATTCGAATTCAGAAAAATATGAAAATTTTATGGAAGTCTTAGAAAGGCTTAAAGAATATGATATTGTGATTTTTGAATCGTTTTTATTCGATTTAAATTCAAGTCTATGCAGTATTTGGTGTAGTAGATGAAAATATCATTTTTGAAGATAAGTTGATGCATTAAGGGCAAAATGGTATTTTCATCCCTACTTTATGAATATTTTTTATTATTAAGGATAAGAATATGCAAGTGTTGGTAGGTGATTGGTTATAATTCAAGGGAAAAATAGTCATTTGACTATTAAAGAAATTATTATATTAAATTAGGTGATTATAATGCCATTTGACATTAAATTAAAGAATAGAATTTTGTGGAAATTTTCTCATCTTCTTTCTCCTAGCCGTGGGGTTCCAAGCAAGGGTAAGAAAGTTTCATTTCAATTTTTAAGCTTGCTTGATTGGATTTGAGGCTTAGACATGAAAAAAGAAATTGATCTCCATTGAATTCTCTATCATTTGGTATAAGTTTTGCTTGATTTCCATGCTCCTAAGTTGATATTGATGACTAGGGTGGATGAAGAACATGTTGGAATATTATGTTTTAAAGGTTGTTCATGTTGGAAATAAGGTTGTGATGTTGTTTCTATGTTGGAAATGATGAAACTTCCATGGAAAACTTGTTAGTGACCATTCGGCTACTATGAATAAATTAGGGGAAATTATGGCAAAATTTACTTTGATGATGGAAATGATGAGAATGATGTTCTATAAGCTTGATTTTATTATTTGGATGAAGAAATGATCATGTTCTTGAAAACTAAGAATTAAGGTTTATGTTAAACTTTGGAATTTTGGAACATGATTGAAGGAAGATTGGTTGTATATGTTAATTTAAGGTGTTTGGAATGAAAATCCCTAATTAGATTGCATTAAGGACCAAAATGTAAATTTTGAAAGGTTTAGAGATTTGATGTTTGAGCTTGTATTTGAAGTATATTATGTTGAAAATTAAGTCTAGTGATTTAAATTTTGATTTTGAAGTTTAAATCAACATTTTGGGTTAAATTGAGTATTCGACTACTTTAGGGACCAAAGTGCAAATTTTTAAAGTTTGGGTCCTAAAGTGTAAAAGATGAGAAATGTAAGGATTAGATTTGAAAATTTTGGTTGGAAGTTTAAAAGAGTCCTTAGGACTAAAATAGATATTTTGGGAAAAATTGGAGATTTAAAGAAAAGTATGAGAATTTGTGATCCGAATATAGAAAGCTTCATCGGATCAATTTTCAATATAATGGATAGTTATTTTATTTACTTTCCATTATTGTATATGGTATGATTATGTGCTAACATATGCTTGAAATGGTATATGTTATTTTTTAATGTAGATTCCGATATAAATAGAGGTGGTATTAGCAAACAAGGAAAAGAAAACGTTTGAGAGTGATAATTGAATAGTGAAGGCAACCACTTTGCAAGGCTAAGGTGAGTGCATACATGTTTCTAAATGTATGTTTATTAAAATACTATAGGGAGACTTTCAATAAGTCACCTAAAAAGGTAAAGAATTTTTATAAATAGCATATTATGTTTTTGGCATGGTACTTTATTTTACTGATTTAAAGATTGTGGCATATTTTATAATCATAAATGGTTTATAGCATGATATATATATGACAAAGTTATTTGATACAGTTTTTTTTATGGCAGTACACCATGAAAGTTATAGAGCATATTGGAGTGTGAACTGCTCTAATATGATATGTTTTACATGATATGAATTGTATATGGGTTGCTTGCCATTTTGCAGGAATTGATTTTAAAGTTGCCCTTGGTAGTATAATATTGATTTGGACAATATAGTGGTATACCATAAGAGTCACACTGTATCTGACACTTCATTGTGTCGACAGTATGCGACGTCGATAGTTTGCAACACTTCATTGTATTGATATGGCAACACTTTATTGTGCTGATATGATCGCAACACTTCATTGTGTTGATATGTTCCCGATACTTCATTGTGTCGATAGAAAGAGTAGTACTAAAGTGTACACGACTCGTATATTAGTCACTTGATATTTACCTTGGGCTATATGATTTCACAGAATGATTACATATTTTTATGTAGTACAAAATGATCACAATATGCTTTTTGGCATAGATATTCCTGCATTATAGATTATATGATTTAAAGACTTTCATGCTTTTGAAGAGTATCATGCATTAGAAAGTATTTTATATGTTACTCATCTTATGCCTCACTGAGTTATTCTCAGCATGTATTGTTGATTATACACGTAGGTAAATGGAAGTAGGAGCGGAGCTTTTGCATCACCATCTCTTTTGGGAGTACAGAATCGACAGGTTAAATTTAGTACTTATGACATCCTTATTTTTGTGATTAATGGTGGCATGTACTAGCTAAACCTGTCTTTTTGATAAAATATTTCAATCGGATATGTAATAGTTTTATAAACCTTTTATAGATGTTAAACTTATTTACTGATTATTATTATTATATGTTTTAATATGATTATATTATTTACGTAAAAAAATTTACTATCATGTATTAAATTATTATTTTATTTATAAATTAAATAAAATTAAGTGTGCTTGGAATAGAGAAATTTCAAGATGGGTGACCATTTGGAAAGTTACATAAAATATTTAAATAACCCTAGTTTTTAGATTAAAATATATTTTTAAAAGCCTGTAACATCTTTGACTCGTGTTCGATGTATGGATACGGGAAGGGGGTGTTACAGATGTACTACCTGGTACAATACCCATATCGATGTCACCGTATCATATGGCACATGCTGAACTCAAGGAGCACAAGTTATAGCTACAGAAATTATTGGATCGAGGTTTTATACGACCGAGTATGTTACCCTAGGGAGCACCGGTATTATTGGTAAAGAAGAAAGATGGATCAATGAGTTGTGTACTGATTATCGTCAACTTAATAAAGTGACAATAAAGAATAATTATCCATTGCCAATAATTGATGATCTTTTCGATCAATTAAGGGGAAAATTATATGCCAAACTATCTAAATGCAAGTTTTGGCTTTCCGAGGTGACATTTCTCAGACATATAGTATAGGCTTAGGGAATTCGAGTTGATCCTCAAAAAATTCAAGCTATCGTGTAGCGGAAACCTCTTAAAACTGTTACTGAGGTTAGAAGTTTTCTTAGATTGACAGGATATTATAGCCCAAGGTTATTATATGCTGATATATATATTACCATGTATAAAAAAATGATGATATAAAGCCCAAGTATGGTGTAGAGATTCAGAAGTATAGTTGGTTAGCCATAGAGTTATAAACAACTGTATAAATATTCTAAGCACTACGGTGTAACATTTATGTATACTCACTGAAGATTAAGTACAAGGGAGTACTTTGGTACATATTAAAGCACTTTGGTGCAACTTTCGTATATACTCAAGGAAGGTTGGGTATATGTATACTCAAGGAAGGTTGGGTATACGAGGATGACTCGTGTACTTAGATTCTCTTATTTCAATACTTTGGGCTAAATAAATTTTAAAACAGGATGGTAAGCTTGAAAGCTTGTTGACATAAATGGCAATGACATTAGTAAGAATTAAACGTACTACTTTGATATATGTTAGTACAAGTGATTGTACTTATTTTAATATGAATGAAAGTGGTAAGGTGATTATATGCATTTTTAATTATTTATATTGATATTTATGTCAAATTGCACTTGACTATGGATTATTGCCTTACTAAGCGTATTCTTCGCGGGTGATGATTTTCACGCGTAGGTTAAACGGAGCTCAAGGAGAAGAGTAGTTGGGCATCATCTACATATTTTGAGAGTATATTACTATATTCACAGTAATGACATCTATCCTTTTTATTTGGATATACTAGATGGCATGTATAATAGTTATTAGTAGATGGTCTAATAATTAGTTATGGTTTGTATTAACTTTAACTAAAATATGGTTGACCTAATAACTTATATGGTGTGGATTTTGATCATAGTAAGTCCCATGATATTTTTAATGTATGAAGGACTAAGTTATTAGTAACTAATGTGCTCATAGTAGAGAGAGTTAAAATCTCTCCAGAAGTTATGCAGATACAGTGTGTTTCAAAAATCAATATAAATTCCATGATTTGAATTCAAAAGTGAATCTTATATTAATAAAGTGGAATTTGAGTATAGTTTCTTTGAAAAAATGTTAACTGATTTTGAGATTTGTACTAAAAGATATGAATTTTTAACTGATGAAAGGTTAGAAAATAGGGCAGCAGATTTCTTAAAATTCTTCGTTGTGCCTTGAGTTTGTGATTTTTTTGAATTTTTGTATAATAATTTGAGTAATTAATTTACATGGTTAAAAAGCTTAGTGAATATAGTATAATTGAAAATTTACGAAATGAATTTTTTATGTCTATAAACATTTATAAAACATTTTATTCAAGGACAGTGCAGGCTGCGAGTTTCAATGTCGATAATGTAAATTGTTTTTAACTTGGCTTTGTGACATAACCGACTCATGTTCGAGGACTGAATATTGGAAGGGGGTGTTACACTATTGGTTCACCATTACTCCTTTCACTTCCATCGCCCACCATCAATCCACCATTACAGACACCATTTACCTATCTTCTTCATCTTTAATCACCCTTTTTACTATCTTCTTATAACTCTTGCGATTTTTCTTATTTTCATTTTTGTTCGCCACATTCACACCATGGTGAAGAAATCCATGCCCGAAGCCGGATTGCATTTGAAATAGCTACTTGGAACGAAGGCATAATCCCCTTGACCCGGCCTAGATGCCATACCGAACCAAGCGAGCTACATTGGTTTTGCCGAAACAAACCTGAACGATTTACTTAGAAAACAATCCATTTTTTTCTTTTATCTTGTCTAACTGCATTTTTATGTCCTGAGGTGATCACGCTGGCAGCGGTGAAATTTATAATCCAAACAGGCATCGAATTGACACCTAATTGATCGATAAAGTATTCTAAGGACCAAATTGTAATTTTAGAAAAATATAAGTGCTTACTTAAATTCAGAGTTACCAAACCTTAATTAATCAGGTTACATGAATACCAATTAAGTTTCAACTTAAAATAACCATCTAAAATCATTTAATTGCATGATCATGAAACATGGACTGAACTGCAAGGATTCAAACTTCAACAAAGCATAATACCAGAATTAACTAACAGCGTACCAATACACCCCTTTCCCGTATCGATACGGGTATAATTTATGAAGGGTATCGGTATGGTCTTCAAGCGTACTGATACAATTGTTCGATATCAAAAAAAAGGGATTCTAGTAGCTAAAAGGCATACCGATACAGTTGCCCGTGTGCTGACACAAAGCTTAATTTTTTGCTATGCGTACCCATACAGTGCTGGGCATAACGATATGCCTGTGTAATTTTGCTCAGATTTAGGCTGAGACAAACCCCGTGTACCGATCCCTGAGGACCTATACTAGTGCGGCCTGGTCTGTAATGACCTCTTGGTCGAACATATAACCCTTTGGCTCAATCAAACATGTTTTTAACATCTTACAAACAATCAAATAGGCATGGTAGAGGATCATTCACATCATAGCAAAACCAAACAATGATCCTATCAGCATGATATTTACCCAAGCATGCAATTCATATCCCAACCCCTCGAAGCAAGACATAAAGTAACATACAAGTCCAAAATACCATAAGAAACATGTCCGAAACAGGGATAACCAAAACAACCCTCCCAATTACAACTTGGTCACATTGCCTCTTATTACTAGTAAGTATTTATAAAACCGTACTTGAAATAGCTTCGCCCTTGGATTGCCTCTTGCTCGCTCATTGTCCGAAAATACTTCTCTGCATTGATGAGAAAGGAGAGCGTAAGCTTATAAAGCTTAGTGAGGGAATCTCAAAACCACTCATCAATGCATTTAAAACCATTTGCTTTCAAACATGTATTGAACCTCATGCCAAAATCATCTCATGCTTCTATAATCTTTCCAAATATGCACTTTTAAACATTCGCAACACGCGTATCATAGATTTCTAGCATAAACCTCAATTTAAGCTTCTCATTCTAAAACTTCAAAATAACAAGCTTAAAGAGCACCACATATATAAACCATATTATACAAAACATAATCCATTTCTCATGATACATTATATCATATATTGGCATTCAAGTGACCCAAAGACCAAATCAATCTATTTTATAAAAACATATCGGATACACGGATTTCCCAAGTGGTTCCTTCGACCATTTCACACACATCCTCGAACTGGAGCATGGTACTACTACCCCTTAACGGTTATGATGTATAAATCCACCAGTGGGATAATTACCACACTCTTGACCCCTTGACCACTGCGGTTCTCATGGGGGAGCATGGCACACTCTTGACCCCTCGACACTCATGATGTAACTTATTACAACGCACTTTAAACACTATGGCATGCCAACTATATTCGATAAAATTTAATCTCAACCACTTGCCAATATACTCAATTAATTCATATTACCTCACTATTTTATATATACATCAAATCAAACCAATTTCTAATACAAAAATCATGTATTCTAGTATTCTCAATTCTCTTTTCATAAATCATTTGTCATACTCAATAATCATCACATATGATCATTTGCAACATCTTTCATTTCTAAAACAAGTATATAACAATAGATAATCTGAATCATAAACATGTGCATGAGATTGTATTATGCAAAATAAAAAATGAGAGCGAGAACGCCTGATACTTACTTCTGAGTTTAGACAAGTGTTTCAAACTTCTAAGCAGTAAAAACGTTTCCACTCACCAATAACCCAAAACTTCAGTCGCCTATGCGAAATCAAGTTTCTAAAGCCTCCACAACCTCTCCAAAAGACAAAGGATCCATCTCCCTTATTTTACCCACACAAAAGTAGAGGATTAATTCATTTACATGCATCTCTAAACACAACAACACATCTTCACAACTTCACCTCACTAAAAACCATCAAACACTTCCTTTACACAACCGAAATCATCACCTAACTCAACCTAAACAAAGCCCAATCATAACCTAACCATTTTAATATCTAAACATCATCAATTAACATAAAAAGCAACAATATATCAACCTTATATCTCCAGCAACCTTACAACACCAAGATCACCTAAAAATCTAACTATTTTCAACATAGAAAATTAGCAATTCACTTAGTTTCAGGATTCCTTTTATTAATCTCTTCTCAACATTAAAACATGTCTCAAATGTGATCTAAATCAATTAGAATCAACACAACTCAGATCCATTAGCAAGATCTGCCAAATTTCTTAACAAAACTCAATTAAAACATTATAATCATGATTTAATCACAAATACATAAAAAAATCAGTTGTAAAGGATCAAGAAATTTGGAATTTTAGTAAAGAAACTTTAGATGAGAGAAACAAAAATCACCTCTAATTGCTGATTTTCCCCTTAATTGGCAAAATTTGAGTGAAATCTCCAAGAAAACAAATAGGATTTGGTGTAGAAATCAAAGGAATCAGTTAGGAAATCAAAATGAAATAAGAAAGAAATGATTCCTGAGCATTTTAGAGTGAAATTGATAGTTTGGCTGCTGAGAAAGTTGAGAGAAAAATTGAGAGCAAAAGTAGTTACGTAAGAAAATAAATTTGGTTATTAAAAATATTTTTAATCAAATCTATTTTATTTTTATATAATAACCTTTTAAAAACCTTTTAAAAATAGCCTGAATTAAGGGAAAAATCTAATTAAGAACATTGGTAAATTAGCTCCTTAAAGATTCTAAGTTTTGACCTTTTTACGATTTAGTCACCAAAATAGTTTTGAAAACTTTACATTTTAGTCACCAGGCGAAATTGTACCAAAATCCATTTTTATTCCTTCAAATTGAGTTTCCTAAAACCCTTAGAACATTAATTAGACATTTTTAAATATTTTTCCATATTTTATTTTAGCCAAAAACAATTTATTAAGATTAATTCCCAAAACTAGCTCGAATCGCCTAATCTTGTTCCCATGAACCATCTAATCAATCTAGCTAACATCTAGGCCCAAATTCGGAGCAATTACAGAAGGGAACATGAAGGGATGGTTAACCGAATTTTGCTAAACCCAAGGTGCAGTTGTAGAACAACAATGTCAAAACTAGTTTGATGCCAACTACGCATAACACTATCGTTTCCTCTTCTTGTTTGCTTTTAATTCACTCTATCTTGCATATACGCACTATCAATATTGGTTGTATATTTGTTAATAAAATTTGTGTGTACAGCAAGATGGACGTGGGCTCGTTGTACTTCTCCAATTTGATTGCGACTCTTTGCAAAGATGTGTTGGTGCCATCGGGTACAACGAGCGAGAAGTTGCAGTTGAAATAAGGTTTTTCCAAAAGCCATTACATGAAGATGATGCAAGAAGGACTAGCAAAATTGCTGACGGTAGCCAAAGAAGCTAAGGTTCCCAGACCTGCCATGGCAAGTACACATGTCGCGGTAACTCCTCAAGTGCCAGCTACCCTTGTTAATCCATTGTTGCAACGATTAGATCAATTGGAAATGAAGCAGCATATGTTCTGGCACTATGTGAAGGATCGGGATATTGCTCTGGAGTAGGTTATATTGGAGATTAATATGCAAATATGGTGCTCCTTTTCCAAGGTTCCCTGCCGAGTTACTTGCCCTAACAATTGAAGCTGACAATTCTAGACCAACTACGAGTGACATTGCCACGGTAACCATTTCAACACATAAAGGTAAAGAACTAGTTCAAGAATCGCAACATACTGACTGTTGTCATTATTTTTTAGATTTCGAAGACACTATCTCTGTATCGTTGAAGTCCCCTATGGAAGTGCCATCAAAGACATCGTCGAAGCGTAAAGCTTCAACACTAGAAGAAGCTGAGAAAGAGGGTTGATGAGGTTGAGGAAATTACGGACAGTAATCATGCACCAACTCCACCATCACCAGCAAGGTGAGGAAGTAAAAATGCCTCAACCAAACGACCCAAAAGGACACTACGAATTTGATGTGATGACCTCTCCGATTGACTCATTTGCATTTCATTTTTCATTTTTCCTTTGTTTATTTTTGCATGCATTGAGGACAATACTTCACTCAAGTTGGGGGGTTGTCTTGTTTTTATTTTGTCCGTCTCATTGTAGTTTGCATATATTACTTACCATGACAATTTCTTGTTAAACTGCCCAAACCTGTTATGATATCTTATGATGAGTTAATTGCCACTACACTTAGATGAGAAAACCTTAGATTTTAGGATTGTCATGGAATTAACTTAAAAATTTGCTATGATGTTGTTTATATTCACACTGTTGTGACTTGTTGATCGAGGGAGACCTAGTAAACGTTAGGTTATTAAAAATTGGAAAAATGTGTTAGAGGTGACCATCTGGATCTAGTCGCAAAAAAATGAATGATGAAAATTGATTACTAGAGGTGCCCATCTGGCTCTAGTTTTTAAAATTATGGAGAATTTCTAGAGGTACCCATCTGGCTTTAGCCGAAAAAAGAAAGAATTTGAAAGGGGTGCCTAATTGGCTATAGAAAGAATTTTCTAAAAGTGCCTAACTGGCTCTAGCTGGCTAAATAGCCTTTGCATTCTAATAAAAAACTGACTGGGGTTTGCTTGGAATCTTGTTGATTGACTTGTACACAACTCCACACACATTTTCACCAGCATTATAGTTTATTTTTGTGTAACTTTCGGTGCTTTTTGAAGGTTGAAAGGTAATAAATTCTTTGTTGCCATGGTTCTAAGGATTGAAGTCAGGTTTGAAGCATGTTTTTGTGTTAAATGCCTTGGCAGGTAAGTGTTAGTTTTGCATTGCTTGAGGAGAAGCAATAGTTCGAGTTTGGGGGGTGTTAAGTGTGAAAAAGTCCTATATTTTATACCCTTTTTAATCATATTATTGTTTAAACTTAGGCCCTTATAATTGCATTTGTAGTTATTTATACATAAATTCGTAGTCCTTCCATTTATTGGGCTTGGCCTTGCGTTTTGCTATTTTTGTGGAGGAATTGATGTTGTTTTGTTCTTTTTCCGTGCATGAAGAGTTGCCGAGTCACTTGCCGAAGGTTGTCATAGCAAGTCGTGATAAAGTCATTATCTCTAGGATTTATCCAATCACTTTGGATAATTACCCAATTCAAATTCGAATTAAAAGCTGTTGAAGATAAAGATATAGAGATTATCCCCTTTATTTCGAAATTCAAATAGAGATTTCTACCTTTATATAGCACATCACATCTTCAACATCAACAACGATTGAAAGAGGCGAATTCGAAGCTAGAGTGATATCGACTGAAGATGGAGATTGGATCTTGGAAGAGCTCGACTCCTCTAAATTTTATTTCTTTTCTTTTATCTTTTGTAATACTGAATATTTGGGTTTTATTCCTTGTTGATTTCTTCTAACCTAGCCATGAACTAGATTATTTGGCTTGGGATTATCGGGTTTTATTGTGTGTAAAGACGAATGATTGGTTTTGGTTTTTAATGCTATAGATTCAGTTTTTATACATTCTTGGTTCTTAATTTTGCATCAAGGAAACTTGGGAAAGAAACTTGAATGCATTCATTTATCTAGGCTTGGGAGAGCTAGATTCATGAAATGATTGGATACGGTTTCCATTTAAACAACCGTTGGTGGCAACTAATTCGCCTTAGGAATAAGGAACGAATTTCAGCGGCTAAGAAGAGTGAAAGGATCAATGTTGTCCACCCAAGGTTAACGCAGGGATGTATCACCAAGGCTTGCACAACCATCAGTTCTTCAGTTAGGGATAACACGAAGGCATTGAAGAACACTCTGCCGAACATTGAAAGGCAATTCAGTTGCCAAAGCAATTACTTTCCATAGCAATTTACTTTCCGCAACAATTACTAGCCACAACAACTCATCTGGCAATCATAACACTACTCATGATAACCCAACCTATTCTCTCAAATCGGTTACCTCTTTTTATTTATTTAATTTCTTTTACACTTAGTTTATTTTACTTGATATATGTCACCATCAATTTATTTCCTTTATAGTGCAATAACTTAAGCAAAGTGGCCCAAACCAATCCCTATGGAGACGATCTGAATCTATACTATTACTTGTGACGTATTCTCTTGCACCTTTTGCGTTGCACTTAAATCACGCAACACACCCCATTTCAATTTTTTCTAAAAAGCAAATGCAAGGTTCATCTCGTGCTCTAAATATTTTTCTTACATTTGATGCTTAAATCTTGAATCCTGTTAATTGTTAATAAGTTGGTTGGATACATGTGATGGACTGTTGCATTAGAATTCTGAATGAATGAATTTGAGTACTTGAGTAATGGATACCTAGCATCTTCTCTTAGATCTTATATGAATTTGCCTAGTTCAGCTGTTGTTATATATGTTTATAGATCATATTATGTGTAAATAAAGAGTACTCCAATGTGGGTGCATAATGAAAGTATTTTAAGGGGGAACACTTTAATGGATGCATTAGAAAAATGAATCTGGCCAAAGGTTGTTGCTGCATGAATGTGTGTCATAGCAGTGAAGTACTCCATGAGGTTCGTTACTTTTGAGGATCTTAGCGTACGTTCATTCTTTGATATCCCCCACTGCTTAAAAAAAGAAAAAAATATATTATATGATTATATAGTATAATGAAATAAAGGTTGTTTAGGTAGGAGGAATTTGAGATGTAGGACATGATGTTAGCTTTGATGAATTACAAGTTCATTCATTCATCTTTATGAATTGTCGACGCAATTTTCTATAATTTGAATGTAATTGATTCATTAATGCTTTTGGTGATTCAAGTAGCTAGAATGTTCATTAATCTTGTGTGATTTCATATAACCTTGTTGCATCTATTTTGCTTGAGGACAAGCAAAAACTTAAGTTTAGGGGTGTGATGGTACTTTAAAATACATGTGTTTTCACTTTATTTATTTATTAATTTATCACCATCATGTAATCTTTTGCATGCATTTTATCATTTTTATCTTTGTATTTTCATTTTCTTAACTTATTGGCTCTTTCTTGAATTATCCTTGAATTTATCATATTTTTGATGCTAATGTCGTTGCATGGGTTCTTCCAGAATTGCAGCCAGGACTATAGCCGTATTGGGATGTCGCTGTAATACTGATGTTGCTGCATAAGCGTTATTTAGATTGTGTCCAGGACTTTCACCGCATTGACAACTGTAAAAAAGATAAGATCAAATGACGCTGGCAAGAAGATAATATCAACAGACAATGAGCTGGCAGTTTGTTACAACTTTTGTCTGGACATGGCGTCAGTGCATTGAAATAGTTATGTCGTTGCATTGATAGCTGTCAGGACAAGATCAAAGAATTATGAGTGTCCATTAGTACAACTGTCCTATATGAAATTTTATCTAGAAAATCTATGAAGGACACTTGTAAACACCCAATTGAAAAGTGATAAGAATATATATACATATATTCTTACCCTAAAGAGGGAAAGATGCTAATATATTATCATCTTTTTCGTTGGTTTTGGAGCTTTCTCTTGATGGCTATGGAGGCTTAGAGCTTTCATGGGGCAACCAAGGTGAATCTGATGCAGAATTAAGTAGCCACAACCAGTGCGACTCAAGAGGAAGCATCAAAGAGTAACCGAGTTAGCTAGGAATAGCTTTCCCTATTCGATTCTTAATGTTTATTTTTCTTAAACGCCGATGATTATGGTTTAATTTCATTTTGTATGGAAATAGTTTATGAATGTTGACTGAATGTTTATCTTATTAAGCTTTTCCTCTATCTTTTGATCTTTGGGCTTGAATGTTTTTTTGCACGAAAGTGTTTATTGCATCCACTGTCAGTCAAAGCTATAGTGACATTTCAAGTTAACAATCATGACAACAAAAGTTGCATAGGAGTACAACAAAAGTTGAGTCAATTTTTCTTGTATTTGCTTATTTAGCCATCACTAGAAGGTGTTGTGAGTGAGCTCGTATAAGTCTTTGATTAAAGGTAGAAGTTGAGATTGGTAAGATATTCATGTGCTTTATTGCATCGACAATCATCTTTTCTTTTGTTTCTTGCTAGCATTCGTTATTCTATTGATGAATCACAGAGTGAACACCACTGCCATCATTAAATTAATTCTATTTTAATTTTAGTACATTGCTTCGACATTACCTATATCATTTACCTTTCATTTCTTCATCATTATCTATTACATTTACCTTATTTTCTTACTTATTGCACTGACATTGGTAGACGTCTGAACAACCGTCCTCGTGGGATCGTTATTCGACAGATTTGCATCAGTCTACTATACTTGCATCGATGTATGTTCGCTTGCACAAATCGTGTGATGTCATTTCACCGATCAGTCAATCAGTGGATCTTTCGCAGGAATTTATAAAATACAATAGAGTTGATAAATAGAATAAAATCAAGTTAGAATTGTTTATAAGACAATATCAAGTCCTTTTTTCGTTAAGCAAAATAAAGTCAGACATTATTAAGTGTAGTTGTTGATTCATCTCAATCTTTTATATATGCCATACATGCCATGAAGCATACTTCTTACCAATTGTTGCTATAATAATAAATAACAAGATGAATTTACAAAGAAAAATTAAGTGAATGGAACAAGCAACAACGATTTTCACATGGGAAAGGCAGGGGAGAACAAATGCATAGTATAGGTCGTTTAATGTTTTTGCAACTTGATTAGAATCTCTTCTACCCCTAACAAATCATGGATTTTCACACCATTAACTATTGCAACCCAAAACACCGAGAGCTTCCCATAGACGATTAAATGTATAGTAAACTTTGTAGAAATTGAGAAGGGTCCGAAATGGATGAATCTTTTATTGAGTGAAAGTTAAGGTTAAAGTTATGTACAATACTTTTTGGTTTCAGTTTATATAACCGGAATTACAAAATTTAATAAAAGGGAAAAATCCTATTGGTTTCTACTCTCGTTCATCTGTCAATTTTGTTTGTATTCATGTTGTTGCAATTCTCTGAGAATTGTCCTTGTTTTGTTTGCATGTGCAATGTGAGGGATCAAAAGAGAGGGGCTCGTGATAGTCTGTATATGGGGGACCCTGTCCTTTTGGTTGGCACAAGCTGGACAATCCTTGCACACTAATGAGGCTCGAACGTGGCAAACACGAGGTTGATATGGCCGGTGGTAAGCGGTGAACTTCCGACGTGGCCGACTACTATGGTAAGCAATCTGTCGACTAACTAACGCTTGGAAAATAATTGAAAGATGAATGTAAATATGCCAGAGAATAATGTCAAGTTTAGGTCTTTCTACGTACAAGTATACACGGTCAGCAAGTAATACATTAGTAAGCTGAGTATTGTATCCACAAGGATTGTCCAATAATTAAATGCCATGATATTTTACTTGTTAATGGGAACAAATGAGTTTGAATTGGATTTTTGGATTTAAGAGAAATGACTAAGAAAAAATAATAAAAAATATAATAATACTTAACATAAAAATTGGGTTAAAAGATCTGAATAAAGTTAGTGTCTATAGTAGGTTATGCAAGTCTTAAATTTTCTTTTCAAAATCTTTTACTTTTGCTTTCATCTCCTCAAGTGCTATGAGACAAAAGTTGGCTACTTCTTTCGCTTCCTCATTAGATGAGTCTCCATCCTCCAAGTAGCCATGTGAACTTTGAGCTTCTTCTTCTTCCCAAAGCTTACACTCGAATTTGATGTGCCTCGACTTCTTACACTCATAGAAAATGATTTGGTCTTTGTCCTTCTCATTAGGTTCACTTTTGAAGCCTTTTTTCTTTGAAAACTTCTTCCTCTATTGGACTTCATGAACCTTGTGAATCTCTTGGCTAGCATAGTCATTTCTTCATCTTCATCTTCACTAAAATAACTATCCTCTACAGTAGATTTGAGAGAGATTCCAACTTTCTTCTTCTCAACCTCCTTCTTTTCATCCTTCTTCTCCTATTTTTGGCTTCGGTGATGGTCGTCTTCTTCGATTCCCATGATTCGAGAAGAGAGTATATAAGCTTTCTTACAAGCTTCTCCTCAGGAATCACTTCTCCATAGCTCTTTAATCCATTTACAAATAACGGATAATAGATTGGAATTGGACTTGATATCTGCATCCAAATCCATCTTGAAATTCTCGTAGCTAAGATTGAAAAGATCGATCTTGGTCTCTTTTACTTTATTCGTTCCCTTGTGAGTCACTTCAAGTTTGTCCCATATTTCTTTGGCGTTGGAGCAAGATGAAACCCTTCCGTATTCATCCAGACCAACTGCACAAAATAATATGTGCATGGCTTAGCGTTGGTTTTGAACATCTTGTTCTTTTCATTGCTATGCGTCTTCATCTCGGTAGAAGGATTATTGTAGCCTTCCATGATGCTCTTCTACGCACCAAGATTAAAAGCTTGGATGAATAGCTTCATTATATTCTTCCAAAAGCATAATTTGCTCCATTAAAGAATAGAGGCTTGTTGGTAGGTTGAGAGTCACTCCAAGACTAAAAATTTGACGAGGAAGCCATATATGACTTTGATGTTGATTCAACTCTTCTTGGATCTTCTCAAAGGGTTGTAAGACCTTCAATTCAGCCAAGCTCTGATATCAATTGTTGAGTTGATCAAAAAATCGAAATTGGCCATGATAGGGGTGAATTGGAAATTTAAAAAGAATTAGAAGTAAAGTGCAAGAATAAAAATTTGCAAGAGAGATTTAGAGTGGTTCAACTCCTTCAATGGAGTCTACATCAACTACCTTAGCTACCACACTAAGGATTTCACAAATTCACTCAATTTTTCTTTCCTTTAAGGACAATGAGTAACCTTACAACACTCACCAAGATCTTGTGAGAACCTTTCCCAAAGTAATTAACAAATAAGAAAACTCAAGAAACCTCACTAGGTAGGTATTTGCAACATTTAAGCTCTCTTTCAAATCTCAAACACTTGATAATAAGTTGGTTCAATAAGAGCACTCAAGTGTTTACAAGAAAAGATATGAAGTGAAGCACTAATAGGCTTTGGATATTGCTTGAATGCTTTTGGATAGTTGTCTTCTTTTCAAAGAAGCTTTGGAGACATGTTTTTATACCCTCTAATTGATTTCCAACCGTTTGGGTGGTTGGTTATAGAATATAGCAGTTGGGAGGAGTTTTTCCAACAATAAATGTTGACTAACAATTGTGGACATCGGTACACGAAGGCCCATATTAGTAAATGCTCAAAGATGAAATAACCATTACTATTACAGGGCGTATCGATACGCTAGGCTAACTATCAGTATGGAGTAAGGGGTACCCTTACGCTAAGGGTCATACCGGTACTAAAATTGCTCTCTAGAATTTTAGTAGAGTTTTGGGTATCAGTACACTCGAGACTGTATCAGTTTTTATTTTAAAATTTCATTTGAATTGATACAGACTATATCGGTATAGGGTTCATCGTACCGGTACTCACTGTGTTCAAAATATTTAAAAGATGTAGGGCAAATCAGTACGTAGTCCACTATACCGGTACTGACAAACAGTTTGTAATAAAAATAATAAAGCTCGTACTGATACACTATAAACCGTACTGGTACTCCTTAACCATTTTGAAAATAGTGTTAAAAGTCCTTACCGGTATGCATAGGGCCGTACTGGTACTTAGTGACCAAAATAGTCTCTTTGAGTACCAAAACACTTAAAAAAATATTGAGACTTAAAGGATTGACCTATGCATAATTTTATCTTTAAAGAAAGTCAATTTTGTTCGAATACCTATTACTTGTAAGTAATTTCAAATACCTTAAAAATTTATTTACTTGCTTAGAAGTCATTGTTATATCAAAATCAAACATAGGTTTAACACTTTCCTTAACTCAAGGGCCAAGGAACCGACAATTAGATCTGATATTTCCTAAACTCAAGGGCCCAACAAGTGGGTCGATGCTAAATTTTTTTTCTTAGCAAATTATATTTTATTTTTATCCAGTCTTTATGATATATGTGAGTTATTGTTATACAAACATAAATAATTCCACTCTAAAAATTAAAATTCTAAACCATAACCCTAAAACCCTATATCTTAAACACTAATCCTAAAAACTTACATTTAAAGTATAAACTCTAAATTCTAAACTCTACAACCTAAATTCTTAAACCCTAAACTAAACTCCTAAATCATCAATCACACTCGCTTGTGGTTGTGGAAGAAAAAATTTTCACCGTCGTTGCATGAAATATTTTTCTCATATATATATTCATATATTTATCATGTTTTTTATTTATTTTTTCAAAGTTTTTCCGATAATGGTAATAGTAAAATTTATTATTGTTATATTATAAATTCCAAATTTCATATATAACTCATAAATAATATTGATTCGTATGTTTACATGTGAAAATAATTAAATAATTATTACATGTGCTAATTTTAATTTCTGACTAGAACATGTTCAAATTAGTTACAACAACCTAGCCATGTTTATAAAATAATACCAACATTAAACATATATGCTCACTTAATTACATGCTATAAACCAACACAAATCATATTCAAACAAGAAATCTAAAAGCATGCTTCCTAATAATGAAACACAATTTCCAATATACACCAAAAGCTCAAGACCCCAAACATAGGATATAAAACAAATATAAATAGAGGCATATGATCATTTTAACACCATGGAACTAATCAATCCATCCAATCATTATTTAAGCCATTTTAAAACATTAGACCATAAAAATCAAATATATGTAGAATTAAAATATAACCAACATCATAAACATTATATATTATTATCATCCAAAATATAAATTCAACCAATTTATCAACCCTTTTACAAAGAAAGCTTCACAATTTTTTATCCCACGTTGCCTTATTACAAATAGTAAAAACAACATAAACATACTCTTTTATACGTTTGTCTTGGGTTCATTCCTTTCCATAAAACACAACCCCGCATTTGCTTAATTCACTACATTGACGAAAGAAAAGAGAGCGTAAGCATATAATGCCTAGTGAGTGCATTCAAAAAGTAGAACGTCAATGCATTTTCAAAACCAAAACCAATATTAGAAACCTAATTTAAAACATATCAAATAATCAAAATTTATTCATCATTCGAAAGCCAATACAATAATTATTTACCCAAATTTGATTTATTCAAGCATCATACGGATATAGCTTTCCAAAACAAGCTACTTTTTAAAACCATATATTTGTTAATATCAAATGCAAATCATATTCAATTGTTCAAATGTTATCAAATGCTATTCTATTTGCATTTATTGGGCATGACTACTCATTATTCAAAACCATCAGATAGACGAATCGATATTTTAAAATATAGGCTTAGGTCATCACCCCTATCAAATCATAACTGCGTCTGTTGACTGACTAGCGCTTGGCAAATAATTGATGAATTAGTGTAAATATGCCAGTAAAATAATGCCAAGTTTAGGTTTTTTTGCGTGCAAGTATACACTGTCAGCAAGTAGTACAACAATAAGCTAAGTATCCTATCCCCATGGATTGTTCAATAATTCAATGCCACAATAATTGCTTAAGAAATGAAACAAATGAGCTTGGACTGGGTTTTAGATTTAAGAAAACTAACTAAGGAAAAGAAAAATAAAAGTTTAGGCAGATTGGAAAACACATGTATTCAAATGGATGATGGGCGTTGGCAAGGGATGTATGGATTTCACGCTAGCAAAGACATCATTTAATAACTTCCAGCCTTGGTTTTATTGCCGAGAAGATTTTAAGGTTAGTATTGCCACTGTCGATAGCAATACCCTAAGTTAATTACGATTAACTCCTATATGTCTATAGCGATGTTTTTCAATAATTAACTTGGCAAAGTTCTAATCTTTACTCCTAAGGGGTTGATTCACTTCCGAAGTAAGCTCCTCTACTTGAATATCTTCTATCAAAGTTTCTCACCTTAGTACCTGGAAATTAATCATTATTTCTTAAGTCTGTTAAGATATTAAGGGATAATATGCATGCAATGCCATCTGTCATATAGCTAACAATTTAGGAAAATCAAGTACTAGCAGGATAGACAAAAATGACAATGCATTCAATTATTAAAAACTAAAAAACAGCTAAGCGTTCATCGTAAAAACATCCCCAACCAACTTAAAAGAATTAGTTCATGGCTAGGGGAACCATCAACACATCATCGTTTTCAAATAACACCATTACTAAAACAAAACTAAAACTAAGAGAAATGAGCAAAGAATGAGATCCGTCAATGCAACCCTTTAATGGATACAAAGCTCTCGGTCTTAGCCTGGTCAAACCATAGTTTGCCCTCTTTTTTCACCACGGTACAACCTCCTTGATTAGTCTCTCAATTCATTGTCGGGTTTCCTTTAAATAGGCACTCGTAGAAGCCCTAGATTGGGTTTGAAATTGAAGTACGTTATCTTCTTATCCTCTCATTTAAAATTTAGGTTTGACTGGATCTTTGACCAATGGCTAACTAACCAAATATCGACATCCTTCTTTTTCCAACTGAGCTTGGCAATCCTTGTTTTACTTTTTCCAATGGCTCTCGATATTTCTCTTCTGCTTCTCTTGCCATCAGCTCTTATCCTGCTCCTACCATCCTGCCCTGCCACAGCAAATAAAATACACCTTCAATCTGGCAAAGGAAATGTTCCTCAACTCCTTGATGCAAATGCATGATTCTACTAGCTAAATACACAAATATGTACTCAAAGTCAAGCAAAAGCATAACAATATATATATATATATATATATATATGAAAAGTAATACTTTTGAGGAGTTAACACTCCCCAAACCTAGCACATTGCTTGTCCTCAAGTAATGCAACTGAAAACTATAAAAATAGAAAAATAAAGAAAAGTACCTCGACAAAGTTTTCCTAATTAACAACATAAGCTAGCAAGCAGATTCTGGTCCTAGTTCCGTCCTTAGATATCCAGAGCAGTAATGCCAAGCAGATCAACAAATTCAAGTGCAACAATATAACGCTAGCCTAGGGTCATCAAGTGTGCATGAAGTGTAGGCAATATGCATCAAGTATCCTTTAACTCCCTTAACAAATCTTTATTATCTAAACTCATAAATGCATATTTTTTATTTATTTTATTTATTTGCCAAGTGTTTCTTTTTGCTGGTATTAAATTAGGGTCTGTGTCGTGACGATGTTTGGTGTGAGAAATAAGAGGAAGAAACCATGAATCCCCATATTAATCCAAACTACACCAATAATCTAATCCATACACTCATACCTTAAAGTTTTATTGACTTAAGAAAGCCCAAAGTTACTTATTGTCTCCAAGGAAAAGGAGAATTCTAAATTTTTTTACTTGCCTTTGGCAAACCATTGTTGCCTTGTTCTTTAATTTTATCCTGGAATTATTTTTTTTCACTTTTTTTATTATTCTGAGCTCTGTTTCAAGAATCCTAAGTTTGTTTTGGGAACTAGATGCATATCACGTGTTTAAGTAAGACTAAAGTTTCCTAAGCTAGAGATCAATTGCCAAGCAACCTGTTATTACTAATCTGCTGTCTCATGCTAACTAAAGATTCTAATCTCATCATAGGACAAAGCATACTAGTGCAAATTCTAACTAAGCTAGCAAAAGTGTTGGCAAAATTATTAGGTTAAAAAGAAAATTTTACTGGTTCAGTATGCATGATCCATCTAATCTACATGACAACAGAATGCATGTGGCAACAGAAACATGCATGAATGTCATGGCAATAAATGCGAGGTAACACCCCCAAACAAAAGGTGTGCATTGTCCTCAATGAATGAAAACATATATCAATAAAATGAAATGCATGAAAACACATGTATACAAAATGAAATGCATGCAAAAAACAAAAAAATATACATGTAAGGAGTTAAGGGGAAGAAGACTCCCTTTTAGAATGTTTCGGGCGTGAGACACGGGTCTTTCTCTTGACAAAGCTCCATTGATTTGGAGCCATATGCTTCTTTCTTTTCTTTGAGACAGAGTGGAGGCCTTCACATCATGAAGGACCTCTTCAATGATTCGTACCAGCTCGAATACAGTAGGGACAATGGGAGCGGTGGAATAATCAGGTGCAACTGGTGGTACATCAGTCTTGGAAAGGGCTTCATCATTAGATTCTTGTGAAGTCTTGGTCTTGGTAGATTCAACTTGGACAGGAAAAATAGAGACAGTGGCATCAGATTGCTGTGTAAAAGTATGAACATATTGAAGGCTGGGCGGCATTCCTTCTGGTACATAAAGCTCTGATGGGAACTCTAGAAATGTTAAGAAAAGGTTGGTGGCAATGCCATTAAGGGTTGTCTTAAAGGCATGATTCCTGGCTCCAATGTATTGTCGAAGAACCAAATTTTGCTCCTCAACCTTTTCTAGTTTCTAGAGAATAATTTCCTATCGCTGAAAGATCTGGGAAGGTAATGCCAAGGCATCATCTGGCATAGATGCTGGCATCGGTGAGACAGGTTTTGCCTTAGGAAATTTGGTAGTAGACACTGGCTCAGTAGCCTTTCCTTTCTTCTTTGCCTTCTTGGCAATTAATTGGTTCCACAGCGTAGGGTTAATTGCTCCCTTTGCATTTCTGGGTGTTGTTAGAATCAAGCTTTGGTACCTTATATAGCTTGCAATTTTTTTAAATTAATGAAAGGAAAACCAGACTACCACTTCCTTTACCAGCACATTTGTAGGTCTAGTCCACAATCAAACGTCCTAATTTGATTTTTCTTCCTAACATGATGGAATGCAACGGAGCCATCCGCTCCTCTGAAACAATTTTATTGTACATGGTTGGCATAAGATTCTGTGCTAGGTTCGCACAAGTCTTTCAAAATCAGCTTCCTTTTGGTATCATCCAAAGATTCAACAAATGTTGAATGTTCTTCTCCTGCACCCTCCAATTTAAAAAAGCCATAAATATATGCTTCATCAAATCGAACACACATACCTCGTACAAGTTAAAAAGGTGAATATTTTGTAGTGAGATGGGCATAGAATTTGAGAACAATGGTGGAATCGACCTTCTCAGGCTGTTGGCAAAAGGTCTCCTACTTGTGCTTCTTGACAATGGCAACTACTTCTAGTGAGAACCGTAAGTTAGGTTCATTCATGAATTTAAACCTTTTCTCGTAACAAAAGGTTCAGCAGTGAAATTCTCTTCATATTTCTTCATTGAAAAAAAATCTAAAATGGTGCTGAAGAAGATGCCATGGAAAGAAATTGAGATAAAGTGCAAAAGATGGAGGAAAAGATTAGCTCTTGCTTTTCTTTACCATGCGAGAGAATAAAGAGAGTAAAGGTTTTGTTTAAGGGAAATGAGGGTTAAATAAGAGGAAGGGAAAATGGTTGAGTTGGTTTAATGGTGAGGTTAGTGGAGGTAATGATGGAACGACAATTATGTGTGTATGGGAAAGTAGGGTGATGATGGGTTTAAGAGTAAATGGAGGTGAGGTCGCGAGAAAAGAAAAGGGGTAAAAAGTTAGGATAAAAATTCAAAGTTTGAAGGTTTAACCTAGGCGGCTAGGTTTTTCCCACTTCAACCAACAAGTTACTCTCTCTTGGGCTTGATCTTGCGTATATCTATGTTTTATCCGATCTTGTGATAAAGGGGCCTCTAAATGCTGGCCTGTCTTGGCATACTACCCTAGCATTCTGTCCTGGAAAATTTTATTGTACTAACACTCATCAAAAACCTTTCAAAGCATAAAAAGGAAATAAAAATAAAGAAACTAAAATACCAAAAAGAAAAACAACTAACCTAATTATTTACATTGATCAATTGATGATGGCAAAATTACTCAATATCTGCCAGGAGAATGGTCTCTGTGGCATTGCTTTGACTTCCTTCCCAATAATGCTTCAGTATCTAGCCGTTCACCTTGAATGTTGTCCTCATTTTTAAGTCTTTGATGTCTACTACTCCATGAGTATAAGGCTTGACAACTTCAAATGGTCCTGACATCTGGATTTGAGTTTACCTAGAAATAACTTAAGCCTTGAATTGAACAATAGACCTTTTTTCCCCACTTCAAACTGTCTTGGCAAAATTCTATTGTCATGCCACTTCTTCGTTCTTTCTTTGATAAAGCCTGGCATTTTCATAGGTTTGTGCTCGAAACTCCTCCAACTCATTTAAGTCTAATAATCGTTTCTTACCTACAACCATCCATTTCATGTTCAACTGCTTGGTTTCCCAATAATGTAACACCCCGAATTTGGGCCTAGAAGTTAGCTAGGTAGGTTAGATGGATTGGGTGAACCAGATTAGTCGGTTCGATCTAGTTTCAGGAATTATTTTGTAATAAATATTTTTAACATGAAATAAAATATGAAAAAATGGTGGAAAATATTAATTATTATTTTAATGGGTTTGGTAAATTCAACTTGATAAAATAAAGTTTGTTTTATGGACATTTCATCTAGTGACTAAAATGTAAAGTTTGAAAATTATTTTTGGTGACTAAATCATAAAAGGGTCGAAACATAGAATCTTTAGGGAGCTATTAGGCCAATTGGTTTTATCATACTTTTTCCTTAATTTGGCTATTTTAAAATGGTTTTAAAAGAATTTAATTAAAGGGATTGAAAGAGTTTTAATTAGTTTGTTTTTAATTAGCCAAATCATTTTCTCGCGTAACTACTTTTTCTCCCAATCTTTTCTCTTAAATTCCCAGAAGCCAAACTATCTTTTCTTTTCTAAAAATCTCAGGAATCAATCTTTTCAATCTTGCTTTTGATTTCAACACTTGATGGAGATTTCATCAAAATCAAGTCAATTGAGGAAGGAATCTACCCTTAGAGGTGATTTTCGTTTCTCTCCTCTAATAAAAGGTTCTTTATTAAAATTTCTAAGTTCTTGATCCTTTGGAACCGATTTATGTTATGTTTTAATGATTAAGTTAAGATTTAATGGATTAATGTTAATTTTGTTAAGAAATTTATTGAGTTTGGTTATTGATCTGAATCATTGCAATCTTGATTGGTTTAGATCACGATTAAAGTTTATTTTGATGATATTTAATGGGATTTATAAAAGGAAACTCGAAACTAGTTGAATTGCTAATTTTCTAGGTTGTGAATAGTTAGTTTTTTAGGTGTTTGTGGTGTTAAGATGCTGCTGGAGGTCTAAGATGAAGTTGCAAGTGTTTTTAGATGTTAATTGATGTTGATTAGATATTTAAATCGTTGGCTTATGGTTGGGCCTTGTTTAGGTTGTGTTTGTTGATGTTTTCGGTTGTTTTAGATATGCGTTTTATAGTTTTTGGTGAGGCGATGTTGGGAATTGATGTGCTAGGATTATGGATGCATAATGATGCATTAATCATCTTTTATGATGTGAATAAAGTATGGGAGATCGATCCTACAGTGAATGACGAAGGTTTGGAAGCATTGGACGCGTAGTTTTATATCGGCAAGTGAAGCTTTGTGTTGTCGGTGAGTGGAAACGAGATTTATATCCTTGTAAAGTCTTGAAAATGATTTTTGGGATTTTAGATTAAGCTTGAAATGCTTGTCTAAGCTTGAAAATAAGTATTAGACAATTACGCTCTCAATTTCGGTTTGACAAAGTTGATTTTCTCATACCTATGTTTATGATTTGATACCTACTGTTATATGCATGTTTTGGAAATGGATTATCATACAAATGATCTTATATTGATGATATTTTCGATGTTATGAAATGCATGGTTTGTTGCATTGGAAATTGGTTTAAACGATGCACATGAAAAATAGTGAGGTATCATGTTTAATATGAAATATAGTGGCAAGTGACAATGATTAAATGTTATTGAATATAGTTGGCATGCCATAGGGTTTAAAGTGAACTATAATAAGTCACCTCATGTGTTTCGAGGGGTTGTGATTGTGCCGTATTCTCCACCATGGGTACCTCAATAGTCGAGGGGTTGTGATTGTACCATTTTCTCTCGCTGATGGATATTATACATTATAACCGTCGAGGGGTTTATTATACCGTTTACTCCGATTAAATGTATGATTAAGTAGTCTAAGGAACCACTTGTCACATCCATGTATCCGATGTATTTTGATAAAGGAAAGAATTGGTTTAGGGGTCACTTTAATGCCAATATATGAACTAATGTATCATGATGGATGAATTATGCTTTGTATAATGTGATTTATACATGTTTTGCTCTTTAAGCTTTGCTATTGAATGAATAAGCATATGAAGGCTTAAAATGAGGTTTTGCATATGGGATTATGCTTGATATCCATGATACATGTTTTGCACATGGTTTAATATGCATGTTTTTCAAAGGTAAAAAGGGCATGCGATGTTTTAGCATGATGTTGAAAATGTGGTTTGGCTTAAATGGTTTTAAATACATTGATGAGTGTTTTTATAGCATCCCTCACTAGGCATTATATGCTTACGCTCTTTTTTCTCATCATTGCAGAGAAGTGAGTTTTCAGGGCAGGAAGCGGACAGGAGGAATCCAAGAATCGATTTACTTCAAGTATGGTTTTAATAAATGAATTTGTAGTAATAAAGGGCAATGTGACCAAGTTGTAACTGGTAGGGTTGTTTGCTTACTCCCTATTTTTGGACATGTTCTATTTGGTATTTTGGACTTGTCTGAGGTTTTATGGTTTGATTGTGGGTTTGGGATGAGAATTGCATGCTTGGGTAGAGACCATGCCTATAGGTTCTCTTGATTGATTTGCTATGGATTGAATGTTTACCTAGCATGTTTGGATGATTGTGGAAATGATGTTAAACATGTTATATGTTGTTTGTGTGGTGTTTGAAACATGTTAGATTGAGCCTAAGTGTCATATGTTTGGCCAATAGGTCATTATAGGCCCAGTCGTACTAATACAGGTCCCTTGAGATTGGTACGCAGGGTTTGATATAGCTCAATTTGGGGAAAATAACAAATGAGTATCGGTACGAGTAGCTGCTGTATCAGTACGCCCTTGAGGAAGTTTATACTAGGATCGATATGCGGGGTACTGTATCGGAATGGGTTTTAGCTACTGGAATCCTCTAATTTTGAAATATGCAACAAAGATCGATACTTGAATGACCGTACCGATATGAGTATGCCACGTTGACTCATACTGATATGGTGCAAGCCTGTATTGGTACGAGGTTAGTTAATTCTGGTATTTTCATGCTATATTCTGGATTCTTTGCAAATTGGCCACTATTTTTGTAATGCTCAACTAATGATGATCTTATGATCCAATTTAATGCAAATTCACATTGAGGCATGTCCTTTAATTAATAAAATTTACATTTTGGTCCCTAAAGTTTTAAGTCTTACAAGTCGAATACTTGATTCATCTTTCGATGTTGTAATCATACCTTAGGGTTACTTTAGCATCTAGGCAAGATAAAAAGGAAAAAATAGACCAGTTTGGGTTATTAGTTTTGGTATGCTTCGGAAAACCTAATGTGACATCCTTGATTCAGTCTTGGCAGCTAGGCTAGGTCAAGAGGGTTACAAATAAGCTCGGTGTTCTAACTTCATTGGCAAATGGCATGACTTCCCAAATACAAGCTTGTATGGGGAAGTTCTTAATGGATTTTTGAAAGTTGTTCTATATGCCCACAAGTAATCATCTAGCCTCAAAGACCAATCCTTTGGGTTTACAGTCTTCTCCAAAATATTCTTGATTTCCTCGCTCGAAATTTTTGCATAGCTATTTGTTTGAGGATGGTAGGCAATCGCAATTCTTTTCTAGATTATGTACCTACATACAGCTCAGCTAATTAATTGGCATTTAAAATGAGTATATTCATCGCGAATGATGGCTCTGGGGGCACCAAATCTGGTAAAGATGTGCTTGTGTAGGAACTTGGCAACAATCTTGGCATCATTTGATATGGGAGAGTAACAACTTCAACTCACTTCGAGATGTAGTCTACTGCCACAAGTACGTATAAATTGCCAAATGATAGGGGGAAAGGACCAATAAAATTTATCCCCCACACATCAAATAGCTTCACAAGCATGGTATCCTAAAGTGGCAATTGATGTCTATTGGAAATGTTTCCAGTACGCTGCCATCTGTCGCATGCCTTGGCAAAATAATGGGTGTCTTTGAATAGTGTGGGTAAAAAAAATCCAGACTGCACCACCTTGGCCGCGATCTTCATTCCAACAAAGTGGCCTCCATATAGTGCTGCATGGCAGAGTTAAAGAATATTTTTGTTGTTCATTCTCTGGCACACATCATCAATGATTTGGTCGGCACAATGTTTGAACAAGAATGGTTTATCCCAATAATATTGTCGTATATGTCTCAGAAATTGCTTCTTGGCATTACTTGCCTAGTCTGGTGGCAAAATTTTGCTGACCAGGTAGTTGACTATGTCAGCATACCATGGCAAGGTATTGACTGCAAGCAAGTATTCATCAAGAAACTCATCTCTAATGGCAGTAACATTGCCATCCTCATGGTGGTGCTCTAATCAAGACAAATGATCAGCTACCAAGTTCTCACTCCCCTTCTTATCTCATATTTTGAGGTTGAATTTTTTTAACAAAAGTGTCCATTGGATAAGTTTGGGCTTGGCATCTTTCTTTGCCAAGAGATACTTGAGTGTTAAATGGTCTGTGTATACCACAACTTTACTACCCAACAAGTAAGATCTGAATTTGTTAAATGCAAAGACAACTAGAAGAAACTCCTTCTCAGCTGTTGTGTAATTAAGTTGGGTCTCATTTAATGTTCGGTGGCATAATAGACAGTATGGAAAATTTTGACATACCTTTGTCCTAACATAGCTCTGATGGCATAGTCGCTGGCATCGCACATGAGCTTGAATGGCTCATTCCAATATGGTGCCACGACTATAGGGGCATTAATTAACCCGTGTTTCAATTCCTATAAAGCTTTTAAACATGAATCGTCAAACGCAAAAGGGACATTCTATTCCAAAAGTAATCATAATGGTTTAGAAATTTTTGAGAAATATTTAATAAAATGACGATAAAAACCTGCATATTCCAAGAAACTTCTAATACATTTGACACTTGTGGGTGGTGGCAGTTGTTTGACTACCTCTACCTTTGCTTTGTTAACCTCCAGTCCATTCTTGGTTACTTTGTGTCCGAGAACTATGCCCTCATTCACTATGAAGTGGCATTTCTCCAGTTCAGGACCAGGTTGGTTCCAATGCATCTCTAGAGAACCAGTTCCAAACTCTAAAGACATTCCTCAAATGTTTTGTCAAACTTCTAAGTTATTCTCAACCATGTCCGAGAAAATTGACATCATGCAACGTTGAAATATTGTTGGGGCGTTACACAATCCAAATGGCATTCTTCTAAAAATGAATGTCTCATATAGACAAGTGAACGCAGTATTCTCCTGATCTTCTGGTGTGATGGCAATTTGATTATAGCCTGAGTAGCCATCCAAGAAGCAATAAAATGCCTTCCCTACCAATCTATCTAACATCTTATCGATGAAGGGAAGTGGAAAGTGATCCTTCTGAGTGGCATTATTTATCTTCCTATAGTCCATGCACACTTTCCAGCCATCATGGTCCTCGAAGGGATCAATTTATTTTTATTGTTCTGGACCAAGGTCATTTCTTCCTTCTTTGGCATGCACTGTACCGGGCTGACCCACGAGCTGTTAGAAATGGGATAAATTATCCTGCATCCAGCCATTTTATGACTTCTTTCTTAACTACCTCCTTCATGATGGGATTCAATCTCCTTTGGGCCTCGATTGTTTTGCCATGGTAATCTTTTAGAATGATTTTATGCATACATTTTGTTGGGTTTATACCTCAGATATTAGCCAAGGTTCACCCTAAGGCTTGCTTTTGATTGCCTAGTGTCTCCAACAATCTTTCCTCTTGGTCATCAGTCAAATTGGTGACAATGATCACTGGCAAAGTTGAGTTATTACCCAAATAAGCATATTTCAGGTGGCTTGGCAAAGGTTTTAGTTCCAGTTCTGGTGGCTCCTTAATGGATGGTTTAGGTGCCTTGATTGCTTTTCCAGCCAATTCAAGTGGGTCAGGTCTCCTGAAATAACTTATGACCTCATTCTGCATGGCTTGTCCTTCAGATTCTTCACTCGTCGTATCCTCACCATCCTGCTCCATGGCATCATCATCTGTGTCTTGGCAAAACTTTGCTATCTCCATATTAGAAATCAATTCAATAATATCAGAAGCTTAGCATTCCTCAGGTTGATCTGCACACTTAAGAGCTGGAAATACATTAAACGTAACTTGTTGGTCATTCATATTATAGTAAACTCACCTTCATAAACATCAATTAAAGTCTTACTCGTGGCAAGAAATGGTCTTCCCAAAATCATTGGGACATTAGCATCAATTCAAATTCTAAAATAATAAAATTAGCTGAGAATATAAATTGATCTACCTTTACCAACACATCCTCAATCTTACCCTTGGGATGTGCATAAGATCGATCTGCCAGCTAGAGTGTTACTATGATAGGCCTTGCTTCAATACCAAATTTTCTAAAACTGGCATTGGCATCAAATTGATGCTGGCTCACAGGTTGCATGGTTCCTTGCCCATGAATCTATTGCCAATCGTATAGGGAATTGTGAAGCTTCCTGGATCTTTCAGTTTTGGTGGTAATTTTTTGGACAAGATGTCCTTCATGAATTTGACATAGTTGGGCATTTGTTTGAGAGCTTTTACTAATGGTATGTTGATCCGTAGTTGTTTAAGAACTTCCAAGAAGTGTTTAAATTACTAGTCTTGCTTGTGTTTCTGGAGCCTTTGTGGAAAAGGTAGTGGCAGATAAGTGAATATTGGTTCTGCTAGTTTTGCCAAAGTGGTGCTGGCATCAAATTAGGGTCTGCATTGTCAAAGCTCGCCTTTTTTTTCTCTGTTTCTTTGGGTTCATCTGCTGGCATCAATTTCTCTTCTTGGAAATTAGTTGACTGTCTAGTAGGTGTCTCAGTCTTACATTGTTTGCTACTCCGAAGAGTTACTGCCTTGTATTGTTCTCTACCTTTTTGCCGAGCATCCTCAGTATCGCTTGGCAAATTTTTGTGGGGTCTGTTACTGAGTGTATTGGCATTTGGCTTTAGTTGAACTTTCAAGTTTTGCATAGATTCTGCTAGACTCTGAACAGTTGCATCATTTTCCTCTATATACTCGGTTATAGTGTTACCCTAGGTAGATTTCTGCCCTTGATGAAAATTGTTCTGTGCTCTTTATGGCATCACATTTTGATTAAAACCTGGCGGTACATTGTTGTTCTGGTGCTGGGCATTAAATTGGTTACCATCTTGATTCGCCCATAAAAACTTTGGATGCTGCTTCCAACCTGCATTATAAGTATTGGAATGTGGGTTAAAATTGCGATTGAAATTGCCAACAAAATTTACCGACTCAGGATTTTCTAGGCATTCTTCTACATTATGACCCCCTACAAATTGTGCATAATGGTTCTAATGCCTTTACTTCTTGGATTTTAGTAGGTTTTTGCATTGACTTCACTATATTAGTGAGATTGGAAATTTGAGCATTGATAGATGACAGTGCATCAAGCTCTAATTTTCTAGTAGTTTTTGTTCCAATTCCAGTCTGATAGTAGGATATTGGAGATCATTGGTCGCAATCCTTTCAAGGATATCAAATGACTTTGTATAATTTATGTTTAGCAACGAACCATTTGCCAAAGTATTAACCACAGTCCTGGCATGAGCATTGAGTCTGTTATAAAATATCTCCGTCTGGGTCCAAGTAGGAAATCCATGCATGGGGCATCTTCTTAACAGGTCTTTGAAATGCTCCCAGGCATCATACAAAGTCTCATCATCAGCTTGCCTAAAAGTAATGATTTCACTTCACAGCTTGGCATTAAGTTTAGATGGCTAGAATCTCAGTAGAAACTTTTGGCATAATTCTACCCACGAATTAACTGAACCAGGTGACAAAGAACTTAGCCATGTTTTTTTCTCTATCTCTCAAGGAAAATGAGAATAGTCTCAACTTCACTGTCTTTTCAGCTACACCAGGTTGCTGAAATAGTTGGCAAACCTCCATGAAATGCTTCAAGTGTTACCTTGGGTCTCTAGTTGGTGATCCATCAAATTGACCTACATTCAATAGCGTCTAAATCATTACCAATTTAAGTTTAAAATTGACTACATTTACCTCGGGACAAATCGATCATGGCATCAAATTGTGCATGTTTGGTGCCAAGTGTTCTCTAATAGGTCTCTCTTCAAGATTTTCAACAACAACAGGTGAGTAGGGGTGTGCATTATTCAGTTTTAACCGAATTAACCGACCAAACCAAATTTTTTCAGTTAATTCAGTCGGTTAATTTTAGGTAGGTTCAGTTAACGGTTAATTTTTTTTGGGAAATTCGGTTATCGGTTAATTCGGTTCAAAACCGATTAATTAACCGAAATTATTATATATTAAATATTATATATATTTATTTTTGGTCATTGAACTTTTACAAATTATAAAATGATTATTAATTTTTTGATATATTATAAAATGGTCATTAAACTTTTATCAAATTAACGTAAAATGAAAGTTCAATAACTAAAAAGATCATTTTAGCATAATTTAGTGACCAATTGTGTAATTTACCCAAAATTTTATAACAAATTTTAGTTAATTCAAAAACTGACCAAATTAACCGATTTGTTTTCGGTTCGGTTAAAAATTTTTGAAAAAATTTTGGTTCGGTTAACGGTTAAAAGGAAAAAATTTAGTTAATGGATTTTGGGTAATTTAGTTCGACCTGTTAACCGGATTAACCAAATGCACGCCCCTACAGGTGAGGGCAGAATCCCATTATTTATTGGTGGATTCTCCACATTATTTATGACACCGTCAACTCTATTTCCATTATGAGCCATTTCTTGAAGTTTTCTTTTCAATCTGCATAAGGTTCTTTCAATCTCTGAGTTGTACGGCCAATCTTCAACCGCTGTTCCTGGTCATAAACCAAACAAATAAAAAAAAAACAAGCAAAAGTCAAAACAAAAAATTTTGTTCCAATCTTCGATAGATTTAAGAAAACTAAGGAAAAGAAAAATAAAAGTTCAAGCAGATTGGCAAACAAATATATTCAAATGGATGATGGGCGTTGGCAAGGGATGTATGGATTTCACACTAGCAAAGACAATATTTAATAACCTCCAGCCTTGGTTTTATTGCTGAGTAGATTTTAAGGTTAGTATTGCCTTTGTCGATAGCAATACCCTAAGTTAATTACGATTAACTCCTATATGTCTATAGTTAGTTTTTCAATAATTAACTTGGCAAAGTTCTAATCTTTACTCCTAAGGGGTAGATTCACTTCTGAAGTAAGCTCATATACTTGAACATCTTCTGTCGAAGTTTCTCACCTTAGTACTTGCAATTAATCATTATCTCTTAAGTTTGTTAAGATATTAAGGGATAATATGAATGCAATGCCAACTGTTATATGACAAACAATTTAGGAAAATTAAGTACTAGAAGGATAGAAAAAATGCCAAAGCACTCAATTATTAAAAACTGAAAAACAACTAAGCGTTCATCGCAAAAACACCCCCAACCAACTTAAAAGAATTATTTCATGGCTGGGGGAACCATCAACACATCATCGTTTTTAAATAACACCATCATTAAAACAAAATTAAAACTAAGAGGAATGGGCAAAGAATGAGATCCGTCGATGCAACCCTTCAATGGATCTAGAGCGCTCAGTCTTAGCCTGGTCGAACCACAGTTTGCCCTATTTCTTTACCACAGTGTAGCCTCCTTGATCGATCTCTTGGTTCATCGTTAGGCTTCTTTTAAATAGGAACTCATGGAAACCCTGGATTGGGTTTGAATTTGAAAGTTGGTTTTGCTCTTGAGATAACCACATTATCTTCTTATCCTCTCGTTTGAATTTAGGGCTGACTAGATCTTTGACCAATGGCTAACTAATCGAACATCATCCATCCTTCTTTTACCAACCAATCTTGGCAATCTTCATCTTACTTTTACCAACGGCTCTCAGTTTTCTCTTTTGCTTCTCTTGCCATCAGCTCATATCTTGCTCCTTCCATCCTGCTCCTACCATGCCACAGCAAAGAAAATACACATTCACTTTGGCAAAGGAAACGTTCCTCAACTCCTTAATGCATATACATGATTCTACTAGCTAAATGCACAAATATGTACTCAAAGTTAACCAAAAACATATATATATATATATATGTATGAAAAGTAGTGCTTTTGAGGAGTTAACAACGTCTTATAATCCTTAGCCATCCGGCCTTCCCCTTAACACCCATCGAATAAGTTAAAGAACGAGTATAAGACACTATCTATATCCCATAACTATTAGCCACCGACTTTCCCTTACGACACCCAACAAATGAGTAGAAGGAACAGTTATGGCCACATATCCTTGGGATACTTTTTGGTATGATGATTGATCAATTAGACTCAAAGATTCTATCAGCGGTATTTGTAAATACAACGAGTACTCTTATCCTATTGATCGACTATAAACTAACACATTGTTGTGCAAGCGTACACTTGTCAGTGCAAGTATAATTGATAGGTTGAATCCTATCGGATATTGATCTCCTGAGGACTGTGCTTTGGATGTTTTCTATTGTCAGAGCAATGATACTGAAATAAAGAAATAAATGTTAGAGTAGTTGTCGGTGCAAATAGTTAAAGAAGAGAATATTGTGAAGTATGATGTAAAAGCAATGATAAGTATAATAAAGACAGATCTATAAATGATAAGATTGGATCCCTCAGTGAAACTTAGCAGATTACCAAGTGTTGTAAGGCTATAATAATAGATGGCTTTGAAGCATGAAGATTAGGCTTATTTTACTCATTTTCCTTCAAATTACAACTAAAGACGTATACATGCAAATCAAACAAGTATTCCAATGATAGCAAATAATGCATGCACAAGAACGAGTGAACCAAATTCCTTTGCATTCTCACTCAACTTCTGTTGATGTGCTCGTTAACTTGAATTGTCACTGCACCTTCTAGTGACAGTGGTTGCATTCAACACTTCCGTGCAAAAATATCATTCAAACTGAATAATTGAAACATGGAAGAAGGCTTTATAAGGCAAACTTAGAGTCACAATCTGAAAGTATTTCCATACTTAAAGAAAGAAAACATAAATAATCATTCATTTAATACAAAAAATTAACGAAAGGAAATGGAAACCTCCATTCCTAGATAGTCTCGAAGTGATTCCACTAATTTCCCTTGCGGTTGCACTCGGCTCCTCTTCTTAAGAGCTTATATACTTCTTTGTCACCTTGGTTCACCAAAAGAAGGCTCAAGCCTCAATGGATGAAGCTTCAAAATGGAAGAAATGAAGAATATGGTTTTCTAGATCTATTTTCCCTCTCTTTCTTCATCAATTTATAGTCTGATCCATAAATGACACATGTCCTTCATGTAATTCTTGCTTAAATTCTCTCTATAGAGTTTTTTGGCTGCAATACTGAAATGCTTTTACAGCAAAATTAGTAGTGAAACGATAGCGCAACAAAATGAAAAAATCTGAGATATTTCGAACGAAGTCAACTGAGTTAGAAAATATGCAAATACTAAGATAAAAATGCATAAATGCATGCAACAAATAACAATATGGGGATAAATTAATCTATAAATAAGGTGGAAACGCATGCTCTTTAGAGAGCTATCACACCCCCAAACTTGTGTTTTTACTTGTCCTCGAGTAAAATAGAAAACAACGAGGTAAGCAAAGTTTCATGAACATTCTAGCTACTCAAATCATCTCAAACATCAATGAACTAATTACATCTAAGTGACAAAAGATTGCATCGACAACTCATAAAGATGAATGAATGAACTTGTAATTTTATCAATGCTAGCATCATGCCTTACATCACAAATTTTTTTTACCTAAACAACATTTATTTCACTATACTATATAACCATATAATATTTTCTCTTTTTTCTTTTTTTATAATCAGAGAGGGATATCATTGAATGAATGCACCCTAAGTTCCTAAGAAGTAAGATGTTGTGCAACGAACCACTAGGGAGTACTTCATTGTGTTGACACACATTCATGCAACGACAGCCTTTGACCAGATTTATTTTTCTAACGTTGCATTGGAGTGTCCCCCTTAAGCTACTTTCATAATGAACCCAAATTGAAGTACCTTTTATTTACACAATACATGTCTATATTTATATATCAACAACTGAAACAGGCAGATTCATCTAAGATCTAAGTAATGATGCTAGACATCAATTACTCAAGCAACCAAATTCATCCATCAAAAGAATTCCAATACAATATTCAACCAAATATATCTAACTAATTCATTGATAATCCACGTGATTCAAGATTTAGGCATCGGATTTGAGAAAAAATTTAAAGCACAAAATAAACCTTGCATTTTTTCAAAAAAATTAAAATGGGTGTGTATTTCAAACCCTAGGTGTTGACCATGTGCTCTTCAGGAAATAAAACTTACATCTACATGCAATACATGCCTACTAAAAACTAAAAACACACTAACTCAATTTTTCTTTATTGTGGAGGAGGCAACACGATGCTTCTTTTTTCCTCCTCTTCTTGCGTTGCTTGTCCTTGGACCGTTTACATCTTTTCTCCTTAGGCTTGGGAGCCTTGTTAGATTGCTCTTGGATTTTGGGCCCCATACTGACATTATCGGTCACGTCAGGGGTAGGAAGGATGATCTTTAATGTTCTAGTGTAGACCACCATAACTAGAGGATTAACCTCTTGTCCTTCAACTTCCTCAGCAACTTCTGCGGTCACAACAACTGGCTCCAGTTCAAACCCTTCTTCAGTTGCATCCATATCCTAGGATGCAATAACATCTACAACAGCGTGTTCTTCTTTCTATTTCTCTCTCTATCTTCTTTAGATTCGTCGACCTCTTCTACCAACATGTTTTCTTTCTTCAGCCCCTCATGAATAACATCAATAACCTTCTTATTAGTAGCATGTTTTTTCCTCCTATCTAAATCAGCATCAATAATTTTGTTGATCTTATAAAGGCAATCTTCGAATTCTTTGCTCTTGTATTTCTCTTTTAGAATGCCTTCATCTTCATCAACAGTAGAAATGTGCACCCTAGGAGGAGAATTTACAGAATTTGTTTGGTCTCCCTTGTAATACCCAAAAGTTGGCCTAGAAGTATGTTTCAAGTTCGAATGATATCAAAATGTATTAAATTGCTCTTTGATATAAGTGAATAAGGATCAAATTGAAATAAACAAAAGAAGATATGGCCAATATTCTAAGGACTAAACCGATTAATATGCTAAATTAGAAGATTACATGTTAAGAATTGATTTGTACAAGAACTTGTACATTTGCCAATCACAAGAAATGGGCAGGTGGAGGGGTCTCGGCCAAAGGAGGAAAGAAAGAGGGATATCATCTTCTTCATTTGTTTTATCCGAATCACTTTAGAGTGAAAGAAGGGAATCTTTGCCATGGAAGCTTAAGGATTAAAGCTTGTTGATTCAAATTCCTTGAACTACTAGTCGAATTGTTTAGGGAAAAGGTGATAATTTTCTTCCTTTCTCCCTAACTAAGGTTTTATTTGAGAATTGATTATTAATTTTCATGTGCTATATGTTATTAGATTGATTAGAAAATCAAATTCATGATATGAATTTCACTTAGATCACTTGAATAATTCATGCATTGATTTTAAACCATGCGTGTAACCTGCTAGAATGTTATCTATCTCTTGTGAGTTTTGAATATGTGTTCATAGTGAAATTCTGGTTTCATTCGAATGATACATGTGATGAAATTATCATGCATTGTGATTTTGCAACATAATTAGGATGATTACATTGATTGAAAATGAATCCTTTAGTGCTTGAGTGTTTGAATGATGCCTCGTTAAGTGTATAAAGCAAGCTTGAATATGAATTGGGGTCATGGTATATAATTCAGTGCAAAACCGAAGCAACTTAATGCCCATATGTATACTCTGTTTTGAATGGTTTTGGGACAGCACCAAAATGTTAATTTATAAGTATCAATTGTGGTAACAATCTTGAATTCAGAGTCTTTAGGTTGTTAATAATCGAATATAAGGATATGAGATCAAACAAGGTTGATAATATTGCATGTGGACTGTTTTATTAAAACTTGAAACTTGAGGACTGTTTTACACTAATTAGGGGGTTGTTTTGTATCTATTTTAGACTATTTTTGTAACTAAAGGGCTAATTGGTAAACCATAAAATTTAAGGCGATTTTACAAGGTCTAGGGACTGTTTTACAACCAAAATGGACTGCTTTGTAAAAATTTAAAATTGAAGGACTATTTTTACTTTAATAAGGGGTCGTTTTTGCATTTATAGGGGACTGTTTTGTAAACCAAAATATTGGGGGTTGTTTTAACTAAAAAGGGGCTATTTTGTATCTAGATTAAATTGTCCTATGAGTATAATAAAAAGGGAATTGTGATTCATGAGCATACTTAGCTTGGATTAAACTGTGATTGTAGTTTAAAGTCTCGGGATAGGTTCACCACCCTCTCGAGCACTTTTAATTGTTCTATTTTATATTGCTTTATCTTTAAGTTAAGCTATGCTCTTAAAAGCTTGGATTCGAGGTAAGTACTCATATGATAAACATTCTATGGAATGTAATATTTGATTTTGATGCTATACTATTAGTGAAATCTAAACATACTCATATAAACTTGATGAATATCTTTTGTATGTTATCATTTAACTAAGAGAAGTAAATGAATTGAGAACCACATAAGATATGTATACATGCTTGATATGATAAGCAATGACCATGTTCATTCGATACTTTGATTAAGGAGCTGCGCTCATTTCCTATTCTGATATGATAAGATTAAAAGTAAAGCCTTGGTTTCGAGTCAGTTACAGTTAGAATTGGCATGCCATGGAGTCCATAAAGCTCGAGTTTGGGGTGGACTAAGGTCCTTATGAGGCGACAGTAGGAGGGATGTGTATTGGTCACTTGGTGACAGTATGAGAGATTGATCGGTTACTTGAGTACCTTATTTTGGAAATAGTTGGTCGAGGATTTGTGTACCTAGGCTACTTGATTACCAAGGTTATAAAGAAATTATATATATCTGAATTATTATTCAAATTTCTATGATTAAAAGAATTCTTATATGACAAGTAAGATTAAGATAAGTCCTTTCGATTCATTATTGAGTAGGTTAATGTATTAAGACCTTGTTAGAAGGAAGAGAATTTGTATATACATGAATGTGTGATGCTTATATATATTGGTTAAATTGATTACATGTCTATAGCTAAAATTGTAACTATTAGAATTCTTAAGAAACTTAGCTAAACTTAAAGTGACAGTATAGTTGGTTAAATTCAATTCTTTGGTCAACATAATCTATGCTATAAGATTTTATTAGCTCTCTATGCATAAGCTTACTTTAATCTTTCATCTGTATTTTAGAGGGAAGTTTTAGTAGTAGTTTCTTATCGAGCAAAAATAATAATAAGCTAGCAAAACTATTTGATGCTTGTATGACAAGTAAAACGATACTATGTGCAATCTAGACTTCTTTAAAAGAAGAAAATGTTGCTATGCTTCGAATGTGGTAGTTAAAGCTTACACATGATAAATTCTAGACTTTGAGCATTAATTTGTCTTTGATTAAACTTTTCAAAAGGAACCTAGTAAAATTCTAAGTTGCCTATTATACATGCTTTTAGTTATTTTTGTACTACCTTACTAAGTGTACTTACTGTGTTAACTTCGATTATGTTTCAGGGTGTGGTATTAACAGTTGCTCTAGAAAGCTCGATCAAGATCACAAGTGCAATGTGTACGTTTTGTCACTCTTTTGTTCATAACTCCTAGATGGCAGTACCATGTTTATGTATTGCATTCAGTAAGTCTTTGTTAATTTTCTTTTAAAAGCAATGCTCTTAAGCATTGTAAAAGTTATATAAGGCCTCTCTATTTTACGTTGAATGCCATTGTGATTGATACTTGGTTTCTATCTTTGCTTTAAAAAGGTATTATGACCTTGAATGTTTTAATTCATAAGGTGTGAAGATTAGACGCATGCTTTGTTTGAATAGAGTTGTTATGGTTGTCTTGGTCGATAATTGAGTATATGTTGTGTGATACACTTGATAGAATTAAACATGTTATGAATTTCTATAAACTTGTTTATAGTGATCTTGTTAAATATATGCTTATATAAGGTTTCTCTTTAACTTGTGAAACTTGCCTTTGTACTTTGAAATTAACTAATGGATTATGCTTAAAATGTGTGGGTTGAGATCTTTGAAATGCTTACTTGTTATGCTTATGAACATGAAAGTTTATATATGCTTAGTTTGAATAGGATTAGAATAATTGATGTTTGATTAGATTATATGTAATTGTTAAGAGACCTTTATGCATTGGTTGAATTGTTATATTTCAGATCATTGTTGTTATGATGATATTAAGATTGAAGCAATGAATTAAGTCTAATTTTGGTTGTGTAGGATTATATCATGATTTGCTAGTCAAATTTATGCTTAGGTGTGCCAATAGTAAATTGAAGTGTTTGAGTATTTTGAGTGATCACCGAATCACATGGATGTATTTCAAATTTGACTAGAGTGTGTGCTTCTTGTGGTGGTCATGATTTTGAATTGATAGATGTATGCATAGGTAAATAATAATTCTTGTTATGCTCAATTCAAGTATTATTAGGTTGAGTAACTTGGTTTAATGATTATTTTGGAAATCCATTACAATGTTTTTATGAGCTTAATTCGTCTTAAACAAAGAATTTGATTAAATTTCTTGGTGTTATGAATAGCATTTGTCTTGATAAGTCTAATTAATGCCTAAGTAAACTATTAGTAATTCAATAGGTTGGAAGATGTCTAATTATCTTCTATCATTCAAATTAGACATAAAAAAGTGGACTACGGTTCTTTAACGTTTTTAAAGTACTAGTATGGGTAGGTTTAAGCAGGTTATAACAAATGGAAGTAGAAATCAAACTTAGGCCTCTAATGAGATCTAGTATCAAATGGTTGGTACTAAAACTTACTTAGATAAACATTTTATTGATATATTACAAGTTTAAAAGATATGTTAAAATCATTTCAGAATTTAAAATGAAAAATATAGTCTTTCAATTGTGAAAGATAGTCTTAATCTCTCTTGTTTTTGCTTGTATCTTCGTCACTGTTCGATGGTTATTTGTCTTTGTTTGCTTGCAATGCTTCTTAACTCAGTTTAGCTTCTGAACCAGTTAAGAGGTGTTACATCCCACCTCATCCTCATCACATGAAAATTCATAGTTTCTTATAATTGGCGAGAACTCTGGAAATGTAGGAAGTGGGCGCGAGTTGATATGGCTCAATGCAACGACAATAGACTTGTTCCAAGTCTTTACAAAAGCATAGAATAGATTTCGGGCTCAATCCATAATCTCCCCTAACGTTTACCCATTTTCTTAACTTGATACCTAAAGTATTTTTTGGGCTCTTTTGCCCCTATCATTTGAGACGTTAACTAAATTATACCAAAAATTTGATGACGTTTATCAAAAAAATAGCGGCCAATAATATCATGCCACGTTAACCGTCTATAATTATTTTTAATTTTTGAATTAAAAAATAAAATAAATTATATACTAAAATATTCATTAGTTTAGTTTATTTCCCTAAACTACCCTTTCCCTCATCCCCACCTTCTTTCCCAAACCCCATCCCCGCACCCCCTTTATATCCCCGTCGTTCACCATTGCAGTCACTTCTTTCGAAACCTGCAAAATGGGTCAATCCATGTGTGCTCATCCAATCTACGCATAATTTAGTTCATCATTCACTATAATTACAGCACCAAATACACATAAATAGAGACTATAAATGGCAGCAAACAAATGCAATAAGTTGACAATAGCAGGAACCATGTTAATAAAACAAACTATCACACTGCATAATTTTATGTTTGGCATAGTATTTGAGTTCGAGCATGGTTCATCAATGGAGTAATACTAAAGATTTAAAGCTTTACCAGGTTTAAGAACCAAGGGTGACCTTGTTTAACCTCTCCAAAGCCAAAATCAAAGCTTGGGTACCAAAATTCCCTTCCCGATGAACCTTGAGTGACAAATAAAGCTGTTGAGCCAAAGACAAACCGTGCAAAGCAAGCCTCATGCTTTGAAATTCCTTAAAACAAATCCCCAAATCTTTAATGAAATGGTTAACAAAGAAACTCGGTTCGAAAACCCTCTTCAATATCCTGCTGGAGAGGGTTTGGTTCAAGATATTGAGAGTGTAGCCGGCGTAGATTAGATGATCATACATGGATCAACCCATTATATAGGTTCTGAAATGGTTGATTGCAATGGTGAACGATGGCGATATGAAAGGGGTGTGGGGATGAGGTTTGGGAAAGGTGGGATGAGAGAAACGGTAGTTTTAGGAAATAAACTAAACTAATGAATATTTTAATATATATTTTATTTTATTTTTGAATTCGAAAAATAAAAATAGATAGGGACGATTGACGTGGAACAATATTATTGGTCACAGTTTTTATAATAAACGACATCTGATTTTTAGGGTAATTTGGGTAACGTCTCAAACGTTTAGGGGCAGAAGAGCCCAAAAAATATTTTAGATACCAAATTGGAAAAGGTAGTAAACATTAGGGGACAAAATATGCATTAAGCCAAGTAGCAGCTTCCTGAGGTAGATCATCATCGATTTTGCTTGTTCTCAGTAGACTTCACACTCTTTTTTAATGCATCTCTTGTGTTTGCCATTATTATCGAAAGAAATAAGGGAAGTAAATGGAATGTCTTGAACTTTGGTAGAAAAAAATGATAAAAACTCAAGCTTGGAATGAGTAAGGTCTGCAACAAAGGAAGAAAGTAAATAGTGAGTGAAAGGGGTAAATGTAAAGGCACGATGTTTACTGATATGATGTGATTGATTAAATGGTGGAAATTGCATCAAAAAATCACATCCACTCGCAACGTCTCCCACCAAATGAAATCATATGGCTAAAATTTCTTTGATCAATCGGCATGATTCGAATTTTTGTAATTTACCCAAACTCATGCTAAGTGTGCATAGTACGGGTGTACGATCCTTGTCTTGGATAAGGATCAAGTGTAATGGCAAGGGTTTTATCTTATTATGCAATAAGGAAAAGAAAAACAACTAAAGCATGAACCAAAAAAACAAAAGAAAATAACATATGTACAAGGAAAATAAAATATTAAATCAGAAAAATTTGACCAATTTAATGGTCTCAACCAGCTTATGATCAATATCTCCAAATTAATGCTTCATTTATTGTCCATTGACTTTGAATTGGTGCCTATCTCATAAGTCTTTTATTGTGACTGTACCATGTGGAAATTCTTCTACTACTTCAAACGGTCCAGACTAACATCACCGCAATTTTCCAGGATATGGCTTCAACCTTGAATTAAAGAGCAAAACTTGTTGCTCGATAGTTCATTATCGCTACAATGTGATCTTGTCAAGCCTTCATTTGCTCTTGTCCTTGTAAATTGAGGCATTTTCATAGGCATTGCGCCTGATTTCTTCTAGCTTCATAAGGTCTAACATCATTTTCTTTCCAACAGCTCCATAGTCCATATTCACTTGCTTGATAGCCCACACCTCATTGTGTTCCAACTCAACAGGCAAATGCATGATTTTCCAAAAACTAACTGATACGGTGACATCCCAACTGTTGTCTTCTAAGCTATTCGAATTGCCCATAGAGCATCATCCAAACACAAAGACTAATCTTTTTGGGTGGTGTTCACCACTTTCTCTAAAATATTTTTAATGACCTCGTTGGATATTTCAGCTTAACCATTCGACTGAGGATGATACATTGAGGCTAGTCTATGGTTTACTCTGTATCTTTTTAATGCAGCAACAACTTGGTTGCAATGGAGTTGCTTTCCTTGGTCACTTATCAAAGCTTTAGGGGTCCCAAATCTAGTGAGTATGTGCTTATGGAGAAATGTAAGCACATCTTTGCATCCTCGTTAGGAACAACAAGCTCCTCAATCCATTTAGATACATAATCCATAATGACCAAAATATAGAGATTACCAAAAAAGTTTGGAAAAGGTCCATAAAATAAAGACCCTAAACATCAAACAACTCAACCTCCATTATTGGTTGTTGTGGCATATCATTGCATCTATAAATTGATCTAGTGCGCTGACAACGATCACAATGTTGTGCAAACTCGTGAGCAACTTTAAATAATGACGGCCAACATAATTTAGTTTGAAGAACTTTCGCAACAGTTCTCATGCCACGAAAATGACCTCCATATTGAGCATCATGACAATACTTCAATATTGGAAGCATTTCTTCTTATAGAACACAACGCCTAATGATGTTGTCATTGCAAACCTTAAACAAATAAGGCTCGTTCAAATAATATTTCATTGCATCACAAAGACAACTTGCTATTTTGTGGCCAGTGACTCCCAACGGAGTTTTTCCACACACTAGATAGTTAAGAATGCCTGCACACCATGGTGTTGCATTGACAGAGAACAACTTTTCATTTGGGAATGAGTCGACAATTTAAGTTTGATTCACATCTTTGCTGTCCGATTCTAGTCTTGATAAGTGATCTGCAACCTAATTTTCTAAACCCTTGTAGTCTTTTATCTTAATGTCTAATTCTTGCAAAGTAGAATCCATCATATTAGTCTTGGTTTAGCATCCTTCATCGCAAAAAGATATCTCAATGCAGAATGATCAGTAAATACAATATCTTTTACGCAGATAAGGTATGAACAAAACTTGTCAAAAGCAAAAATTACAGCCAATAACTCCTTCTCCGTGGTTGTATAATTTATTTGAGCCTTTGTTAGAGTTTTACTGGCATAGTAAATATCATGAAACGTCTTTTGTTTTCTTTTTCCTATAACAACACCAACAGCGAAATCACTCACATTACACATGACTTCAAAGGTTGTGACCAGTATGGTGCAAAGAAAATAGGTGCATTCACAAGCTACTTCTGAATTTGATTGAATGCATCTAGACATGCTGATGCTTATGAAATAGTATGCAATTAAGAGCAAGTATACTCGTTGATCAAGTAATAAAGTGATAGAGTAGAGTGTCGAAACCACATGGATTGGATTAACAATTTCAAATCAATTGTACTCAAGAGTTAGTGAGCAAATATTGGTTTGATAATGGTTTATTAAAACTAATTGCAATAAAAGTAAAGTAGCAATGATTAAAGGCAAAAAATGTTGTAGCAGATATTCAGATGATTATAGAAGCTGGGTTTATTGCCTAGTAATTATGCTAATACAATTTGAATGCTACAGTAGTTGGCAATACATATATGCATAAACCAATTATGTCTTTACCTATTTGATAGGGTTTTCTAATTAACTTCTTAACTCTCTCGATACCTAGAAGTTGATAATAAGGATGCAATAGTAGTACATGTATGTCTGAACCCTAACAACTTTATTATCTATTCAAGTTCCCCTTATTAGTCGTTAAAATCCTAAACTTATGTCTAAGCAGGATTTGAACCTAAGTTAATAGCTTAAGCTCCACTATTCAAGTTTGTCTAACATAACTCTCTTAATATTAAGCTACATATCAATAATTACAATAAACTCAATTAAAGTATTTAGCTCATATCTGAGCAAATAGCATCCATGATAAAAGTAATTGAAAACATGGCAACTTATCAAGTAAGAGAAAAGGAATATCAAGCTTCTTCGATATCTTCTCCACACTCCTCAAGCCTCTCTCATAACTCGTCATTTGGAGACTTCTCTACACTTTTGACTATGGTGGTTCTCCGGTAGCTAAAGAACAAGTGCTATCGTCAAAGATCCAGCTCATTTGTTTGTTGCCCAAGTCTTCTTTATATATGCGGCAAAGCTAAGGTTAAGAAACCCTAAAGTGCGTAAAGCCTCTTAATGAGGATCTTACTTTCTCGTTTCATTCAATGAGAGTCCATATCAGATAGAAGTCCACGTTTGCCAAAAGTCTGGGTTCATCTCTAACTTTACTGCTTAGTTAGTTTATCACGAGAGGGATTTGCTCCACTACTCCATCATTACTCTGCCTCGGTTGCTTCTTGCACAAACACCACTAAAAAGCACTAGCTTCCCCATTAAAAGCATCAATATATGCCAATTAAGCGCAGACAGATTAACTCCATACAAACTACTTCTAAATGTAACTATATGAGCTTAAACACGTGCAAAAGTTAGGTAAAAAAGGGCACAAAATATAGGTTATCTATGTACTCATCAAATACCCCCAAACTTGAACTGTTGCTTATCCTCAAGCAATGTAAACTAACCTAAACTAAGAACACTACCTATCCTTTCCAAGGTTCCAACTAAACTATGGTTTCAAAGGTTCCAAAACATGCTGCATCATTAATTCAATCCTCAAAAAATAAAGATATAAAATATAACATAGCTCACAGATTCGTTCCTAAAATAAATTCTACTATAGGTGTGGTGTGTGTTGTTGCATACAATCATCACTTAATGACCTTAGAAAATTTCAAGGATTGCTCTCTATTGTTGCCCTACCATTTTTTTCTTTTAACCACAATGTTGTTCTCCCTTAATTCTTTTTAAGTTTATTTAAAACATATCCTTGGGGATTCATCTTATCACAACTACTCTTTAGTCCTGAAGATAGAGTGGAGCTAACAACCCATCCCTGAGCCCAACGAGCAAAATCATCTCGTGAATGCTTTCATTTACACTTATGTTAATACTACTGTTCCTACTAAGGAAAGTTTAATAGAGCAAACACAACTCACATAGTGTAGTAAGCTAGCAAAGCATATTAGAGTATCCCTCAACTGTTTGCCTTTGGAATCGAATTTAACATTTAGTTTGAACTTTTTATTCTTTTCTCGATTTTTTTGGGATTTTAATTTAAGCCTTTTATGCTACATTAAGCATTCAGTTCATTATCATCAATTTATGCCACGACATCAAAGAGCCAACCTATAATTTCCCTAAGGCTTTTTAAGCTTTTAGAAGGCATGCAACGTATGAGGTATATAAACTACAACAGTTTCAACCCTAAGTTTACATCAGTAAAGCTCTTAACACATTGCAAAACAAATTTAAGAACAAATTCATTATAGGAATATCATAATTAGTGCAGCAACAATTTTAGAACAATAAAACCATAGCAAAGGAAACCTTACAAACGGGCTAAGCTATATACGTTCCTAAATTTTAAAAAAATACCTAATATATACATATGACAATACTCCTCCAAACTTGAGATAAGCATTATCCCCAATGCAAAAAAGAAGAAAAACATAATAGAAACATGCAATGAGAAATATGCAAAAACTAAAAAAGATTAAAAGAAAGGAAAAAATGATACCCATAGAGTTATTGGGGATGAGATGGTGCAGTTCATTGTACCTGGATCTTAGTTCTCTATCCAGTAAAGTGCGCAAAAGTTGCAGGCGATTGTGGGGCCAATGGTGGTGCAGGGTATACAGGGTCATCCTATAGTGTACAGGCAATGGTGGAAGCGGAAGAATCTAAAGACTCAGATGTGGTAGGTAGGTGCCTCATTATCTCCTCAATCTCATCAAGGATATTGAGGGATTGGCTAATAATAACCTTGACCCGAGTCTTGAGAGCAGTGGTGGAAAGAGTGGGCGATCTCTGAGAGGAGCGAGAGCAGCCTGTGGAGCTGATGGTGGTGCCTCAGTTGTATCATCACTGCCCAAGTGGATAGGGCTGGCTGGAGTGGATTGTTCAGGGTGCATGAGGGCCTTACCCTTTGCTTTTGTCCTTGTGGTAGTGCGGCAAGACATATGAATATCAGCAGGTGCATTTTGGTTGTGGACCAATGTTGGGAATTTTACTATGCTTAGGAAATTTCTGCCTCTGCAAAGATCTGGTTTTAGTTTATTAATTCTAGGTTGATGCCTTCAACTCATAGCCCTATCGTCTCTTTTGATAGAATGTGCCTGAGGGAAGAAAGATAAATGTGGGTGCAATTATCTATAAGGAAATATCGGGTTTTGTTGAGGGAAATAATGGTATTCTGGCATTTCCCTCGTAATCATGTATCTATGTGAATTAAAGGGAGTAAAATCCTTATAAAACGATGAAAAGACAGCCAATAGAAGGCCAATCAACAAGGTTGCCATTGAGAGAATGGCACGAGCTACAAAGGTTCCTACACCAAAAGTGGGTACTACGGCGAGGGAGGAAAAAGACAAAGAAAAAGTGGGCGTTGCAACTAAGAATGAACCTACAAGTGACAAAGTCTATAAGAAGATTTTGGCCATAGAGGATGAACTCTATGTTGTAACGAGCACATTGGGAAGAGTTACAGCCATAGTGCAAACACTAGATTTGGAATAGAACCTATTATATGCCTATGTAAAGATGTGGCATAAGTCTGCTCTTACTGCCGTGAGAAGGATCACTCTAGTTGCTTTGCCAGAGTTTTCTCCCATCATCTATAGCTATGATTTCTCCTCCGATACAGCTACAAAAGAAGTACTAGCCAAGTCTGTAAACTCTCCTAACAATGTAAGCGAGGCTAGTGATACACCAAAAGAGGAAGCATCGAGCAAAATCATTAGGGTTGTCTCTTTGACTTGAATATCCCTACAAATTTCGATGCAACATCCACTGCTACTGACCACTACTGTTGAGAATATTTTTTAGAGAAGTTTGGTTGCATCCAAGAATATGGATGCAACCCCCAAAAGACCAGAGATTAAGCTAGATGCTACGAGGCTAGCAGAAACTATGACTACAGTCGATGAACAAGAGGCCAACCCTCTTGCGATAGTGTTATACAAATCACCACCACTGTTCATCCTTAATGCAGACATGGCCGATAATGTCGACGGAGAAGAAGAGCCCAAGAAAGAAGAAAAAGATGAACAATTTGAGGAGGCATCCATTCTAAAGAAAGAGAATATGAGAAAATGCTTGAAATCAAAAGACAAAAGCAAGAAAAAATGCAAAGAAGAGAAACAGAGCAAAAAAAAGAAGCGACGCTCTGCCTCCTCCTCCTAAGAGCCTGACAACTGAGTTAGTTTGTTTTTAGTTTTAGTAGTCATGCATTTCATAGTGTAATTTTATTTTGTTTTTTTTTTGTATTTTCATCTCATTTTCATTGTCATTGTAATTGCATTTAGTTGTAATGTCATTGCAATCATCATTGTAACCATATCTTATCACTGCATTCTGTCATTTCATTTTGTTTTCTTTTGCATTGGGGACAATGCAATCTTTAAGTTTGGGGTATACGTCTATGAGTTGAAATGCACCCCCATTTAAAAAAAAAGTAAATGCAAGGTTTGTGTTGAAAAATCTTTTACTTGCATTCGATGTGTAAACCATGAATCATTTTAGTTGTAATGTCATTGCAATCATCATTGTAACCATATCTTTCACTGCATTCTGTCATTTCATTTTGTTTTCTTTTGCATTGGGGACAATGCAATCTTTAAGTTTGGGGTATACGTCTATGAGTTGAAATGCACCCCCATTTAAAAAAAAAGTAAATGCAAGGTTTGTGTTGAAAAATCTTTTACTTGCATTCGATGTCTAAACCATGAATCGTTTTAATTATTGATAAATTGGTTGGGTATACATGATAGATGATTGCATTTTTAACTCTACATTAATGTATTTGCTTGTTTGAGTAAAAAATGTCTAGCATCATTTCTTTAATTTTGGATGATTTCTGCTTATGTCAACTTCTGTTATATATGTGGGAATATCTTACTAAGTATAAATAAAAGTCATTCCAATGTGAGTGCAATAAAATAGTAGCTTTAAGGGGGAACACTCCTCTGCATGCATTAGAAAAATGAATCTGGCCAAAGGTTGTTGCTATATGAGTGTGTGTCTTTACGATGAAGTACTTCTTTGGGGTTCGTTGAACAGCATATTACTTCTAAGGATCTAGTGTGCATTCATTGTTCGATATCCCTCGCTACATAAAAAATAAGAAAAAGAAGAAAAACATAAAAAGTATATATATTTATATTTTGTTATATGTGGTACTAAATAAATGTTGATAGGTGGAAAGAATTTGAAGTGATAGGTATGATGTTAGGTATTCTTGAAATATTTGCTTGTCTATTGTTGCTGGAATTGCTTATGCAATCTTATGTCTTGTCAATGCAATGGAATTATTGGTTGGATAGAATGACTCAAGTATCTAGAATGCCTCTAAACTATTGATGGAACTTGCTGATTTAAATTTCACTTCAGGACAAGCAAAAGCTCAAGCTTGGGGGTGTGATAGCTCTTTAAAGAGTATGTATTTTCCCTAGATTTATAGATTTAATTGTCCCCACATCAGTATTTATTGCATCCATTTCTGCATTTTCATGTTTATTTCTTTCATTTTATCTAACTTATTCTCAGTTGCTTTTATTTCACATATTTCTGCCTATTTTGCCAAGTTTTGCCTATTTCCCCTAGATTTATAGATTTCATTTATATTTCATTCTTTAATGACAATGGTTTAAACTTTTAAGCTCTGTATGAACTTGATTACATCTTATTTTTCAGTTCAATATATTGTTATTGGATTTTTCTCATACTTTGATTGTTGGATCTGATTTTGGTTTGCATGAGAATGTTAAACTTAGTTACTAACTAACATTGATGGATGTAGTGACAAGTCAGGTTAAGAAGTCATTACAACAAGAGTTGAATGAGGATATAACGAGAGTTGATCCGCTTGTTCTAAGGATTGTAGTTTTTGACTTATAACGAGAGTTAAAGCCAATCAAAATCTTTGCGTCAACAATTGAATATCGAATGGAAGTTAGTAACGAGCATACTCTTCACTTGCCAATTGAGCCATCATACTTCCATGAGTGTATTTGATTTTCTGCAAAGCTAAACCGAAGAGATCCATGCTTTATTTCATTATCTCTTGACTATTTTATATTTGTTGTTTGCTACCACAATTGATCTATTACTATTCATTTTATTCCTTTATTGCAACCACTATTACACTCACAATTTTTCCTTTAACATAATTGTTTGTGGCCACATAATACTTAAGCTAAATACATCATCCTCGTAGGATTGATATTCAAATAGGTTTCTCCTATTTCTATTCTCGTATCGACAGTGTTGCTTGCACTTAAAGTGTGACATTTTTACACCAATCAATTGCTTTCACATTATACTTAAAAATCTTCTATTTTCGTAATTGTTTGCACTACAACTATACTCACAATCCCTTTTATTTTATTTATTATTGCATCGACAATCATAAGCGACCAGAGTCTCGTCCTGTAACGACCCAATTTCAGGTTTGGGATATAGGTATTGGATTTGTATTTGAGTATTTTAAGATTAAAGTTTTAAACTAGGAAAATCATTTTGGAAACTTAAGTAAATGGATTCTTGGATTGATTTGAATAAAGATTTTAAGACCGAGTCTAAAAGTGAGAACGAGGGGAAACTCATGTATCAAATTATTTTGGGAGATAAGGTGTTTGAATATTAAATAGAGGAGAGGATAGGAGAAAAAGTAAAAAGTTGTTGGAGAAAGAGAGAAGAAGAAAAAGAAGAGAAAAAGTTTGAGGGGGAGTTTAAAACTTCAATCTACCGAGATTCAGACATCCGTTATCGACACCTCAACCACCATTGTGTTCATCTCGTCGAGATAGTTCACTGGTCTAGCAGCACCATCGTAGGAGTCGCCGTCAAAGAGGGTGAGAGAGGGGAAATTTTGGGTTTTCTAGTTGAAAAGGATCAAGTGCTCGAAATGCCAAACTGAGGTTGCCACCATGTTCACCGACATCAAAAGAGTCAATCTGGGCCTTCGCCTTCACCGTATAGCCACCTGAAGTCGTCGTACACTCGTGGGTGAAGTCCGTCCAAGAAAGCGCAACTATATCAGCTGCTGGGCTTGGGGCAAGCCGTTGGGCTAGCTGTAGAGCCGACCTACCAACTGAGCTTGAGCCACTAGCAAGCCGGCCTACCAGTCATTGCACCTTCAGTTGCCATTGACCGGTATTGTGTAACCCCCTACGCCCGGCCTAAACGCTAGAGCAAATTGAGCGAGCTATATTGGGTTTGCCAAGAAAAACCCAAATGATTAATTAGAAAACGGACCTTTTTTCCTTTTATCTTGTCTAAATGCACAACTAATTCCTAAGGTGTTCATTCTGGCAGCGGTGAAATTCACAATCAAATCGTGCGTCAATTTTACATCAAATTGGGTGAGAATGCACTCTAGGGACTAAATTGCAATTTTGGAAAATTGACGGATCTTTTTAAGTCCAAAGTTACCAAACTTTAATTAATTAGGTTACATGCATTTCGATTAAATTTCAACTTAAAATAACCATCCAAATTCATTTAATTGTATGATCAAGAAACATGGACTAAACTACAAAGATTCAAAATTCAGCAAAGCATATTACCAGAAATTACATACTGGGTACCAATACACCTATTGCCCGTATCGATACAGATACATTTTACCAAAGGTATCGGTAAGATCCTCAAGCGCACCGATACCAGTAGTTCTATATCAAAATAGGGAATTCTAGTAGCTAAAGGGCGTACCAATACGGTTGCCTGCATACCGATACCTAGTGTATTATTTAGTGGCGTACCGATATGGTTACCTGGAGTACCAATACTCCTATACAATTTTGCACACTTTTGAGATGAGACAGACCCCGCATATCGATCCCTAATGTAACCCCTTGACCCTGTCTAGTCACAAGACCGAACCGAGGGGGCTACATTAGGGTTTGCCGATACAAAGCCCAAAGAATTACAATTGAGACGGTTAATTTTTTATCTTATCTAAATGCATATTTAAGTCCTAGGATGATCATGCTGGTTAGGATTCAAGCTACAACTCAATCGGGAGTCAATTCGACATCCAATTGCCCAAATTTGCTTTACAAGGACTAAAATGTAATTTCAAATATTTACAATGACTTACATGAAATTAAAGTTACCAATCCTTAATTAGTCATATTTCATGCCTCCATGTTAAAATCTCAACTCAAAATAACCATTCAAACTCATTTAATTGCATAAGTAAGAAACAAGACTGAAATGCAAGGATTTCAAACTTCAGACAGCATCTCAACCGAATTAACGACTAGCATACTGATACAGGTGGCTACCATATCGCAACGGCACTAAAGGACAAGGGCATACTGATACGGTCCTTAATCATATTGGTACGGGCTTGAATGTTTTGAAAATTCAGATTCTAGTAGCCAAATACCGTACCGAACGACAACCTGTGTACCAAAACCCACCTTCATTTTTAGCTATGCATACCGATATGGTTACCACGCGTATCGGTACGCCTAGGCTATTTTTCCCAAATTGAGCCGAGAAAGGTCTCCGCATACCGATCACTAAGGACCCGTACCGGTACGAACAGGCTTGTAATGACCTCTAGGTCCAACATATGACACTTTGGCTCAATCTAACACCCTCAATTCAACCTCTAATCATCATATGGCATCACAAACATCAAATACTCAAACATAGCAACATAGTACGAGATTGTACTAAGCATGGCATAATCAAACATCCTACTAAGAGCATGGTTTCTACCCAAGCATGCATCTTGTTTCCCAAACCCCTCAAAACCAAGTATAAGCATCATACAAGTCCAAAATATTAATCCAAACTTATACAAATAGGGAGTAACCAAAATACATCTCCCAAAACAACCTAGTCACATTGCCTTCTTATTACTACTTATTACTTATATCAATCCTTGGATCCTTCCTTGCTCACGTAATGTCCGAGAACTCTATTTCTCTGCATTGATGAGGAAAAGAGAGTGTAAGCTATAAGCTTAGTGAAGGAATTGCAAAAGCACTCATCAATGCATTTAAAATCATTTAATTCAAATCACTTGTAATTGTCTCATGGCAAAACATCTCATGCTCCTCAAATCATCTCAATTATGCACATTTAAATCATTTTCAACACATGTATCATGGATTCAATGTCTACCTCAATTTAAGCTTCATATCTCAACATCTCTATAACAAGCTTTTAAAGAGTACCACATGTATAAATCACATTATACAAACATAATCCAGTTTTCATGATACATTATCTCATATATTGGCTTTCAAGTGACTCAAAAGCAACAACCTTTCATTTCATAAAACACATCGGATACACGAATTTCTCAAGTGGTTCCCACCACCACTTCACATATATACCTCAACTGGAGTAACGGCACACTTTCCTACCTCAATGGTTCAAACTGGAGTAACGAAACATTTACCCACCTCTATGGTTTGGATGTATAAATCCACCAGCAGGAGAAAACGAAACATTTACCCACCTCAACCGCTACGGTTTTCATGGTGGAGATTACGACACACTCACAACCCCTCAACACACCTGAGGTGACTTTTTATATTGCACTTTAAACCCTATGGCTAGCCAACAATATTCGATAACATTTTAAACTCAACCCTATTTTACATATGCATCAAATCAATCCAACTCAAATACATTAAACCATGCATTTTAGTATTTTAAAAAATACTTTCATAAACCATATTCCATTCTCACAAGTTGTCATCTATAATCATTTGCATCAATTTTTATTTCTAAAACATGCATAATACAGTGAGCAATCAAAACCATAAACATGTGCATGAGATTTCATTTTGCAAAAGCTGAAATCGAGAGAAAGCTCAACTGATACTTACTTTCGAGCTTAGGTAAGTGTTTCAAACTTTATCTAAACTCCCACAACTCTTTTTCAAACCTTTTAATAGCAATAAAACACTTTCCACTCACCAACAATCCAACGCTTGCTTGCTGGTGCACGAATCTAACTTCCGAAGCTTTCGCGCCTTCTCCAAAAGGTAAAAGGTTCAACTCCCTAGCTTTACCCAATTAAAAACAGAGGATTAAAACACATCTCTGCATCACAAACCTCTAGCAACAACAAACACAACTTTGCCTTCACAAGAATCCATCAAACACCTCTCTAAATCTATCAAGAACACCACCAAACCTTATCTAAACAAAGCCCAGCCAAAACCTGAAGGCTCTAACACCTTAACAACATCAATTAACATCCAAAAACACTTCAAACATGTCCTTATACCTCCAGCAACAATATCACACCAAAAACCATCTATAAACAACCTAGAAACTAACAATTCAAATAGTTTTGGGATTACATTGATTAATCAATTTTTTCAACATTAAAACTCATCCAAATATAGATCTAAATCAATTAGATTCATCACCAAAATAGATCTAAATCACTTTCCAACAATTTTCCAAATCAACTCAATTTAATCAAAAAATCCATATTAAAATCATAATTCTTTAACATAAATCAATAACAAAGGATCAAGAACTTGGGAATTTCATTAAAGAGCATTTAATTAGAGGAGAGAAACAAAAATCACCTCTAATTGTTGATTTCTCCTTTAATTGGCAAAGCTTGATTGAAATCCAAAGAGATTTTGCAACAAGATTTGAAGAAATCAATTAGAAAACAAAAATAAAATCAATATAGATTGTTTCCTGAGAATTTTTGGTGTAGAAATCTTAGCTTGGTTGCTGAGAAAGTTGAGAGAAAAAGTAGTTACGTAAGAAAGTGATTTTGTAAATTAAAAATCTTTTTAACAGATCCCATTTTATTTAATTATAAAACCATTTAAAACACCTTAAAATAGCCTAAATTAAGAGAGAAATCTGATGAAAAATAATCGTCAAATAGCTCCTTAAAGATTCTAAGTTTTGACCCTTTTACGATTTAGTCACCAAAAACAGTTTTGAAAACTTTCATTTAGTCACTACACCAAAATGTCTCAAAATCAAATTTAATTACCTCAAATTGAATTTATCAATTTACTTAAAATATTAATTAAGTAATTTCTAACATTTTCCATATTTTATTTTGACCAAATACAATTTTATAAGATTTAATTCCTGAAACTATTTGAATTGCCTAAATCGGTTCTTTCGAACTACCTACCCGATCTGGTCCACACCTAGGCCCACTTTTAGGGCGTTACAACTCTCCCCCTCTTAAGAAATTTTGTCCTCAAAATTTACATGGCAGAAAAAGATGAGGAAATTGCTTCAACATGTCCTCATTGATTTCCCAGGTAGCTTCCCAAACACCACGATGCCGCCACAACACCTTTACCAACTCTATGGTCTTTCCGCGGAGAACTTTGCTACTCAAATCCAGAATTCTCATCGGCTCCTCATCATAGATCAAGTCTGGATTCAACTCAATCTCTTCCACAGGCATTACATGCGAAGGATCCGATCGATACCTCCGAAGCATCGATACATGAAAAACGTTATGTATCTCTTCTAACTCTGCTGACAACCTCAACCTATATGCAACTGGACCAACACGCTCCAACACCTCATATGGCCCAATAAATCTAGGATCAACTTGCCCTTCTGTCCAAACCTCATCACCTTTTTCCAAGGTGAAACCTTGAGAAACACACGATCACCAACTGCATACTCAATCTCCCTTCGCTTCAAGTCAGCATAGGACTTTTGCTGATCCGAAGCTGCTTTCAAATGGTCACTAATATGCTTTACTTTCTCATTGGTATCTTTTAACACATCCGGCAAAGAAACATACTTCTCTTCTGTCTCCGCCCAACAAAGTAGCGTACGACATCTTCTACCATACAAAGCCTCGTACGGTGCCATCTGGATACTAGCTTGATAATTATTATTATAAGCGAACTCTACCAAAGGCAACTGCTTCTCCCATGACCCCTGAAAATCTATAATACAACGCTGCAACATATCCTCCAACACTTGGATAACACATTTCGGCTGACCATCCGTTTGAAGATGATACAAAGTACTGAAGTTCAACCATCTACCGAAGGCTTTATGCAAACATTCTCAGAACCTAGCGGTGAAACGCGGATCTCTAGCCGATACAATAGACTTTGGCACGCCGTGCAACCTCACAATCTCGATAATGTACAACTCTGCCAACTTATCCAAAGTATATGTCGTATGCACAACCAAAAATGTGCACAATTCGTTAACCTATCCACAACCACCCAAACAGAATTCTTCTTCGATGTCGCCAAAGGTAGAACAGACACAAAATCCTTGGTGATTCTCTCCTATTTCAACTCTGGAATCCTTAACGGTTGCAACAACCCCGAAGGAAACTGATGTTTCGCCTTAACACGCTAACAAACCATGCATAGAGCAACAAAATCTGCGACATCCTTCTTCAAGTCAACCCAAAAATACTCTTTCTTCAAGTCCTGATACATCTTTGTACCCCCTGGATGCATAGCAAAAGGACTCGAATGTTCTTCAGTCAAGATAATGTGTCTCAACTCTTCATCACTCTGCACCACCACTCGACCTTCGCAATACAAAACCCCATCTTCACTAAAACCATAATTCGTTTGATTTTCGTCTAAGATATCCTTCACATGCGGCATCAAAGAATCATCATAAGGTTGCTTTTCCTTAATCAAATGCATCATCGATGGCTTCACTTGCAACTTAGCCAATAACCCACCATCAAGCGACACACTTAGCCGCGCAAACATCGCCCTTAACACAACCGCAACCTTCCTACTCAAAGCATCAACTAGCACATTAGATTTTCCCAGATGATATTCAATTGACAGATCGTAATCCTTAAGCAACTCCAACCATCTTCGTTGGCTAAGTTCAACTCTTTCTGCGACATCAGATATTTCAAACTTTTGTGATATGTATACACCGTACACTTCTCACCATAGAGATAGTGTCGCCAAATCTTCAAGGCAAACACCACTACCGCAAGTTCAATATCGTGAGTAGGGTAGTTGCGATCATGCACCTTCAACTGCCTAGATGCATAAGCGATAACCCTTCCTTCGTGCATCAACACGTATCCCAAACCCACGTAGGATGCATCACTATACACAACAAACTCTTTCCCTAATTCAAGTTGAATCAAGATTGGAGCTTGCGTCAAAGCTTCCCTCAGCTTATCGAATGCTTGTTGTCTACCTTCTGTCCACTCAAAACTCACATCTTTCTGCAACAATTTCGTCAAAGGTGCAGCAATCCTTGAGAAACCATCAACAAAGCATCGGTAATATCCTACCAACCCCAGAAAACTACAAACTTTTGATACTGACTTCGGTTGCTTCCAATTCATAACAGCTTCAATTTTATGCGGGTCCACGTGAATATCCTCGACCAACACAACATGTCCAAGGAAAACCACATGCTTGATCCAAAACTCACACTTACTTAGCTTGGCATAAAGCTTGTTGTCTAACAGAACTTGCAACACAATCTGTAGATGTCGATCATGATCTTCCTCGGCACGAGAGTATACAAGAATGTCATCGATGAGCACACCATAAACTGGTCCAAGAATTCATGTAACACCCGATTCATCATATCCATGAATGTTGCCGGTGCATTGGCCAAACCAAACTGTATCACCAAAAACTCATAATGCTCAAAGCGCTGTGAAAAGCTGTCTTCGGCACGTCTTTATCCTTCACCTTCAACTGGTAATACCTCGACCTCAGATCAATCTTAGAAAACATTGTAGCTCCCCAAAACTGATCAAATAGATCATTAATCCTCGGTAAAGGATACTTGTTCTTAATCATCAACTTGTTTAGTTACCGATAATCAATGCACATTTTCATCGTGCCATCCTTCTTTTTCATAAACAACACCGATGCTCTCTATGGTGACACACTTGGCCGAATGAAACCACGATCTAACAACTCTTGCAACTGTATTTTCAACTCCTTCAACTCTTTAAGTGCCATACGATATAGAGCAATAGACACCATAGTTGTATCCGCGTACGTCTCAATGCAAAACTCTATCTCCTTATCCGGTGGCAAACCAGGCAACTCTTTCAGAAACACTCTTGGAAAATCGCAAACTGTGCGAATATCCTGGGCATGTACTTCCTTCATATTCGGTTTCATAACATAGGCTAGGTATGCTTGACCCCCACATTCTAACAACTTTCGCGCTTCCAACACTACAACCACATTTGACATGAACTTAACATTCTTTCCCATAAACACTACTTCATAATCCTCGACAAGTTTCAGTGAAACTCACTTAGCATCAAAATCAACAACGACCCTATATTGAGACAACCAATCCATTCCCAAAATCACATCGAAATTTTGAAATGGCAACTCCATCAGGTCAGCCTCAAACACATGCTTTTGAACCATCAAGGGACAACTCTTATACAACTTTCTACATACAACTGTTTCACCAAAGGAACTGGTTACCTACATTCCAACATCTAACAACTCTACAGGTAAATCCAACAAACATGTATGCGCGTGTAGAATGTAGGAATGCATAGAACTAGAATCAATCAAAGATAAAAAAGGTATAGACCGCAAGGTAAAAGTACCTACGATCACGTCGATATTGTAAGCCCTTTGACCCAGCGTAGTCGCAATACCAGATCGAACGAGCTATATTAGGGTTTACCGAAATAAAACTTGAAGAGATAAACATTCAAACCGATCTATTTATTTTCTTTTATCTTTTCTACATACATTTTAGGTCCTAGGGTGTGCATACATGCCATGGTTAAAACCTCAGCTCAATCAGGCGTCATATAGATATCCAATTGCTCGAATCTGCATTCTAGGGACTAAAGCATAATTTTTGATATTTACAAGGGCTTTTACCAAATTAAAGATTACCAATCCTCAGTTAGTCATATTATATGCCTTCATGTTAAATTACAACCTAAAACGATCACTCATACTCATTTAATTGCATAACAAAGAAACAGAGACCAAAATGCAATCATTTCAAACTTCACACGGCATCTTAACCAAATTAACTGCGAGGGTTTCGGTACGGGTGTCCACCGTATCGATACAGTGTTAAAGATCAATGGCGTACCGATACGATCCTCAGTAGTATTGGTACAATATGCTTAATTTCCAAAATCTAGATTCCAATGGCTAAGAATCGAACCAAAATGGTTACCCGCATACCGAAACCTTCACTGTTTGTAAGATTGGCGTACGGATACGGTCACCATTTGTATCAGTACAGATAGGCAAATTTGTGCCATTTGAGCCAGGATCCGTCCCCCGCATACTAAAATAGAAGGGGTTGTACCAGTATGGTAGGACATGTAATGACCTCTAGGTCTAACATATGACACTTTGGCTCACTCTAACTCCCTCTACAAAACATATAAACATCATATAACATCATAAGCACTCATTCATCATTCATGGCAACATTCCAAGAGACCACACTAAGCATGGAATCATCAAACATCAAACATCAACCTAAGGGCATGATTTCTACCCAAGCATGCTTAAAGTTTCCCAACCCCTCAAAACACAAGTAGAAAGCTTCATACAAGTCTAAAACCATAATCCAAACTATTACAACAGGGAGTATCTCCAAAATATAGCTCCCAAAACAACTCGATCACATTGCCTTCTTATTACTACTTAGTGCGTAATAAAACCATACTTTGTAAAGGTATCAAATCCTTGTATCCTTCTTGCTCACGTGCAGCCCGAATAGCTATTTCTCTACATTGATGAGGAAAATAGAGCATAAGCAATAAGCTTAGTGAGGAAAACCGCAAAACTCTCATCAATGCATTTGAAACCATTTAGATCAAAACACATGTTTATAACTCATAGTAAAACATCTCATGCTTCCCATGTTATCTCAAAATATGCTCATTTAAATCATTTCAACACAAGTATCATGGATTCAAACTCTACCTCAATTTAAGCTTCACACCACAACTCCTTTTTAACAAGCTTAAAGAGTAATACATGTATAAATCACATTGTACAATTATATTGGCTTGCAAGTGACTTAAAAACAGTAACCTTCCAATTCATAAAACACATCGGATACACGAATTCACAAGTGGTACACACAATCACTTCAGATACATACCTCAACTAGAGTAACAGGCACACTTTCCCACCTCAACGATTCAAATTGGAGCAACGGAATATTTACCCACCTCTAGGATTTGGATGTATAAATCCACCAACAGAAGAAAACGAAACATTTACCCACCTCAACTGCTGGGGTTCTCGTGGTGGAGAATACAGACACTTTAACACCTCTCGACACACATGAGGTGACTTTTTATATTGCACTTTCAATCTTATGACCGATTAACTATATCTGATAACTTTTTAAACACAACCACTTGCCAATATATTCAACAACCAACATTAGCTCATTGTTTTACATATGCATCAAATCTTTCCAACACAAATACATTAAACCATATATTTACGTTTTCTCAAACACTTGCATAAACCATATGCTAATCTCAAAAACCATCATCAATGATTATTTACAACATTTTCCACTTTCAAAACATGCATAGTATAGTGAGTAATAAATTCGTAAACACGTGCATTAGATTTCATTTCATCAAAATCAAAAACTGAGAGAAACTCAACCGATACTTACTTTCGAGCTTAGATATGTGTTTCAAACCTTATCCAAACTCCCACAACTCATTTTCAAACCTTTTTACAGCAGTAAAGCATTTATCCACTCACCAATAAACCAACGCTCACTTGCCAATGCACGATTCAAGCCTTCGTAACTCCCACGCCCTCTTCCATATGCAAAGGATTTAGCTCCCCTGCTTTACCAAGCCAAAACAGAGGATTAAGGACACATCTCTGTATCAAAACCCTCCAGCAACCAGCAATCTCAACAACATCTTACAAGAATCTACTGAACACCTTCCGAAAACCAACGAGAACACCTTCTAAGCTTACTCAAGCAAAGCCCAACCAACATCCAACAATTATAACATATTAACAATATCAATTAACATTCAAAAACAACCTAAACACGTCTTTATATCTCTAGCAACACCACAACAACCATGTAACACCCCCTACCCTGAGTTAGTAGTAAACTGGTTCGGGAGCGTTACCAAGCACATTACAAGCAAGAACGAGGCAAGAATAGGTTAACTCATCCCTATTAGATGAGTTACTTAACTAGCAAGTAACCAAGCATTTATAACTTAACATGTAAGCAATCTCATATTTTGTTTACAAGACATTATAGGTTACCAAACAATTCAATTAACATCATCATACAACTATCATTCGAATAACTTAAGTGAGCAAACATGCTTCCATCTCATTTCATTGTTTCTTAGATTGATATATGTAACATTTTATACATAATTTACTAGACATGATCATTTATACATAACTTGTCTCCAAGCAAGCCATATGTCAAGCCTTACCATTCGACATTTACTAAACAAACTTATAGAAACTCTTACAACATGGCATGTTCATACAAGTGACTATATTATCTCACAAGTCATTCGAATAGCATGATAAGCTAGATCAATTACTTTGAACATTCAATATATATATATATATCCATAAGCGCAGCAAAATACTTTTCCTTTACATAGAATTTGAGTCCATTACTTGAATCACATTATCAACCAAGTTCATAACATGATAAGCTCATTCAAGAACACATATATATACAAGTTTCAAGTATTCAAAATGCATTCACAAATTCATTATATACAATCTAAGTGCAACCAACTAGGGGAGTACAAAACAAGTATGAACCATACTTTAGCTATGCTTGCGTCTTGCTTCGAGCTCAAGAAATTAGGCTTTAGGATCAAGCAACAGTCAAATCCTTTATCCTGTGGTTGGGAAGAATGAAAACAAGAGTGGTAAGTACAAAAATGTACTTAGTGAGGTAGTAACTAGTTCTAACCAATTGTTATATCGAGTTAAGTGTCAATTAGTCAAGAATGATCCTAGCTAAGGATTTCAAGGAAATCAAATAGCATAAGAAACAAGAGACAATGAATCATAATTTGTGCTTTATCCATTTCAAGAAATCAAGCTATTCATGGTCACATATCAAGTAGTCAAGCAATTCATGCTTGCATAACAAGAAATCAAGCAATTCATGCTTACATTCAAGACAAGTTTACAAATAGTACTCATAAATTCAAGTAAGATCAAGATCTATTTCAAGTAATAATCATGTAGCGAGAAGTTCAAGTATACAAGTCAAGTAGCAATTAGTTCAAGTTTACATGTTTGTCATTTAAAGAATACATGTCAAGTAATCCAAGTAGCAAGTTTACATGTCAAGTAATTTCAAGTATTCAAGTTTACATATCAAGTAATTCAAGTATTCAAGATTATATTAGTCCATTTATTATCTTTTAACACAATCCTTGGTTCATAGTTTGTCTAGGTAATCGAGTCTCCAACCAACTGTCGCCACAAGATGTACCATAGTACTGGTCAACCCTCCTACTGTCGCCAAAGACCACATACGTACCCTCCTTCTGTCTTCAATTAGGGGCCATAGTCCTGGACCGTAGTCCACCCTGACACAATGATCTCTAGACTCTAAGGCATGCCCTTCTACCTATTCAACTAGCAACCAAGGTTGTTTGATTACACTTCATTTATTCAAGGATTTTCAAGCTTTTCAAGTTCAAGATCATATATCATTTCAAGAGTAAATTCAAACAAGGAATAGCAACATCATGCTTTATCCCTTAAGCCAATTGAGTCTTAGCTCTTCAATTACTTTTCAAGTTTTCATGTGTTTCATGTTCAGGGCAAGATAATTCATGTTCAAGGATCACATTCAAGCAAACATTCGATGGTTCACACCCAAGGCATCAAGAATCAAGCATTTGTTTTCACTTTACTTTCTAATTAATTTACCAATTTTCATGCTATTACTTATTCACAATTTTAGTTTAGTCCAATCTTTCTTTTTATTCATATTCAAGTTAAATTAAGCTTATTTTCATGGCATATCAATAGCAAGAAGGTAACCATGCAAATTTGGTTAGGACATAAGTCCTAACCCTATTGTAAACTACACTCACTATACTCCAAGTTAGATTATTTGTCTTGTATCCAAATCCCCTTGTTTTTAGCTTTCGAATGCTCCACTTTCTCTTCCTCCACAAGATTTACTCCTTGCTCTAACAATTCATACAAGTAAATACATGTCAGACAAGGTACATTGAGCATAATAATTACCCATCTCAAGCAGTCAAATGTGTTTACACAATCACTTAACATAGCAACAATATCCATATATATATATATATATATATACATTAATGCACATTACTACAATTGTTTACAAAACAGTTTACAAAACTGTCCAAGACATCTAAATTGCTGCTGCCAGGCAGCAGGTGCACTGCTTACTTAAGCGTGCATAACTTTCATTCCGTACGTTAGAATTTCAATTGGTTTACACCGTTGGAAAGCTAACTTAATTTTATTTCTAACCATATAGGCCTTGCATTTTAGTTCTTTGCCAATTAATACAGTTTTTAGCTTAAAGACAGGGCAATTTACAACACTGGACAGTTTGCGCTGTCCCTAATGTTTCTTCTCTACAATTCATTCTACAATCCAGAATTCGGTTCTGTTTTCTCCTAATGAATTTAGACATGTTAAGGCACTATCCATACAATTTCCAGCCCTAAATTCCCTTTAAAAAATTTATGGTGATTTTTCAAAGTTACTTCCCAGAACAGAGTTTTATGGGCAGATTTCACTAAGTTAAGTTTTAGCTTCATTAATCACTTATAAACAGTTTAGTTATGTGTCAAGCATATGAAAATAGGACAGCAAGTACACCAAATCACCTTACATATAATTTACACAATTTAAGCATGATCAATTAATAATCTAATCTGCCCTAAGCCAATTGAATACATATATACAAGGATTTCGGTTTTCATGTTTACACATTGGATGATGTTTAGATTTCAACCATTCTCTCTTCACATTCAATCACCAAGCCGAGTTATAAGCATATATGTTCGGGTAAAAAGTACACATGAACATTATCTAGTGATTCATTCAAATTTCAATGTTGATTTCTAGCATCAACTTCATAGTTACATGTCTCATACAAGCATAATTCTACCAACTAGACCTCCAAACAAATCAATTTAACAAGATATCACTAAACCAAGCTTCAAGTATGCGAATTAAGTGAGGAAATCGAGCATTTACCTTCTTACTTAAGAAATCTACCAAGCTTCCAAGGAATTTTGCAAGATGAACGTCCAATTCAAGGCTCCTATGATAAATTGAAGCCTTCCCTCACTTCACTCTCTCTAAAATCGGTTTTGGAGGTTTTAGCTAAATGAAGAAGAATATGATTACCACAAATGGACGGGTAAGCATGCTTAGGTGGGCAGGTGTATTGTCCACCACCTATTTTTGATTTACCATGCATTCTCTTAATTTAGCTTAATGTTCAATTGAGTCCTTTCTTAATTCGACACTCAACTTGTTGGCTCTACATTTTGGTCCCTTATAAAAGTGATCACCTAATTGATCATTTCATTAATTAGTCTTTCTTATCACACTTTCTTTTAATTAAGTTCCAAGTATTAAATTAGTCACCTTAGTTACACTAGTCTAGAATTCTCTTAACAATTAAGAATGGCATACTCTTCTAAGCCTATTCTAGGGACATTACAATTTCCTAAATTAATTTAAGTTATACTCGAATTAGTAGCATAATTCCAAACCTATTTTAGGGTATTACAAACCAAAACACACTTTAAACTAACCATAAACAACCTAAAAGCTAGCAATCCATATAGTTTCAGGATTCCATTGATTAATTAATCCTTTCAACATTAAAACACATCTAAAATACGATATAAATCACATAAAACCATCCTTAAAACAGATCCAACTCAATTTTTTTATAAATTTTCCAAGAAAACTCAATTTAATTAACAATTCAATGTTTAAATCATAAATCTACAATATATATCAACAACAAAGGATCAAGAAATTGGGAATTTCATTAAAGAACCTTTAATTAGAGGAGAGAAACGAAAATCACCTCTAATTGTTGATTTCCTCTTAATTGGCCAAGATTTTTTAAAATCCGAAGAGGTTTTGCTGAAGCAATTGAAGAAATCAAGTGGAAATTAAAAAGGAATTCAATGAGAATTGAATCCTGGATATTTAGAAGTAGAAATCTCAGTTTGTTTGCTGAGAAAAGTTTTGGAGAAAAGTGGTTCCGTGAGAAAATGTTTTTATGAAAATAAGATCTTTTAATTAAATCCTCATAAATCCATTTATTAAACCATTTAAGAATACATTAAAATGGCCATAATTAAGAACGAAATATGTTGAAAAAGAATGGGTTAATAACTCCTTAAAGATTCTAAGTTTTGATCCTTTTTCGATTTAGTAACCAAAAATAGTTTTTAAAACTTTCAATTTAGTCACTAGACTAAAATGTCATAAAATTAGAATTAATCCCATCAAATTGAACTTACCAACTTACTTAAAATATTATTTAAGTAATTTAAAACATTTTCCACATTTTATATTCCCCCAAAATCTTTTTTTATAAAATTATTTCCCCGAAACTGTTCAAATTACCAAAATCGGTTCTCACGAACCTCCGGTCCAACCCGGTTCACATCTAGGCCCATTTTCAGGGCGTTACAACTCTCCCTCTCTTAAAAAATTTCATCCTCGAAATTTACCTGGCGAAAGAGGAAACTGCTTTAGCATATCCTTTTTGCTCTCCCAGGTTGCTTCCTCTACACGGCGATGCTGCCACAACACCTTTTACCAATTCTATGGTTTTCCTGCGGAGAACTTTACTACTCGAATAATCCTCACCGGTTCTTCATCATAGGTCAAGCCCAAATTCAACTCAATCTCCTTTACGGGCATAACATGCGAAGGATCCGATCTCTACCTCTACAACATCAATACATGGAAGACATCGTGTATCTTTTCTAACTTAGACGGCAACGTCAATCTATACACAACAGGACCAACACGCTCTAACACCTTATACGGTCCAATGAACCAAGGTCTCAACTTGCCCTTCTGCCCAAACCTTATCACCTTTTTCCAAGGCAAAACCTTCAGAAACACACGATCACCAACCTCATACTCAATCTCCCTTTGCTTCAAATTAGCATAAAACTTTTGCCGATCTAAAGCTGCCTTCAAACGATCGCTGATAAGCTTGACTTTCTCATTGGTATCTTTCAACGTATCCAGCAAAGAAACATATTTCTCTCATACCTCCACCCAACAAAGTGGTGTACGACATCTTCTACCATAAAAAGCCTCATATGGAGCCATCTGGATACTGACTTGATAACTGTTATTATAAGCAAACTCCACTAACGGCAACTACTTCTCCCACGATCCTTGAAAATCTATAACACAATACTGCAACATATCCTCCAACACTTGGATAACACGTTTCGACTGACCATCCGATTGCAGATGATACGAAGGTACTAAAGTTCAACCGTGTACCCAAAGCCCTATACAAACACCTCCATAACCTCGCGGTCAAACGCGAATCTCTATCTAACACAATAGACTTCGGCACCCCATACAACCTCAAGATCTCAACGATATACAACTCTACCAATTTATCCAAAGTATACATCGTATGAACAGCCAGGAAATGTGCACACTTCGTAAACCTATCTACGATCACCCAAACAGAATTCTTTTTTGATGACGTCAAAGGCAACCCATACACAAAATCCATGGTGGTCCTCTCTCACTTCCACTCGAGAACCCTCAGCGGTTGCAACAATCCCAAAGGAAACTGATGTTCTGCCTTAACACGTTGGCAAACCATACGACGAGCCACAAACTCCACAACATCCTTTTTCAAACCAATCTAATAATATTCCTTCTTCAAGTCTTGATACATCTTCGTACTCTCCAGATGCATCTCAAAAGGACTCAAATATGCCTCAGTCAAGATAGTGTGCCTTAACTTTTCATCATTCGACACCACTACTCAATCTTTGAAATATAAAACCCCATCCTCATTAAATCCAAAATTCATTTGATTCCCATCCAAGATATCCTTAACATGCGGTACTAACTCATCATCACAAGGTTGCTTCTCTTTGATCAACTGCAACATCGAAGGCTTCAGTTGCAACTCCGCTAGCAACCCACCATCTCTCGATACATTTAGCTATGCAAACATCGCTCTCAACTCTACCACAACCTTTCTACTCAAAGCATCTGCTACTACATTTGCCTTCTCGGGGTACTACTCAATGGTCAGATCATAATCCTTCAACAGCTCCAACCACCTTCGCTGCCTAAGATTTAACTCCTTCTAAGACATCAGGTACTTTAAACTTTTGTGATCAGTGTATACAACACACTTCTCACCGTAGAGATAGTGTCGCCAAATTTTTAAGGCAAGCACCACTGCTTCCAACTCAAGGTCGTGCGTAGGGTAATTAAGCTCGTGCACCTTAAATTGCCTAGATGCATGTGTAACTACCCTTTCTTCCCGCATTAATGTGTATCCCAAACCCACGTAGGATGCATCACTATACACAAAAAATCCATTCCCTGACTCCGGCTAAATCAAGATATGAGTGTGTGTCAAAGCCTCCTTCAGCTTGTCAAAAGCCTGCTGCCTAACTTTCGTCCACTCAAAACTCACATTCTTCTTCAACAATTTTGTCAAAGAGGTTGTGATCTTCAAAAACCCATCCACAAATCGCCGATAATATCCTACCAACCCCAGAAAACTACGAACCTCCATGACAGATTTTGATGCCTCCAATTTACAATGGCCTCAACTTTCTGCAGATCTAAGCAAATTTTTTCGGCAGACATAACATGCCCAAGGAAAACCACCTCCTTGATCCAGAACTCACACTTGCTTAATTTGGCGTAAAGCTTGTTATCCAACAAGACTTGCAACACTATTCAGAGATGTCGATCGTGATCCTTCTCGGTACATGAGTACACAAGGATATCATCGATAAACACTACCATAAACAGATCTAAGAGCTCATGGAACACCCTATTCATCATATCCATGAACACTGTCGGTGCATTCGTCAAACCAAATAGCATTACTAGGAACTTGTAATGCCCATAGTGTGTGCGAAAAGCTATCTTCGGCATATCCCTTTCTTTCACTTTCAACTAATAATATCCTGACCGTAGACCTATCTTCGAAAACATCGTAGCTTCCCAGAACTGATCAAACAGATCATTGATCCTTGACAACGGGTAGTTGTTCTTGGTTGTCAACTTATTCAGCTGCCAATAATCAATGCACATCCTCATCGTGCCATCTTTCTTCTTCACAAATAACACCGGGCACGCGCTTCCTTCATATTCAGATTCATCACATAGGCTAGGTATGCTTCACCCCCGAGCTCCAGCAACCTTCGCGTCCAACGTTGAAACCACATTTGACATAAACTTGATATTTTTGCCCATAACTACAACTTTATAATCTTTGGCAAGTTTCAAAGAAACCCACTTGGCTTCAAAATCCACTACAGCCTTGTGATACGACAACCAATCCATACCAGAATCAAGTTAAAATCGTGAACGGTAACTCCATCAGGTTGGCTTCAAATACATGTCCATGAACCATTAAGAGATAACTCTTATACAACTTTCTAGCCACAACCATCTCACCAAAGGAACTAGTAAACCGCATACCAACATCTAATAACTCAACAGGTAAATCCAACAAATATGCATGCTCGTGAAAAATATAGGAATGCGTAGAACTGGAATCAATCAAAGATAACAAAGGTATAGACTACAAGGTAAACGTACTTACGATCATGCCGATATCATTCCTCCCAACAAGGTGAGCAAAAACCCTCGCCGGTTCACCATCCTCTAGCTGAACTGCTACAATATGTGCTACAACTCACTGCTCATTATCACGGCACAAGAAATGCCCACAGCCGTGCCCATGACCTCTCTGCTCTCTAGCAACTGGTGCATTAGCCTAACCCTCTCTGGCTAACTACAGACAATCTCTACGAAGATGATCCCTCGATCTATAACTCCAACATGTGCCTACAGCACCCTAGCACTTTCCTGAATGCCTTCGGCCACATCTCCTACACTCGAGAACTCCATCATGAGCACCATAATCTTGAAAACCACAGCCAGCACCATATCCTCCCTGCCTTTGATTCGGACGGTACCTTCGATCTCTTTGCCTCCTATAACAATCTCAGCAACATCAGACTCTGCGCTCCTCTTACCAGAAGAAGAACCACCAGAACGAGAAGACAAACCCAAATTCTGCTCTATTTCCTTCGCCCGTGACACTAGAACATCAAACTATAATGCCCTGGTTTTTGGGTCTAGTAGTTTTAGGGGTTATTAGACGGTCTGGTGAACCAGGTTAGAGATTCGAGTCAGATTTGGGACTGTAGATTTTTTCGGTAAGATAAAAATATAGAAAATAGTTAAAAATCATCTTTTAATATATAATGTTTTTTGGTGGAATCAATTTTTGGAAATGGAATTTGGAAATGTGACATTTTGGTTAGTGACCAAAATGCAATTTTTAAAAATTATTTTAAAGTGACTAAAATGAAAAGGGTCAAATTCTTAGAATACTTAAGGAGCTAAATTACCAAGTGTTTGCTGGTGATTTCTCCCTTCAATTAAATCATTTTAAACATGTGTTTTAAAATGGTGATTAAGAAGGATTAAATATCTAAAATTAGTTATTAGTTTTTCAAAGGAATTCACATAACTTTTTCCTAAACCTTTTCTCTCAACTTCTTTTCTGCCAAACACTCAGAATTCCATCAAAATCCAGAGGTGAGGGATTATTTTCACTTAGATTATTGATTTTAACTTGATTCTTTAACTTTGTTTTACAAAATCTCTTTACAAAATCTCATTGAAATCTTATGCTTTCTTAGCTTTAAACAAGACAATTGAGGGAGAAATCACGTAACAAGGGTAAGGTCCATGATCTCCTCTGTTAAATGGTTCTTTATTGATATTCCCAAGTATTTGATCCTTGATTTATAGTTTATAATCAGATTTTGTGTTATTATGTGGATTTAATTGGGTAAAATTGATGAAATGATGAAAGATTTGAATTGAATCTGATTTCCAGTGTTATGGGTTGTTTTTGAATATATTATAGATGTATAATGATATTGATAAGTCAATTTTATCAATGGAATCCCGAAGCTCTTGCATCTCTAATTGTTTAGGTTGCTAGATTTGTGTTCATGAGGTGTTTTGGTGGTTGTGTGTTTGTGGGAGGTTTTAGGTTGATTTGATTCTATTTCTAAGTGTTAATCTTTGATAAAAAGTGGTGTTAGATTATTAGGTTGTGGCTGGGTTGTGTTTGGAAAGGTTTGGATGATGATTTCGGTTGTTGTGGATTGGTAATTTTGAGAGGATTGTGAAAATCTGAGATGATTTGTTGTTGCAGTGTTTTGAATGCATTGAGATGCATTAATCCTCTGTTGTAATTTGGTCAAAATAGGGGAAGTTGATCCGAAAGTGATTGTTGAAGCGTTAGAGGCTTCGGACGCTTAATTTCGCGTCGGTGAATCAAGGTTTCACGTATCGGTGAGTGAGAACGTGGATTCCAGCTTTGGAATGTTTTAAAAGTGGTTTATGGGAGTTTAAAATGAGCTTCAAACGCTGGTTTAAACACAAAAAGTAAGTATAAAGTGGTTTTCTCTCTCTGTCGTGTTTTTATGAAATGGTTTATGCACTTATTTTGATTTACATTGTACCTACTGTTAAAGCATGTTTTAAAGTATTTGAGATACTATTTTTAAGCATGAAATGCTGAAGGATGCACATGGTAAGTGATCCTTGTAAGTATATGGTTTATACTTGTGGTTTAAAGCATGGTTGTTGCTTGGGAAAAAGGATTGGTTAATGCTTGTTAAAAATAGTGAGGTAAATATTAAATGGTTAATTATATTGGCAAGTGATGTGGTTGAAAAATTGTTATCGGATATAGTTGGTCGGCCATAGGATTAAGTGCACTATAATAAGTCACCTTGGATGTTGAGGGGTTTAGATTCGTGTAGCAAAAACTCCATCCGAGTACCCTAATGGTAGAGGGGTTAAACAGTACTGTAAACTCCCGTTAGTGGATTAAGCGGCTAACCGATGAAAGGGGTTGGTGTCCCCAAGGGTTGTAGAGGTACTCGGTTGTAATGTACCGCAATTATGATTGTATCGCTATTCCGGTTGAGATGGCTTGAAGTGTTGGGTGAACACTTCTTGAATCTGTGTATCCGATGAACACTTTTGTTAATGGACTTGTTTAATGATCACTTGTAAGCCAATATAATTGTTAATGTATCATTGAAAGGTTTATGTTGTATAATGCGATTTATACATGTTTACTCTTTAAGCTTTGCATATGGTTGTTATGCATGGGAAGGCTTAAATTGAGGTTAGCAATGGGATTTGATGTTGGTTAATGATACATGTTGCATATGGTTTAATATGTTGGTTTTGAAAGTGTTAAAGTGCATGGTTCTAAAGGCATGATGTTTTATGTGTTGAAAAACATGGTTTAAAATGGGATTTTTAATGTGTTATTGGTAAACGGTTTTAAATGCATTGATGGTGTGTTGTACTTGAGCACTCTTCACTAAGCCTAGTGTGCTTATGCTCTCTTTGTCCATCAATGCAGAGAATTAAAAGTTTGGGAGGTAGCAGGAAGCAAGGGATCCTACCAAGACTTGTTTACCAAAGTATGTTTGGATTAGGCTATAAGTAATAAGGGCAATGGGGTACTCAAATTGGGTTTTGGGAGATGTTTTGATGAACTCCCTGTTTGAGCAAGTTTGTTGATTGCTCTTGACTTGTAAATGGCCTTTATGATTTGATTTTGGTGATGATTTGGAGTTTGGTGTTTTGCTTGAGTGGTTTCTTAGGTTGCATGCCTATAGATTTACATTTGATGCAAGATACCATGATGATGCTAAATCTGTGATGTTATGCTGTGAATTGTATCCTGAGCATGTTGGTTGTATGTTAGAGGCATAAAAGGATGCTTTGAGTAGGAGTAATGCATGTTAGACTAGCTAAATATGACATTACAAGCCCACCCGTACCGATACGCTAGGGACCATATCGATACGGCTAGGCAAAATCAAACATTGCATTTTGATACGGGGTTAGGTGTACCGATACAGATTTATGCTACTGGAATTTGCTTTTTGGGACAAAACCCGTGTACCGAAACACTACCATACCGTACCGGTACAGTTTTCAAATATTTCCAAGCTGCCAGCTAGTTGTACCAAAATGGGATGCAGCGTATCAAAACCGTCCAGGTAATTGTAAGGCACCGTATCAATACGGTGCCATGCGTATCGGTACGGTTGTCTATTAATTCGGTTAGTGTCATGGAAATGAAGTTTTGTTTCTTGTGGTTTGGTCCCTGAATGTTGTGGATTGCAATAGAGTACGATAGGATGATTGTTTGGAGCTGCTTTTCAACGTGTAAGCATGAAATCTGTTTAATTAAAGGTTGGTCACTTAAAATTGGGCAAAGTCCAAGAAATTTTTAGAAGTTGCAATTTGGTCCCTAATTCAGAGCTTTGGACAATTGGATGTCTTTTTGTCGCTGATTGAGTTGGGTTTTCACGAGTCCTATATGTACACATAGGGTATCTAATTTGCATTTAGATAAGGTAAAGGAAAAAAAGGGGGCCGGTTTTTGGGTTGATCATTTTACGGTTTACTTCGGTAAACCTAACGTAGCTCGCTCGGTTTGGCCTTGCGACTAGGCCGGGTCGAGGGGGTTACACAAACTGCATATAATTGGTGGCCAACATATACGTCTTCACTTCTTTGATCAACACAAAACAAAAGCGATCACACATTTCCCGCTCGTCAGGAACCAACTCAGGAGCGTACTTACTCAGTCGGACAAACTGGACCTCATACTCAGAGACAAACATGCTACCCTGCTCCAAAGCCATAAACTCCCTCTTCTTCATATTTTTGTAATGAGTTGCCAAATACTTCTTCTTGAAAGCCTCAAAAAAGAATTCCCAAGTAACATTAGCAGGTTCCACACCCGCAATCACAGTCGTCCACCAACTATATGCATCACCCTTGAGCAACGATACGATACATCCCAGCTTAAGTACATCGGTATACTCCATCTGGACAAGGATCCTTTTGGTACTCACAAACCACTCCTCGACTGCTTCTAGAACCCACCCTCGAAACTCAACACCACCCAGGCTACGCAAACGCTCTAGAGGTAACCCAATATTAATAGCTGCAGGTACCATGCAGGTGCGTGCACTCCAGCCATGGGCGCTTGGAAAGCTCCCATCATCGATTGCACCAATGGTGCCATATCACCAAAAATAGGTACTTGTAGTGCCTGAGGCGCACCTCCCTCTACTCCAACACCAGTAGGAGGAATCAGTGGTGGAGGAGGAAACTCTTCATCATGCGTATCCACAACACTACTAATGTGAGCTCTTGTCTCTCGTCTCGATCCCGTACTCAATAATATGAGTCTAACCATGATAATGCAAAAAAATTGTTAGGCCAGCTCACAGCAAGAATCCAAGTCACTCATGTTTAAAAACTAAATGATTTAACCTAAGTAGTAATAAGGCAATGTGTCCCAAGGTTTAACTTCTAAATATACCACATATCGGATGCAATTTCACCAATTCAATCACCATGCATATCAAGCATCATATTCAATCACACAAACAACCATAACCCACCTTCCAACAATCATAACCTGGCCCTAATACCACCAAATGTAACCCCTTGACTCGGCCTAGTTGCAAGACCGAATCGAGTAAGCTACAATAGGGTTTATCAAAATAAACCCTGAAAAGATAAACATTTGAACCGATCCATTTTTTCTTTTATCTTTTCTACATGCATTTTTAGGTCCTAGGGTATGCATACATGCCATAGTTAAAACCTCAGCTCAATCAGGCGTCATTTAGACATCCAATTGCTCGAATCCGCTTTCTAGGGACTAAAACATAATTTTTTATATTTACGAGGGTTTTACCAATTACCATTCCTCAATTAGTCATATTACATGCCTTCATGTTAAATTACAACCCAAAATGATCATTCATACTCATTTAATTGTATAACAAAGAAACATGGAACAAAATACAATCATTTCAAACTTCACACAGCATCTTAACCAAATTAACTGCCAGGGTTTCGGTACGGGTGTCCACCGTATTGATACGGTGTTAAAGATCAATGGCGTACTGATACAGTCCTTAGTTGTATCAGTACGATATGCTTAATTTCCAAAATATAGATTTTAGTGGCTAAGATCCGTACCAAAACGGTTACCTGCGTACCAAAACCTCTACTATTTCTAAGCTTGGCGTACCGATACGGTTACCACGCGTATCGGTACAAATAGGCAAATTTGTGCCATTTGAGCCATGATCTGTCCCCCGCGTACCGAAACAATAAGGGATGTACCGGTATTGTAAGACATGTAATGACCTCTAAGTCCAACATATGACTCTTTGGCTCATTCTAACTCCCTCTACACAATATATAAACATCATATAATATCATAAGCACTCATTCATCATTCATGGCAACATTCTAAGAGACCACACTAAGCATGGCATCATCAAACATCAACCTAAGGGCATGATTTCTACCCAAGCATGCTTAAAGTTTCTCAACCCCTCAAAACACAAGTAGAAAGCATCATACAAGTCTACAACCATAATCCAAACTATTACAACAGGGAGTATCTCCAAAATATAGCTCCCCAAAACAACTCGGTCACATTCCCTAGTTATTACTACTTAGTGCGTAATAAAACCATACTTTGTAAAGGTATCAAATCCTTGGATCCTTCTTGCTCACATGCAGCCCGAATAGCTATTTCTTTGCATTGATGAGGAAAAGAGAGCGTAAGCAATAAGCTTAGTGAGGGAAACAACAAAACTCTCATCAACGCATTTGAAACCATTTAGCTCAAAACACATGTTTATAACTCATAGTAAAACATCTCATGCTTCCCATGTCATCTCAAAATATGCTCATTTAAATCATTTCAACACATGTATCATGGATCCAAACTCTACCTCAGTTTAAGCTTCACACCACAACTCCTTTTTAACAAGCTTAAAGAGCAATGCATGTATAAATCACATTGTACAATTATAATCCATTTATCATGATACATTATCTCATATATTGGCTTTTAAGTGACTAAAAAATAGTAATATTCCAATTCATAAAACACATCAGATACACAGATTCACAAGTGGTTCATACAACCACTTCACATACATACCTCAACCAGAGTAATAGCACACTTGCCCACCTCAACGGCTCAAACTGGAGTAACGAAACATTTACCCACCTCTACGATTTGGATTTTTAAATCCACCACAACTCCTTTTCAAACCTTTTTACAGCAGTAAAATGTTTATCCCCTCACCAACAAACCAACACTCACTTATCGATGCACGATTCAAGCCTCCGCAACTCCCACGCCTTCTTCGATATGCAAAGGATTCATCTCCCCTGCTTTACCAAGCCAAAATAGAGGATTAAGAACACATCTATGTATCAAAACCCTCCCGCAACCAACAATCTCAACAACACCTTACAAGAATCTACCAAACACCTTCCGAAAACCAACAAGAACACCTCCTAAGCTTACTCAAGCAAAGCCTAGCTAACATCCAACAATTTTAACACATTAACAACATCAATTAACATTCAAAAACAACCTAAATGTGTCCTTATATCTCCAGCAACACCACAACAACCAAAACACACTTTAAACTAACCATAAACAACCTAAAAACTAGCAATCCATATAGTTTTGGGATTCCATTGATTAATCAATCCTTTCAACATTAAAACACATCTAAAATATGATATAAATCACATAAAACCATCCTCAAAACAGATCCAACTCAGTTTCTATAAATTTTCCATGAAAACTCAATTTAATTAACAATTCAATGTTTAAATCATAAATCCACAATATAAATCAGCAACAAATGATCAAGAACTTGGGAATTTCATTAAAGAACCTTTAATTAGAGGATAGAAATGAAAATCACCTCTAATTGTTGATTTCCTCTTAACTGGCCAAGATTTTTTGAAATCCAAAGAGGTTTTGCTAAAGCAATTGAAGAAATCAAGTGGAAATTAAAAAGGAATTCAATAAGAATTAAATCCTGGAGATTTATAAGTAGAAATCTCAATTTTTGGAGAAAAGTTTTGGAGAAAAGTGGTTACGTGACAAAATGTTTTTATGAAAATAAGATCTTTTAATTAAATCCTCATAAATCCATTTGTTAAACAATTTAAGAATACATTAAAAATGGCCATAATTAAGAAAGAAGTCTGTTGAAAAAGAATGGGTTAATAGCTCCTTAAAAATTCTAAGTTTTGATCCTTTTTCGATTTAGGAACCAAAAACAGTTTTAAAAACTTTCAATTTAGTCACTAGAATAAAATGTCATAAAATCAGAATTTATCCCATCAAATTGAACTTACAAACTTACTTAAAATATTATTTAAGTAATTTAAAATAGTTTTCCACATTTTATTTTCCCCCAAACTCACTTTTATGAAATTATTTTCCCGAAACTATTCAAATTGCCAAAAACCGGTTCTCACGAACCTCCGGTCCAACCCAGTTCACATCTAGGCCCATTTTCAAGGCATTACAGATATCATTCCTTCCTACACGACGAGAAAAGACTCTCATCAGTCTACCGCCCTCTGGCTGAACCGCTATAGTATGCCTGTCACTCTCTATCCATTATCCCTGCGCTGGAAAAGTCCACGGCCGCGCCCATAACCTCTTTGTGTTATAGCAATAGGTACAAGAGCTTGACCCTCTCTAGCTAACTGCGAACAATCCCTCCTGAGATGATCCCTCGATCTACAACTCCAACAAGTGCCCAAAGCACCCCCAACATTCCCCCAAATGCAATCTGCCACATCTCCTACACTCGAGAACTCCAGCATCGGTATTCTGACCCTAAAATCCACATCCAACACCATTTCCTCCATGACTCTAATTCAGACGGTACCTTCTGTCTTTGTGCCTCTTATAACGAACTTTGCCAACATCACACTCAACACTCCTCTTTCCTGCCAAAGAACTCCCTGAACGAACAGACAAACCCAAATTTTGTTCTATTTCCTTAGCTCGAGAATCCAAGGCATCAAACTCTGTATAGTCTGTGGCCAGCATGTACGTCTTCACCTCCTTAATCAATCCTTAATGGAATCAATCACACCTTTGTCGCTCATTCGATACCAGTTCAGGAGCATACTTACTCAACCGAACAAACTGGATCTCATACTCGAAAACAGACATGTTTCCTTGCTCCAAAGCCATGAACTCCCTCTTCTTCTCATTCTTATATCGATCCCAAAAACTTCTTCCTGGGAACCTCACAAAAGAGTTCCCACATAAAATTAGTAGGTTCTAAGCCCGCGATCACAGTTGTCCACGAACTATATGCATCACCCTGCAGCAACGACACAATGCAACCCAACTTGCAAACGTCTCTACACTCTATCTGACCAAGGATCCTTTCGGCACTAGCAAACCATTCCTCAGCTGCTTTAGAAGCCAAACCTCTAAACTCATGCCACCCAGGCTACGTAAACTCTCCAAAAGTAGCCCGATATTAGCAGCCGCATGCACCGATGTAGGTACATGCACTCTAGCTATAGCAGTCTAGAAAGCTCCCATCAATGCTTGGACTAACGGTGTCATATCCCTGAAAATAGGTCCTTTTGGTGCCTAAGGTGCACCACCCTCTACTCCAACAACAGCAGGAGGAATCGGTGGAGGAGGATGCTATAACACCCTCAACGTATATTCGATAATCGAATACACATTAAATATATTACTAACTGATTTACAGTGATATTAAAACTTGTAAATCTTTTTAGCCTCAACAAAGTAGTTCAGTGGTTGGCCCTTTCTCAGTTTTCAAATAAAACTATGTCTAGCAACCGCAGCTAGTTTCGACCCTAAATTGGTTTATAAAATACTTTAAGCAGTTATTAAAATAAAAATATAATTCAGGGTGAACACTATGTGTGCTACCTAGACCCTTTCTTGATTTTAAAATCGCTACGCGATAAACAACCAACTAAGTTTAAAATCATTTAAAACATCTTTCCTAAAATTCTTAATTCCTCAAATTGAGTCATGTTTCTAGATCATACATCCACATTAACTTATAAATAGAGTACAAAAATTAGACATACAAAATAACTACTTGTTTAGTATCTATACATGCCCCACTAGACTAGGATGTGGTGATACTTACTGGTAATATAGGCTAACTTGATCCAACGATGTGCAGCTCCTCCTCTACTATCTAGTCTGAAGTACCTACGTGTGATACGAAACACACATTAAGTATAACTTAGTGAGGCATAATCATAACAATGTAAAATAATGATTATAAATATCAAAGCCCTGCAAAATGGCAAGCGATTTACAATTGTAGTTGATAACATTTTATCATGTATAGAACTATCTCATATGTATAGTTTATTTAACCAATATAATCTTCAAATCATAAGATTCGATCTGTCTTACCAGTCTTGTGTACATTAAGCTTTTTAGCTTAACTACTTGCATAAATGCATTTCAAGTATTATATCCCAAAGTATAAAATCATGTAATCTGCAATGCAGGAATAATCATGTAAGAAATTAGTACTGCATTAAAGTTTGTAATATAAAGTCATGTAACTGTACTGTAAAATCTTATGGCCCAAGGTAAATATTAAGTCATTCATCTTTCATATAACAGTGCAATACAGTTCCTGCAAAATAGAAAGAATGTCCCACTTGTAGTTTATATCATATCATCAAACCTCTGTTTTATCAATCAAATATACGTTAAGCTTTTTAACTTAACTGCCTGCATAAATATATTTCATGTATTATCGCCTAAAGTACAAATCATGTGATGCCATAGTACGCGAGTCATCATAACATCGTAGTGTCTACGACGCTGTAGCGTCTACATCGCCGAAGCGACTGGGATGAGTACATACTCGAGGACGCTCTTCGCTCCTCATAACTAGGACGCTCTTTGCTCCTTTTAATCACACATTTTGTGCTAAAAACACCAAAGTGTCTGAACAACGTCGTAGGTCTAAGTCAACGTATAATATTTTCATATTCAATAACCAATTCATGAGTAATATCATGCATAATTCAATAATGGGCAGTTTATATCCAATATTTGATTTTTCCTTGGGTAAATCATTACGCTACAAACATTGTGTAACACCCTTAACGTATACTCATAAGCCGAATATACATTAAAGATGTTACCGAGTCATTGAAAGAAATCTTGACATGTAAAGTTTTTTATACCAAAATTCATTTTGCAGTTTAACACTTTCTCGGTTTTAAATTAAAAAATGTGTCAGTCTATTGCAGCTAGTTTTGACCCTGAATTGATTTATAAAATTCATAATTAAGTTGTTGAAAAAAATATAATTCCGGGTGAAAACTATGTACACTGTCTAAACCCTTTCTTGATTTTCAAATTTTTACGCGATCAGGGTTAAACAACATTTAACTACGTCAAAATTCATAGTTATTAATAGCAAACCATTTCTCTAAGTCCATGCTTCCATGACAATGTATAAATACATTATAAACTTAGACATACAAAACAGTTTACCCACTTAAAATATTACATGCCCACTAGTCTATCAAATTACGTTAAAGATGTACGTACTGTACTTACAGATAGTAACTTGATCTTCCCAATTAGCAACTCCTCCTTGCTAGTCTATTTTCGGAGAACCTACGTGTGAAATAAAACACACGCTAAGTACGAACTTAGTGAGGCAATTAATCTCATTTATCTAAACATGAAATATTGCATTACAGTATACCGTATGAAAAGTGCAGTACATGTTTTGTAAAATGGCAAGCATGTCCAAACATGATTTATATCATTAATCTACCTAACATAGAATCATACTATCATTATTCCATAATCATCAAGTATTCATGTGCATGTCATATTCTTTAATATAGTCATATTTTCAACATTCTATATTCATCAAGTAATCATATACACAACATATTCTTTAACATAGACATGTTTTCAATCATAATTTATGCCATCGATTAGTTTTGTCATCGAAACATCCAATCAATATTTCATGATCATCAATTATTCATTTACATAACATAATCTTTATCATACCCATGCTTTCAACATTCTATTATTATCATGTAAGCATTTGCATAACATGTCTATTAACACATTTTTGCTTTCATCATGTAATCGTTTACATAACATATACCTTGACATAGTCATGCTTTCATCATGAAATCATTTGCATAACATATACTTTATCATGGTTATGTTCTCATCATGCAATCATTTGCATATCATATACCTTAACATAGTCATACTTTCATTATGCCATCATTTGCATATCATGTACTTGAACATAGTAATGCTTTCTTTATGCCATCATTTGCATATCATATTCTTAAACATAGCCCAAAATATATTATATGAGATTGAGGTACGCGAGTCATCTAGAAATGACATTGTGGTGTCTAACGTGAACGTGAAGATGAGTAAGTAATCGGGGACGCTCTTTGCTCCCCATAAACATGAAGCACCTCGACGGTGCACTCGGGCACAGTGGGCGTGGATCCCCAGGGTGCATGTTACACAATCATTTTGTCACAATATCTATTTGATAACATGAACATGAGGGTGCAGCTGCTAAAGAGTTTATGGCATGCAACTATACCATGGACTCTCATACACAATACTTGGGCATTTCTTTCATTACCATTCAATTATCATCAATCATAAAGATAGGAAATTCATATTTCATCGTAATTGTTCATGGTAATCGTAAATCATCATTATGCAGAATAGAAAATCATACCTCATATTATATCGAAGCTTGCCATTATTGAATCATGCATCGGATCAATATATTATGCAGTAACATTTATAAATTTTGGGTTGACTTATCACAAGTCTCCCCTTTTTTATACATAGCATACATATAGAAATGCACTCACCTGGGCCATTTAATTAACATGCCTCACTAAATTCTACTTGATCATTTCCTTCACAGTACTTCGAACCTCCTTTTTATTCGGATTTAGCTTTATTTATCACATGAATATAAATAAACATTTGTTAGATTCACTTCTAACAATATTTCAATTAAGCTATTTAATCATTCAACATAAAAGTTTCCCATAATTTCTTTCCTTCCTTATACTATTCACAAACTTATTTGTGGTCCCTAATGACCATTTTGATCTTCAAATAATTCTTCCCAGCTTGCTAACCAACATTAGACACAAATTGTCTCAATTTCCATTTTCTGTCAACTTGCACTACCATCGAAGATTTACTTCTATAAGGCAGAATACATACTGAATCGTAGTCTCCTTTATACCGTAGAAACTAGATTCGATAACGTTCTAATGGTATAAGCCACATAATTTAATAAAATCTACACAAATTATGAAAATTCATCAAACTCCCGCTTTCAGGGTTGTCCTGACAGAAATTGTTCTGTAGTTTTTTTTACCTTCATTCGATTTAAAATTAATATCTTTTAACTCGAAACTTGAAATCAATTTTCGTTTGTTGGAAACAAAACTAGATTCGATAAGCTTTTCAACCATATAAACTAATAACCCAAATTCAATTTGTACATATTATGGCAAATTTTCAAAGTCGAATTCCAGTATTGAATTTCGAAACAGATTGCTATTCAGTTTTCTGACCTTTCATCACTTAAAAATTCATATCTTTTGATATATGAATCGAAATCAATCACCATTTTTGTAGAATTTATGTTGAATTTTCAAACTTACTGCCAAATCCATTTTTAAATCACAACTTCCAAAAATAACATCAAACTTTATACTAATTTCTCCTTACTCTGCTATTTGTCAATTTGGTCCCCTTACTTGATTCAAACCACTAATGTATCACTTTCTTCATCAAATAATTATTCAAAAATAATTCCTTCTAATTTTTCATTCTTTTCGAAATAGTCACTAAAAATGCAAAGATAAGGATTCAAGCTTCTTAACTTTGCAAATTAGTCCTCAAATCAACATTACTACTTGAATTCTATTATTTCAACCAAACTCAGATTTAGTCCTTCTCTAAAACCTCATTTCAAAATTGTTCACTTAACTTTGACAATTTGTCAAAATGGTCACTAACTAGATTTAACATCGGTTTTGCATTCTAACTTCAATTTCACATCTCCAACATCAATAATAACATAAATACACTTTAAAATCATAAAAATCAGATTCGATCCTCTAACTTTTAAGATTTTTGAAATGATCCCTATCTAATAAATTTAGGGTTTTGCTTCCAAATAACAATTCAAGCTTACTAAATCATTAATCTAACATCACAAACCCCAAATTAAACTTGAATCCATAAACCCTAATTATCTTCATAATAATCAAAACATGTAGAGTTTAAATCCCAACTCCACAACATGATTTTAACATCACAATAGCTTGATTTCAACTTGAATTTCAACATGGAATCATAAAATCTCAAAACCCCCAATTTAGTCCATAAACTCTAATTTCTTTCTCATCAAAATTCTCATCTTTCAAGCATTTATTCCATGAATTATTGACATCAAAAGATAGAGCTTGAAGAGTAGAACAACTTTGTAATTGAAAAGATTACTTGAAAATCGAGTTTCGGGGCATGAATCGAACTTGGAAAATTTCTCCTTTCTTCCCCCTCATTTTTAAAAATATGAAGATGAAGGAGACTTCATCTTTTGGCTCCTTTATTTTCCATTCCATCCAATTATGCCACTTGTAAATATAAATGAATTTTAAATTCATTTAGATAGTGAAATTGCTAAAATATCTTTTTAATCCAACGGTTGATATTGATCTTATCATTAATCAAGGGTCAAGATTTACTCTTCCATTTCCTTCTTCCAAAAGTATCCTTGTAACATTTTAAATATTTCAAAAATGCCATTGGGGCTAAATGACCAATTTGCCCTCTAACTAATTTGTATTTACTAGTTTACTTCAAAAATGCCATTCCATTACAATCCAACTAAAATAGTTCATTCCAAGCCATTCCATTACAACCCAACTAAAATAGTTTATTCCAAACCGGTCACTATTCCTTAAATATTATTTTATAACTTTTCCATGCTTATGGAACAGCCTCTGAAATTTCAAATCGATCTAATCTCTAGATATTCGTAAAATACTTCTACTGTGATTTTACCTTTTTCGAACTATCAGATTTATTCCAAAAATTCCATATTTCCATATTCGGGAAATAAACTCTATTATCTCATAAAAACTTCCTTTTCCCAGAACTTAGACTGAATTTTCCTAACTCAGTCTACTATTCCGATAATTATCGAAAATCTCCATAGAATAAAATTTCTCTTAGAAATCCTTTATTGATAATCCATTCAAATATTCTTTACTTTTACTGAGTCCAAAATATCGATTAGAAACACTTTTATGGGACCCTCCCGGAGGTCACCCATCCTAGTATTTCCCTGACCTAAGCGCGCTTAATAATTTTATTCGATCCAAATTCGATACCTTCTATTGTATCTTAATTCTCAAAACTGATATCAAGGTTCTTATTTCGATCAGATTTACCCTTTCACTTTAGTCTCCAAACTTTTCCAAACTTTATGCTTTTAACCCCAAAACTTTCAAAATTTATATTTTGGTCACTGGCCAAAATTTGGGATATTACAATTCCTCCCCCTTAAGAAAATTAGTCCTCGAATTTTCAGTGCGTACCTGTTAATATTACTTCCTTATTTTCTTCTCAGCCTCCCAAGTGGCTTTTTCGACCTTGTGATTTTTCCTCAAAACTTCAGTCAATGAAATTTCTTATTCCTTAATTCTTTAATTCCATAAACTAATATTTCTACTAACTCATCTTCATGTATCAAATCTAATTGCATCTCAATTTATTCAGGAGTGTTGACATGTAAATAATTCAGTCAATGCCCCCAAAACATAAGTACATATACTATAGACTTTTGCTCACTTTTGGAGATAAGACCCAATAATATACTCTTAGTCCAACTCTTTAACGATTCCTTGAGGTATAACAGTTCTGAAACTAAGTTTTCCCTTTTTGACCTATACAAATCATCCTTTATTTTCAAATAAACAATCATAACTTCTCTTTTGCTCTGACATTTAAGGCTCTCAACAGCTTAAATATTTAAACAACAAATGTTTTATTATATACTGATGCCGAAGGTTATAACCTCTTAGGTACTTCTTGTTCTTGTACTTGAGCTCCCTACTACACCAGTAGCTCAATCAAGATATAAGTCTGAACAAGTTCATACTTCATTTCATTGTTACTGCTACGGGTATCTTTATAACCCTTGTGATTTGAGACTCTTGTTCTTGTCTATAAATATTTCTAGGGAAATTTCTAAAAGTCAGAACAATCCTCAACTAAACACACTTCCTTTAATTTCATTATGGAACTAATTCCTTAAAATTTTAAAAGTTTCTTCTTATAATCACTTCTACCTTGTGCACATGTAACCAACTTATCTCAATTACACTTCAGATTCCTGAGATGATACCTTTATAATACCTTCTAGTATTTGATCAATTAGATCATTAGAAAACCCTTTTTCCAGCAATCCACATTATTTTAATGCTTGTCATACTCATCATCTTATTATTACTAATTGTCTTTATCAAAACCTTTCTGAAAAGATATTTTAGCTTATCCATTACACTTCTGCCTTATCTTTATAAGGCTCTACTGTCAACTATTCAGGTAGAATTAACCTCTTAGTTGACTTCTCTGAATACTCTTTGGTAAAGAGTTCAATATACTTTATCGGTATTAGACTTCCAATCTTGTTCAGTATGTACTCAAATATCATTTTCATCATACTTTTATTCTAGATTTCTTGTCTTCCTGATCCTTTAAACCTTATAGTTGACATCTAGTAACACTGATGTCTCCTTAAAGAAATAATATTTCTTGTACAATTTACCTTTATAGTCGGGATGCCTTCAATTTTCTTGGGTGATATTTGTATACCCACCATATAAATTAAACATACCTCACATCCATTGTATTACAATCCTTAAGCTGTTATTAAAGAAATCACTGACTCTAAATAGTCAGTTTTTTCTTCCATAATGATTACTTCAAAACCATCGGGTCCTTGAAGTACCAACCTTTTCTTTTTACATTTCACCTCTACATCATATGCATACAACTAGTTCATTCCAAAAATAATCTCAAGTTTGCGAAATAAAAGCTCCAATAAGCTTGCTAGGAACTCAATTCCTTAAATCACTAACAGACATTTCTTAAATATTCTAGTCACCCATGCACTATGTCTAAGTGGGTTACTAGGAATCACATTACTAAAAATAGTTTTCCTTAAGAATCTTTCTTTGTACTACTATCTTAGTACCAATATACGAGTGAGTCGAACCTGGATCAATTAAAGTAATTACAGGCTTTCTCCATAGCCTTTGCTCTCATTATAGCATCCTAGTAAATCGACAAACTCATACCTAAGAATTACTCTTTAGGCCTCAGGTTAAGCCCCTCGATAAACCATTCTCATAGGGACTTCTCAGTCGTTATCAAATCAGCTGAATACCGACTTAATCCATTAAAATCCAACTCATACTCGTAGACAGTACGAGTACTTTGTTTCAAACTTTGAAACTACTATAACATCTCATTCTTAAACTAGTTGCCAACATACTTGAATTTAAACACTTTTTAGAATGCCCAAGTCACATTCTCAACAAGTATAATTCGGTGGCTTCGGACCATCAAATACAAGCATGTTCCCTTAATAAGGATACAACTTTTCTAACTTTTCAACATCTGTACAATTTAATTCGTCTAGCATGACTTTAACATCGTGCAGCCATAAATTGGCAGCCATCAGACCACCTTCTCCATGAAATTCAAGAGCTCCTAACTTCTTAAGCTCCTTAACAATCGATGCCTTTACTGGTGTATGTGCCAGATTGATACAGGCATTAGGGTTTGAATTTTTTTAACCATAGCTTTTTAGGGCTCGTACTAATGTTCCATATTCTTATGCTGGAGCTCCCTACTGCGTAGGTGGCTCAGCTGGGGTAGGAGTTAGAGGTGGAACAATCTATATCTATTTACTTCCACTTTAAACCTTCTCTTGATCCTCATATTTAAACATTTAACAATCCATCAGTACTTAACATCATCTATTTCCACTAAAACTTATTCATGTAAATGAGGAGCATAATCAAGTTACACAGATAGTACATCAGTAACATGACATCCTAGGGGCATGTACTTAACATCAAATCATATTTAACTCAGTTTAACCTCCAGAATCGGCTAAACCTTTAGCTCTGATACCAATAAATGTAACACCCTTAACATATACTCGTAAGCTGAATATACATTAAAGATGTTACGAAGACATTGAAAGAAATCTTGACTTGTAAATATTTTTATACCAAAATTCATTTTGCAGTTTAACCCTTTCTAGGTTTTGAATTAAAAATTATGTCAGTCTATTGTAGCAAGTTTTGACCCTGAATTGATTTATAAAATTCATAATTGAGTTGTTGAAATAAAAATATAATTCAGGGTGAAAACTATGTACACTGTCTAAACCCTTTCTTGATTTCAAATTTTACGCGATCAAGGTTAAACAACATTTAACTACGTCAAAATTCATAGTTATTAATAGCAGACCGTTTCTCTAAGTCCATACTTCCATGAAAATGTATAAATATGTTATAAACTTAGACTTACAAAATAGTTTACCCACTTAAAATATTACATGCCTACTAGTCTATCAAATTATGTTAAAGATGTACGTACTGTACTTACAGATAGTAACTTGATCTTCCCAATTAACAGCTCCTCCTTGCTAGTCTATTTTCGGAGAACCTACGTGTGAAATAAAACACACGCTAAGTACGAACTTAGTGAGGCTATTAATCTCATTTGTCTAAACATGAAATAATGCATTACAGTATATATTATATGAAAAGTTCAGTAAATGTTTTGTAAAATGGCAAGCATGTCCAAATATAATTTATATCATTAATCTACCTAACATAGAATCATACTATCATTGTTCCATAATCATCAAGTATTCATGCGCATGTCATATTCTTTAACATAGTTATATTTTCAACATTCTATATTCATCAAGTAATCATATGCACAACATATTCTTTAACATAAACATGTTTTCAATCATAATTCATGTTATCTATCAGTTTTGTCATCGAAACATTCAATCAATATTTCATGATCATTAATTAGTCACTTACATAACGTAATCGTTATCATAGCCATGCTTTCAACATTCTATTATTATCATGTAAGCATTTGCATAACATGTGTTTTAACATATTCTTGCTTTCATCATGTAATCGTTTACATAACATATACCTTGACATATTCATGCTTTCATCATGCAATCATTTTCATAACATATACTTTATCATGGTCATGTTCTCATCATGCAATCATTTGCATATCATATACCTTAACATAGTCATACTTTCATTATGCCATCATTTACATATCATGTACTTGAACATAGTAATGCTTTCTTTATGCCATCATTTGCATATCATATTCTTGAACATAGCTCAAAGTATATTATATGAGATCGAGGTACGCGATTCATCTTAAAATGACACCATGGTGCCTAACGTGAACGCGAAGATGAGTACGTACTCGGGGACGCTCTTTGCTTCCCATAAACATGAAGCACCTCGACATTGCACTCGAGCACAGTGAGCATGGATCACCAGGGTGCATGTGACACAATCATTTTGTCACAATATATGTTTAATAACATGAACATGAGGGTGCAGCTGCTAAAGACTCTATGGCATGCCAACTATACCATGGACTCTCATCACAATAATTGGGCATTTCTTTCATTACCATTCGATTATCATCAATCATATAGATAGGAAATTCATATTTCATGTTTCATCGTAATTGTTCATGGTAATCATAAATCATCATTATGCAGAATAGCAAATCATACCTCTTATTATATCGAAGCTTGCCATTATTGAATCATGCATCGGATCAATTTATTATGTAGTAACATTTATAAATTTTGGGTTGACTTATCACAAGTCTCCCCTTTTTTATACATAGCATACATATAGAAATGCACTCACCTGGGCCATTTAATTAACATGCCTCACTAAATTCTACTTGATCCTTTCCTTCACAGTACTTTGAACCTCCTTTTTATTCGGATTTAGCTTCATTTATCACATGAATATAAATAAACATTTGTTAGATTCACTTCTAAGAATATTTCAATTAAGCTATTTAATCATTCAACAAAAAAATTTCAATAATTTCTTTCCTTCCTTATACTGTTCACAAACTCATTTTTGGTCCCTAATGATCATTTTGATCTTCAAAAAATTCCTTCAAGCTTGCTAACCAACATTAGACACAAATTGTCTCAATTTCCATTTTCTGTCAACTTGCACTACCATCAAAGATTTACTTCTGCATGGCAGAATACATACTGAATCTTAATCTCCTTTATACTGTAGAAACTAGATTCGATAATGGTTCTAACAGTATAAGCCACGTAATTTAATAAAATCTACAAAAAATTATAAAAATTCATCAAACTTCCGTTTACAGGGTTGTCCTGACAAAAACTGTTCTATAATTTTTCTGACCTTCATTCGATTAAAAATTAATATCTTTTAACTCGGAACTCAAAATCAGTTTCTGTTTGTTGGAAACGAAACTAGATTCGATAAGCTTTTCAAACATATAAACTAATAACCCAGATTCAATTTGTACAATTTATGGCAAATTTTCAAAGTCGAATTCCAGTATTGAATATCGGAACAGACTGCTATTCAGTTTTCTGACCTTTCATCACTTAAAAATTCATATCTTTTGATATATGAATCGAAATCAATCACCGTTTGTTTTAAATGAAACTAGAAGAATAAATATTTACATCGATATAAAATTCACCATCTAACCGTTTTTGTAGAATTTAAGGTGAATTTTCAAACTTACTGTCAAATACAGTTTTCCTACACAACTTCCATAAATAACTTCAAACTTTATACTAATTTCCCCTTACTTTGCTATTTGTCAATTTGGTCCCCTTACTTGATTCAAACCACTAATGTATCACTTTCTTCATCAAATAACTATTCATAAATAATTCCTTCTAATTTTTCGTTCTTTCCAAAATAGTCACTAAAAATGCAAAGATAAGGATTCAAGCTTCTTAACTTTGAAAAGTAGTCCTCAAATCAACATTACTGCTTGAATTCTATTATTTCAACTAAAATCAGATTTAGTCCTTCTCTAACACCTAATTTCCGAATTGGTCACTAAACTTTGATAATTTGTAAAATTGGTCACTAACTCAATTTAACATCGGTTTTGCATTCTAACTTTAATTTCACATCTCCAGCATCAATAATAACGTAAATACACTTTAAAATCAAAAAAAATCAAATTCAGTCCTCTAACTTTTAAGATTTTTGAAATGATCCCTATCTAATAAATTTAGGGTTTTGCTTCCAAATAACAATTCAAGCTTACTAAATCATTAATCTAACATCACAAACCCCAAATTAAACTTGAATCCATAAACCCTAATTATCTTCATAATAATCAAAACATGTAGAGTTTAAATCCCAACTCCACAACATGATTTTAACATCACAATAGCTTGATTTCAACTTGAATTTCAACATGGAATCATAAAATCTCAAAACCCCCAATTTAGTCCATAAACTCTAATTTCTTTCTCATCAAAAAACTATTCCTTAAATATTATTTTGTAACGTTTGCATGGCTTATGGAACAGCCTCTGAAATTTCGATTTGATTCGATCTCCCGATATTCGTAAAATACTTCTATTACGATTCTTCCTTTTTCGAACTATCAGATTTATTCCAAAAATTCCATATTTCCGTATTCGGGAAATAAACTCTATTATCTCATTAAAACTTCCTTTCCCAGAACTTAGACTGAATTTTCTTGAGTCTACTATTCCGATAATTATCGAAAATCTCCATAGAATAAAATTTCTCTTAGAAATCCTTTATCGATAATCCATTCGAATATTCTTTACTTTTACTGAGTCCAAAATATCGATTAGAAACACTTTTATGGAACCTTCTTGAAGGTCACCCATCCTAGTATTTCCCTGGCCTGAGTACGCTTAATAATTTTATTCGATCCAAATTCGATACCTTCTACTGTATATTAATTCTCAAAACTGATATCAAGGTTCTTATTTCGATCAAATTTAACCTTATGCTGAATAAAATCACTTATTGGGTAAATTTACACTTTAGTCCCCAAACTTTTCCATAGTTTATACTTTTCACCCCAAAACTTTTAAATTTTACATCTTGGTCACTGGCCAAAATTTGGTATATTTCACATTGTATCAATATGCCATTTAATATTTCATGCTATTTGCACAAATAAGCCATTATACATTTTTATTTATACCAAGGTCGACTCATCACAAGTCGTCTTATTTATCAACGTGTTATAAATATATAATGCAATCACTCATATCACATATATAATAAATAAGTAAATATGCACTCATTCATATCACATATAATGAATAAGTAAAAAAGCGCTCACCTTGGCCACTTAACACGATGCCTCACTAAGTCCTAGTTCGATCCTTTCTTTCATAGTATCTCGAACCTTCTTTGATTCGGTATTGACTTGATTCTTGCTTGAAAGCCTTCAAAATTGCCAAGAAAAATTTGTGTATTCTTTCTCCCATGGTTTCCTATAGCTCGCGGTTTGGCATGAGAAAGATGAGCAAAGTTTTTTTCACCTTTTGACTATAAAACTTTGAGTTTTTTTAATTTTGTCACTTGTAAAAATTAAAATGAATATTAAATTCATTTTAATCCAAAGTACAAATTTGCACTTCAACTAAATTCTTTTTTACAATTCTTCTTCAAAAATGCCACTCCATTAAATTTGAAACAACCTTGGTTTCTTCATAACCGGCCATTCCCAAAGAAATCATAAAATTTTATTTTATGATTTTTTTATTCGATCCAAATACCCGATAATCACCTAATACGATTTTTCATTGATCGAACTATCAATCTAATCCAAAAATATTATATCTCTAAATTCCATAAATAAATAATATTGTCATAATAAATCTCCATATTTATGGAGTCAAACTCTGAAACTTTGACTCAATCTAAAATATCGATAATTACCCGAAATCTCTATCGAATAAATTTTTTCCTTAAAATTCCTAATTTTTCTGAGTCATTTATCGATCAAAAACACGGATATGGGACCTTCCTAGAGGTCACCCATCCTAGTGTTACTCTGGTCTGAGCACGCTTAACAATAGGGTTCGATCAAAATTTGATATCTTATACTGCATTTTCATTCTCGGGACCTATATCAGATTTTACTCACGGACCGAATTTATCCATCTACATGATGAAATTAGTTATTGAGAAAATCATTTATTGTGGATTGAAGCTTTTCCTCTCTTTATGATTTAGCAACCAACTTTTGAAAATTATCATTTTGGTCACTAAACTTTAACCTTCAATTCTCATTCCAATTTTATCGGATTTCAACCAAATTTTGCATGTCCCCTGATCTATTTATCCTCTATCTCATGATACCTTTAAACCTCATAAATTTCTTTTCTAAAGCTCCTAATTAAAGAAATCCTAAATTTTCCATTTTTGTCATTTTAGTCACTAAGTTAGCTTTTAAGCCCTTATCTTAGTACTAAATGACCCTTAAACAACATAGCAAATTTTGGGTATTACAGTTCTCCTCTTAAGAAAATTCATCCTCGAATTTTCAAAACGTACCTATTTTAAATAGTTTTGGGTACTGCTCTCTCATTTTCTTCTTGGACTCCCAATCACAAACCTCCAACAACAACAAACAAACTTTGCCTCACAATAATCCATCAAACACCTCTCTAAATCTATCAAGAACGCCACCAAACCTTATCTAAACAAAGCCCAGCCAAAACCTAAAGACTCTAACACCTTAACAACATCAATTAACATCCAAAAACACTTCAAACACGTCCTTATACCTCCAACAACTCTAAAACAACAAGATCACACCAAAAACCATCTATAAACAACCTAGAAACTAACAATTCACATAGTTTCGGGATTACATTGATTAATCACTTCTTTCAACATTAAAACTCATCCAAATATAGATCTAAATCAATTAGATTCATCACCAAAACAGATCCAAATCAATTTCCAACAATTTTCTAAATAAACTCAATTTAATCAACAAATCCATATTAAAATCATAATTCATTAACATAAATCAATAACAAAGGACCAAGAACTTGGGAATTTCATTAAAGAACATTTAATTAGAGGAGAGAAATGAAAATCACCTCTAATTGCTGATTTCTCCCTTAATTGGCAAAGCTTGATTGAAATCCAAAGAGATTTTGCAACAAGATTTGAAGAAATCAATTAGAAAACAAAAAGAAAATCAATAGAGATTGTTTCTTGAGAATTTTTGGAATAGAAATCTTAGTTTGGTTGCTGAGAAAGTTGAGGGAAAAAGGTTGGAAGAAAAGTAGTTACGTAAGAAAGTGATTTTGCAAATTAAAAATCTTTTTAACAAATCCCATTTTATTTAATTATAAAACCATTTAAAAACACCTTAAAATAGCCTAAATTTAGAGAGAAATCTGATAAAAATATTCATCAAATAGCTCCTTAAAGATTCTAAGTTTTAACCTTTTTATGATTTAGTCACCAAAAACAGTTTTGAAAACTTTCATTTTAGTTGCTAGACCAAAATGTCTCAAAATCATATTTAATTACCTCAAATTGAATTTATGAAATTACTTAAAATATTAATTAAGTAATTTCTAACATTTTTTCATATTTTATTTTGACCAAAAAACATTTTATAAGATTTAATTCTCGAAACTATTCAAATTGCCTAAACCGGTTCTTTCGAACCACCTACTCGATCCGGTCCACACCTAGGCCCACTTTTAGGGCGTTACACCTGAGGAATCGTACCGGTACGGCTGGGTCTGTAATGACCTCTTGGTCAAACATAGGACACTTAGACTCAATCTAACTTGCTTCAAACATCACACAAACAACATATAACATGTCAAGCAACATTTCCACAACCACATAGGCTTGCTTGAGGATCAAACAAAGCTTAACAATCAAATCAAAGATCCTATTGCCATGGTCTCTACCCAAGCATGCAATTCACATCTCAACCCCTTAAAGCAAATCATAAAACCTCATACAAGTCTAAAATACCAAATGAAACATGTCCAAAATAGAGAGTAACCAAACAACCCTCCCAATTACAACTTGGTCACTTGCCCTTTTGTTACTACATAGCATTTATAAAATCATACTTGAAATAGCTTCACCCTTGGATTGCTTCTTGCTTGCTCGCTGACCGAAAATGCCTACTATTCTGTATTGATGAGAAAAAAGAGCGTAAGCATGAAATCTTAGTGAGCGATTCTCAAAAACACTCATCAATGCATTTAAAACCATTTTTTTCAAACAAGTATTAAATTTCATGCCAAAACATCTCATGCTTCTATTTCCTTTCCAAAATATGCACATTTACACATTTCGCCATATATGTATCATGGATTTCTAGCATAAACCTCAATTTAAGCTTTATCATGCTAAAACCTCAAAATAGCAAGCTTAAAGACCATGTTATACAAAACATAATCCATTTCTCATGATACATTAATTCATATATTGGCATTCAAGTGGCCCAAAACCATTTCAATCTATTTATAAAAACACATCGGATACACGAATTTCCCAAGTGGTTCCTTTGACCACTTCACATACATCCTCGAACTGAAGCATGATACTACTACCCTTCAAGGTTATGATGTATAGATCCACCAGCCGGAGAATTGGCACACTCTTGACCCTTCAACCGCTATGGTTCTCATGGTGGAGCATGGCACACTATTGACCCCTCTACACACATGAGGTGACTTATTATAGTTCACTTTAAACCCTATGGCATGCCAACTATATCCAATAATATTTAATCATTTCGATTTGCCAATATACTATATTAAAACATATTACCTTATTGTTTTACATATACATCAAATCAAATCATCTTCAATGCAATAGACCATACATTTCTCATTCTCAAAATCCTTTTCATAAATCATTTGCCCAACTCATATAGCATAAACATATGATCATGTATATCATATTTCATTTCAAAACATGCATAAAACATTAGGTAATCCAAATCATAAACATGTGCATGAGATTATATTTTGCAAAACCGAAAATGAGAGCGAGAACGTCCAATACTTACTTCCGAGCTTAGACAAGTGTTTCAAACTTAATATAAACTCCCCAAAATCACCTTCAAACCATTAATAAGCTGTAAACCATATTTCCACTTACTGATAACACAAAGCTCTACATGCTGGTGCGAAATCAAGCTTCCAAAACCTTCCGAAAATGTAAACATGAAATATATTTAATTAAGGGTTGGTAAAATAAAATTGGGTAAAGTCCCTGTATTTTGCTAAAATTGCATTTCAGTCCCTAAAGTGTGTCTGTGTTCAATTGGATATTGATTTGATGCCCGATTGAGATGGGTTTTCACATGATTATAGAATGAACATGTAGGTTAATAATTATGTATTTAGGTAAGATAAAAAAAGTGAGCACGTATTAGGCTTTGACTTTTCGGTTTACTTCAGTAAACCTAATATAGCTTGCTCGGTTCGATCTTGCGACTAGGCCTGGTCGAGGGGGTTACAACAACCTTTTAACACCAAGAACACCTTAAAATCTAAATATTTACCACCTAGAAAAATAGTAATTCACTTAGTTTTGGGATTCCTTTTATTAATCTCTTCTCATAACATTAAAAAATATCTTATATGTGATCTATATCAATTAGAATCAACACAAATCAGATCAATTATCAAGATCTACCAAACTTCTTATCAAAACTCAATTGAATCCTTTTAATCATGATTTATTCATAAACACGTAACAAAAATAAACTGTAAAGGATCAAGAACTTATGAATTTCAGTAAAGAACATTTGATTAGAGGAGAGAAATGAAAATCACCTCTAATAGCTAACTTCTCCCTTAACTAGCATGATTTGAATGAAATCTCCAAGAAAACAAGTAGGATTTGATGTATAAATCAGAAGAATCAATTAAGAAATCAAAAAGAGAAGATTCCTGGACATTTTAGAGTAAAATTGGCAGTTTGGCTACTAAGAAAGTTGAGAGAAAAGTTGAGAGCAAAAGTAGTTACGTAAGAAAATGAATTTGGTTAATAGAAATCCTTTTAATTAAATCTATTTTATTTTTATTTATTAACCATTTAAAAACCATTTAAAATAACCTAAATTAATGGAAAAGTTGGATTAAAAACATTGTTAAATTAGCTCCTTAAAGATTCTAAGTTTTGACCCTTTTACGATTTAGTCACCAAAACAGTTTTAAAAACTTTACATTTTAGTCACTAGACCAAAATGTCCCTAAATCTGATTTTATTTCCTCAAATTGAGTTTTCCAAAGCCTTTAATATATTAATTAAACATTTTCTAATATTTTTAAATATTTTATTTTAGCCAAAAATAATTTATTATGAATTAATTCCTGAAACTAGCTCGAATCGCCAAATCCAATTCCCCTGAACCGTCTAATCTAGCTAGCTACCGTCTAGGCCCAAATTCGAGGTGTTACAGCTCCCTCCCCCCCACTTAAGAAATTTCATCCTCGAAATTTACCTGACGAAAAAGGTAAGGAAACTGCTTCATCATGTCCTCCTTACTTTCTCATGTGGCTTCCTCTACACCATGATGTCACCAAAACACCTTTACCAACTCAATGGTCTTTCCACGAAGAAATTTGCTGCTAGAATCAAAGATTTTCATCGGTTCTTCATCATAGGTCAAATCCGGATTCAACTCAATCTCCTCAATAGGCATCACATGCGATGGGTCCGGTATATATCTCCGAAGAATCGATACATAGAAAACATCATGTATTCTCTCCAACTCTGTGGTAACCTTAGCTTATAAGCAACTAGACCAACACGCTCTAGCACCTCATAAGGCCCAATGAATCTTGGAGTCAACTTGCCCTTCCGTCCAAACCTCATTACCTTCTACCAAGGCAAAACCTTTAGAAACACTATATCTCCAACCGCAAACTCAATCTCCTAAAGTTTCAAATTAGCGTATGAATTTTGCCGATATGAAGCCACTTTCAATCGATCACTTACAACTTTCACCTTCACATTAGTGCCTTCCAACACATCAGGCAAAGAAACATACTTCTCACCCACCCTAGCCCAACAAAGTGGCGTACGACACCTCCTACCATATAAAGCTTCATACGGTGCCATTTGAATACTAGCCTGATAACTATTGTTATAAGCAAACTCTACCAACGGTAGTTGCTTCTCCCATGTTCCTTGAAAATCAATGATGCAACACCGTAACATATCCTCTAATACTTGGATAACGCATTCAGAATGACCATCCGTTTGAGGATGATACGAAGTACTAAAATTCAACAGCGTGCCCAAGGCCTTATACAAACACTCCTCAAACCTCGTTATAAAATGTGCATCCCTATATGATACTATAGACTTAGGAAGCCCATGCAACCGCACAATATCAGCAATATAAAACTCCGCTAACTTATCCAAAGTATACGTCGTATGCACAGCCAGAAAATGTGTACACTTCATAAACTTATCGACAATCACCCACACAGAATTCTTCTTTGATAGCTTCAAAGGCAATATGGTTACAAAATCCATGGTAATTCTCTCCCACATCCATTCCAGAATCCTCAACGGTTGCAACAATCTAGATAATAACTGATGCTCAGCTTTAACACGCTGACATACCATACAACAAGCAACAAAATCCACCATATCTCTCTTCAAAACAACCCAAGAATATTTCTTCTTCAAATCTTGATACATCTTTGTACTTCCTGAATTCATAACAAAATGACTCGAATCAGCTTCAATCAAGATAGTGCGCTTCAACTCCTTATCTTTTGGCACTACCACTCGACTCTTAAAGCATAAAACACCCTCATCATTAAAACAAAAATCCGTCTGATTACCGTCCATAATATCCTTAACATATGGACCAACGAATCATCATACAGTTGTTTCTCCTTGATCAATTGTAACAACGATGGCTTTACTTGCAACTCAGCCAATAATCGCTATCTCACGTCACACTCAACCGAGCAAACATTTCCTTCAACTACACCACAACATTTCTACTCAAGGCGTTAGCTTGAACATTAGCCTTACCCAGATGATACTCAGTCGTCAAATCATAGTCTTTGAGCAACTCTAACTATCTCTGTTGTCTAAGATTTAACTTCTTTTGCGACATAAGATACTTCAAACTGTTATGATTCGTATACACGATATATTTCTCACCATACAAATAATGCCTCCAAATATTTATCGCAAACACCATTGCGACAAGCTCTATATCATGCTTAGGATAATTACGCTCATGTACCTTTAACTACCTAGATGCATAAGCCAAGTTGAGCAAGTGTGAGTTTTGGATTAAACAAGTGGTTTTTCTTGGTCATGTTGTTTTGGCAGAAGGTATCCGTTTGGATCTGTAAAAGATTGAGGCGGTCGTGAATTGCAAGCAACCTAAGTCAGTGACGAAGGTTTGTAGTTGCATGGGGTTAGCAGGGTATTATCGTTGCTTTGTGGATGGTTTGTAACACAATCTGTAGGTGTCGATCATGATCTTCCTTGGTACGAGAGTACACGAGAATGTCATCAATTAACAATACCAAGAATTGATCCAAGAATTCATGGAATACCCAATTCATCATGTCCATGAAAGCTGTGGGAACATTAGTCAACCCAAATGGCATTATTAAGAACTCATAATGCCCATAAGGCGTGCGAAAAGCTGTCTTCGGCACGTCTTTATCCTTCATCTTCAACTTATAATACCCAGATCTCAGATCAATCTTGGAAAACACTGTAGCACCCCAAAACTAATCGAACAAAACATCAATTCTCGGAAAATGATACTTATTCTTAATCGTCAACTTGTTCATTTACTGATAATTGATGCACATTCTCAATGTGCCATCTTTTTTCACGAACAACATTGGTGTTCCCCATTGTGACATAGGTCGGATGAAACCATGATCCAACAACTCTTAAAGTTGCATCTTCAACTCCTTCAGCTCTTTCGGTGCCATGCGATACAGAGCAATTGACACAGAAGCCGTATCTATATACGTCTCGATACAGAACTCTACCTCCCTATCCGGTGGTAATCAGACAACTCCTCTAAAAATACCCTTAGAAAATCACAAACGGTACAGATGTCCTAGACACGCACCTCCTTCATATTTTGGTTCATAGCATAAGCCAAATATGCTTGACCCCTAAGCTCTAACAACTTCTGCACTTCTAAAGCTAAAACTATATTATACAAGAATTTAACATCCTCGCCCACAACCACCACTTCATAATCCTTAGCAAGTTTCAACGAAACTCGCTTGGTTTTGAAGTTGACCACAGCCCTATGCTCGGTCAACCAATCTATCCCCAAGATTATATCAAAACCATGAAACAAAAATTCCATCAAATCAGCCGCAAACACGTGACCTTGAACCATCAAAGGACATCTCTTATATAATATTCTAGCGACTACTGTCTCTCCAAAAGAACTAGTTACTCGCATACCCACATCTAACACTTCTACAGGTATATCAAGCAAACGTGCATGTTCACACAAGATGTATGAATGTATAGAAGCAGAATCTATCAAAGAAAGTAATGATATAGACTATAAAGTAAAAATACCTACAATCACATATGTGACATTCCTTCCTACGCGTTGCGCATAGATCCTCGCAGGTCTACCACCCTCCGGTTAAACAGCCATTGTATGAGCAACAATACTGTGACCTTCCTCCCTACGCTAGAAATTACCTCGACCGCGCCCACGGCCTCTCTGTGGTACAACAGTAGGCGCAAGAGCCTGTCTATCCCTAGCCAACTGCGGACAATCACACCTAATGTGATCTCGCAAACCACAATTCTAGCATGTACCAAGAGTCCCCCAACACCCTTGAATGTCGCCTACCATGCCGCCCACACTTAGTTGCTCGAACATAGGTGTTCTGGCTGAACTATCCACGCCTAGCACTACTTCCACCACGTCTCTAGTCAGGGCAATACATCTTATCTCGATGCTTCTTATACCAATCTCTACCAGCATCCGACTCGACAATCTTCTTCACAACACTAAAACTCCCCGAATGAGAGAATAATCTAGATTTTTGCTCTATATCCTTATCTCAAGAAACCAAAACATCAAACTCAGCGAAATATGAAGCCATCATATAAGTCTTCACTTCCTTAATCAGCCCACATTAGAAACGATCACATTGCTGACAATCACGAGAACTAGTTTAGGTGGTACTAGCTCAACTAAACAAACTAAACCTCGTATTCTGATGCAGCCATATTACCCTAAACCAACACCATAAACTCTCGCTTCTTTTTATCATAATATTTGGAACCCAGATACTTTTTCTGAAAAGTAGCACAAAATAACTCCCACGTCATATCCGCATGAGTCATACCCGCGATTGAAGTTGACCACTAGCTATAAGCACCTTTCTGAAGTAAAGATACTATGCAGCCCAACTTATGAACATCTGTACACTTCATTTGCTCGAGAATCCTCTCAGTACTTGTGAACCACTCCTCAGCTGCCTCAGAAGCTAAACCCCTAAACTCAGTACCACCTAAACTATGCAAATGTTCCAATAGAAGTCTCGTGTTAACAGCTACTACATGTTCTGGTGCAGGTGCTTGCACTCCAGCCATAGCTGCTTGAAACGCTCTAGTCATAGCCTGAATCAATGGTGTCGTGTCCCCAAAAATTGGTCCTGGTGATCCCTGAGCCACACCACCCTCTACTCCATCACCAACAGGAGGAATCACTGGAGGAAGAGGTAACTCGTTATTATGCCCATCCATAATACTACCCATATAAGCTTTCATCTCTCGTCTCGATCCCATTTCTAGAAAATATGATTCTAAAGCATGATAATGCAACAACAAAACAATTAGGCTAGCTTAAGGCAAGAATCCAAGATACTCATGTTTCAAAACAAAAATCATTTTGCACTCGTAGTAATAAGGCAATGTGTCCCTAAGCTTTTACCCCAACATAACACATTTCAATCATAAACACACAAAATCAAACACCGTTCATGCTATTCAACAGAATCATACAACAACAATACCTCAAACAACCATAACCCACCTCCCAACAATCATAACCTGGCTCTGATACCACCAAATGTAACCTTCTTCGCCCGACCTAGACGCTAAACTGAATTGCGTGAACTACATTAGGTTTGTCGAGATAAACCTGAACGATTACTTAGAAAATGAACCATTTTTTCCTTTTATCTTGTCTAAATGTATAACTAAGTCCTAAGGTGTTCATTCTGGCAACGGTAAAATTCACAATCAAATCGGTCATCAATTTAACACCCAAATAGTCGAGAACGCACTCTAAGGACCAAATTAAAATTTTGAAAAGCTAAGGGAACTTTCTTAAGTCCAAATTTACCAAACTTTAATTAATCAGGTTACTTGAATTCTGGTTAAATTTTAACTTAAAGTAATCATCTAAACTCATTTAATTGCATGATCAAGAAACAGGACTAAACTGTAAAGATTCAAACTTTTGCAAAGCATATTACCAAAAATAATAGACTGGTACTGATACACCCCTTGCCCGTATCGATACAGGTATATTTTGCAAAGGGTATTGGTATGGTCCTCAAGCGTATCGATACCAGTAGTTCAATATAAAAACAGATAATTCCAATAGCTAAAGGGCGTACTGATACGGTTGCCCACATATCGATACCTAGAGCAATGTTTTAGGGGCGTACCGATACGGTTACTAGGTGTACCAATACTCTTGTGCAATTTTGCACACTTTTGAGCTGAGACAGACCCTGTGTACCAATCTTTGAAGACCCATACCGGTCCGACTGGGTCTGAAATGACCTCTTGGTCAAACATACGACACTTAGGCTCAATCTAACTTGCTTCAAACATCACACAAACATCATATAACATGTCAAGCAACATTTCCACAACCACATAAGCTTGCTAGAGGATCAAACAAACCATAGCAATCAAATCAAAGATCATATAGGCATGGTCTCTACCCAAGCATGCAATTATCATCCCAACCCCTTAAAGCAAATCATAAAACCTCATACAAGTCCAAAATACCAAATGAAACGTGTCTAACATAGGAAGTAACCAAACAACCCATCCAATTACAACTTGATCACATTGCCCTTTTATTACTACGTAGCATTTATAAAACAGCAGTTGAAATAACTTCACCATTGGATTGCTTCTTGCTTGCTCACTGGCTGAAAATGCCTACTTTACTGCATTGATGAGAAAAGAGAGCGTAAGCACGAAAGCTTAGTGAGGGATTCTCAAAAACACTCATCAATGCATTTAAAACCATTTGTTTTTAAATAAGTATTAAATCTCGTGCAAAAACATCTCATGTTTTATTGTATTTCCAAAATATGCACATTTAAACATTTTGTCATACATGTATGATGGATTTCTAGCACAAACCTCAATTTAAGCTTTCTCATGCTAAAACATCAAAATAGCAAAGCTTAAAGAGCACTACATGGATAAACCATATTATACAAAACATAATCAATTACTCATGATACATTAATTTATATATTGGCATTCAAGTGACCCAAAACCAAGTTATTCCATTTGTAAAAACACATGGATACATGGATTTCCTAAGTGGTTCCTTCGACCACTTCACAGTTCTCACATGATTCTTATCATCTATCAATTTTGTCATAGAATCATGATATCAATGATTTATGATCTTTTAGTAGTCATGCTTTCATCACATAATCATTTGCATACTATATTCTGTAACATGGTCATACTTTCATCATGCAATCATTTGCATATCGTTTCCTTTATCATAGTTATATTTTCATCATGCAATCATTTGCATATCATCTCCTTTATCATAGTCATACTTTCATCATGCAGTTATTTGCATATCATTTCCTTTATCATAGTCATACTTTCATCATACAGTCATTTGCATATCATTTCCTTTATCATAGTCATACTTTCATCATGCAACCATTTTCATATCATTTCCTTTATCATAGTCATATTTTCATCATTCAATCATTTACATATCATCTCCATTATCATAGTCATACTTTCATCATGCAATCATTTGCATATCATTTCCTTTATCATAGCCCAAAATATATTATATGAAACCAAGGTACGTGAGTCATCACGACACTGTAGTGTCTACGATGCCTTAGCGTCTGCATCGCCGAAGCGACTAAGATGAGTACGTACTCAAGGACGCCCTTTGCTCCTCATACTCGCACATTTTGTGCTATGTAACACCGTAGTGTTTGAACCGACTCCGTAGAGTCTAACTCGACTCCGTAGAGTCTATCTCAACCTCGAAGAGTCTATCTCGACCCCAAAGAGTATCTCGCACCGTAGTGCTATAACACAGCTGCTAGGACTCTATGGCATGCCAACTATACCATGGACTCTCATAAATAAATACTTGGGTATTTCATTTCATTATCAATCCATCATCATCATTCATGTAAACGGGCAATTCACATCCCATATTTAATCAAAAATCTTCATATGTACTTGTCATTACTGTATTATGCATCAATATAAATCATATAAGTCGATATTAGGCAATTCATACCCAAATTCTAAAATCCGATTTATCTTAGATAAATCTTTATGCCATATCAATGTATCACATAAGCCATTTAATATTTCATGCCATTTGCATATCTTTGAGCAACATATATTCCATTAATAAACATAATTCATCATCATTTATGCAAACAATATGTAACACCCATAACGTATATCCGTAATACGAAATATACATTACAAATGCTACTAAAACATATACTGAAATTTTTTTATATAATTCATCTGTAAACAACATTTTCTATAAAATTCCAACTGAAAACAATTATAGACAATTGTAGCTAGTTTTATCCCTAAATTGGTTTATAAACATAAAAATTTAGTTATTTAAAAGAAAATATTATTTAAGGTGAAAACATCGCTTGTTGCCTAGACCCTTTCTTGATTATAAAAATTTTGAGCGATAAGATTTAAATTCTGGTTAAACCATTATACTTTTTCCTTACTGGTAACATTATTTCATTTTCATACTCTAGGTATTCGAAAAATATATATTTTAAAGCTATCAAAACAATTTTCTTGGAAATATATTTACATGCCCACTAGTTCCTGGCTATCTTAAAGATGTACGTACTTTCACTTACCGATAACTTGACCTCCAATTGAGTGCTCCTCCTTGCTAATTCTGATCTGAAGAACCTACGTGTAAAAAAAATACACGCTAAGTATGAACTTAGTGAGGCAATTAAACTTATTTATTTACACATGAAGTGATGATATATAATACTTCATATATGAGTGCATTTCATATTTTTCTACGACAAGGCAAGTATATCACAATGTACATGTGTCATGTATTATAACTATTATTTAATTCATGTTAATATTGTATAACATATTCTTTGTCATGGGCATGCTTTCATCCTAAAATATTTCCATAATAGCATAACATAATGATCTTGATTATCATGAATCTAATATTCCATAAATTTTCATATATCATTTTCATGATTTTCATCATATATCATACTTTCTTAATATCATGTATCATCTCATGGTCATTCTTATATCATGTAATCATTTGTATAGCATGTAAATCAAGTATCATAAACATCATGTATACCATGTATCATCATTTTCATATAATTCATGTAGCATCTATCATATACTTCATGTATCATGTATCATATAGATCATGTATCATCAATATCATGTATCATCACTATCATGTGATTCATGTATCATCAATATCATGTATCACCACTATCATGTGATTCATGTATCATCATGTAGTCATTTGCATGCTCATGATCTATCATATAACCATCTTGTATTATTATTAACGTGTCTGGCTAGAGGCCCATGGAAACCTCGTAGCCTATCTGCACCGTAGTGCCTTATGGAGTACGTACTCGAGAGGACGCTCCTTGCTCCTCATATAAGGACGCTCTTTGCTCCTTATATAAACACCTCGTTAGTGCATTTTGCACTATGGGCTTGGATCCCCATGGTGTATCTTGTTTCATTTTAGTCTTGTTATTATCCATATTTCATGTATGCATAATGCATCATCATTTATGCAAACAATCATTCGTACCTGGTATTCCATCAATCTTGCCATGTCGAGCAATGTATCGTATCACGTATTATAGAGATATGCAATACCCTTTTTAACATAATGCAAACATATAGAAATGCACTCACATGGACCATCTATTAACTTGCCTCACTAAGCTCTATTCAATCTTTTCCTTTATAGAACCTTGAACCTTCTTTTGATTTGAATCCAACTTCATTTATCACATGAATATAATTAAACATTTGTTAGATTCACCTTGAATAATATTTTTATCAAACTATCTAATCATTCAACATTAAAATTTTCCATAAATTTCCTTTCTTCCTTATACTGTCAAAAACCTCATTTTGGTCCTTAATAACCATTTTGAACTTCAAATAATTCTTCTGAACTTGATAACCAACATTAGATACGAAATATCTCAATTTTCATTTCCTGGCAGCTTTGTACAACCTTCAAAGATTTATTTCTATAAAATAATATAAAACTCAGAATTCAATTTCGTCTATTCTGAAAGAAACTAGATTCAATAAGATTTTCACCCATATAAATTAATAGCCCAGATTCAACTTGTACGATTTATGGCGAATTTTCAAAGTCAATTTCCAGTGTGCTAATTTTGGAACAGACTGGTGCTCTATTTTTTGACCTTTTGTCACTTAAAATTTCATATCTTTTTTACTCGGAACTCGAGATCAGTTTCTGTCTGTTGGAAATGAAACTAGACAAACATATCTTTATTTCGGTATAAAATTCACTATCTAACCATTTTGTAGAATTTTTGGTAAATTTTCAAACTCACTGCCAAAAATCCAGTTTTTACACAGTTTCCATAAATAACTTAACCTTTTATACTAACTTCTCTCTACTTTTCTACTTATTTTTACCAAATGTTCATTATGGTCCTTAATGACCATTTTGGACATAAAACAATTGTTCAAGCTCAATTTGAACAGTTTCCAATATTATCTCTTCATTTTGGACTAATATCCTTTTAGTCCTTAAACTTTATAAAAATGACATTTTAGTCACCACTTTTATATTTGTATATTTAATTCATGTACAAACCAAATATTTACTCATTTCTAGCATCTCTAGAAATTTTCCACTCATTTCCAATCTTTATCAATTCAACCTTCACAAAAATTCTTATTTCAAAAAGGTCTTTAAACTTTCCTTTCTTGTCATTTCAATCATTTTAACTCCCTTTCACACTTGAATCATCAAATCCATTAAGAATTCATAAATTTAAGACCAATCCTCTAATTTTTATGAATTTGCAAAAAGGTCCCCTAACTTTCTTGAAATGCTGAATTGGTCTCCCAACTTCCAAAAATTTTCATTTGATTCCTAATCATCAATTCAAGCTCATTTCACCACAATTCATCAATTCCAATTGCTAGGATAAAATTTCAATAATTTCCCCAAATTTCTCATTCAATTCAAAATGGTCCCTAAAATTCAACTTGGGGAAGTCTAACATCAAAATTAAGCTTCCAACATCATAATTCATTCAATATCATCCTCAATTTGATTTCCTAATCAAAATCCCTAATTTTTAGGGTTAGGGTTTATAACCTCAAACAAGAAATTAATCCAAATTCAAGCTTGGTTTCATGTTTACAACATCAACTCTATCAAATACAACCTTAATTCTATCAATATCAAAATTATCCTCATCCAAGAACATAGCTTATACTCAACTTATTCAAACAAAAATACTATCAAAATATAGAGAATCAAGTAAAGATCACTTTACCTTAATCAATTGTGCTTGAAAACTAACTTTGATCATTGAATTTTGGACTTGAAAAATGAAAAACCCAAGTTCCCTTTTTATTTCTAGCATTCGAAATGCCTAGATAAAAGATGGCAATATTTTGCTCATCTTTTTAATATTAATCCACATGTTTTAATTCATTTTACATAGTGAAATTATTACTTTAACCTTTTCATCCAATGGCCAAGATTCAATCTTATCAAAAATCAATGGCCAAGATCTCATCCATGTGTATTTTGACCTTTCAAGATTGCCCTCAAAGTTTCAAAATATTTCAAAAATGCGATCCATGTCAAAGGACCTATTTGCCCTCAAACTAGTCTTTAATTACAAGAAGACTTAAAAATTGCCACTCCATTAAAATTGAACCAAATTGGTTCCAATCTAACCGACCTCCTTCCAAATATCTTGGATATTTATTTATGATATTTATTCGATCCAAATATTCGAATTTCACTCAATACGATTTCCTAATTTTCTTTCTTTGAACTTTAAAGCTTTATAGCCACTAATATAAGCCTCATACGAAAAATCCGAGTAACACAAAAGTGTCACTCTTGTGGGTGAACTATTCATTTACGGGGTTAGATTACATAACCTTTGGAAATTACACTTTGGTCCTTAAACTTTTCCAAAGTTCACACTTTAACCCCTAAACAAAAATTGGGATATTACACAATATTTTGTACCTTGTACTCCATCAAGCTTGCCATACCGAGTCACGCATCAGATCATTTATTTAAAAAAGTAATGCAATATTATTTCTAAATTTGGGTTGACTTTTCACAAGTCTTCCCCTTTTAATATAATACACATATAGAAATGCACTCACCTGGGCTATTTATTAGCATGCCTCACTAAATTCTACTCGATCCTTTCCTTCATAGTACATCGAATCTTCTTTTGATTCGGATTTGACTTTTGAAAATCGAGTTTCAGGGCTTGAATCGAGCTTGGAAAATTTTCTCCCCTTTTTCCCTTAATTTTCAAAAATGCTTCATCTTTTCGCCTTTAATTTAAAATTGCCACAAATATGCCACTTGTATTATGTAAATATATTTTTAAATTCCTTCAAATAGGTCTTTTTATCCAACGGTTGATATTGATTTTATCATCAATCAAGGGACAAGATTTAATCTTTAATTTTCTTCTTCCAAAAGTAGTCCTTGTAACTTCAAATATTTCAAAATTGTCATACCTACCACATGACTAATTTGCCCTCCAACTATTATTTATTTACTAGTTTGCCATTCTTGTAAAAATCTAGCATGTCTAGTTGAATCCAACCAACTACAATAAAATACTCATAAAATAGTATTTTATAACTTTTCCATAACTTTTGGAACTGTCTTTAAAATTTTAATTCGATCCGATATACCGATAATTCCCATGAATTTTTATCGGATACAATCCCTCTTGGAAATTTTTGAACTTTATCAGTCAAAAATACTAACATGGAACCTTTCCAGTAGGTCACTCATCCTTGTGCTACTCTGGTCTGAGCACGCTTCACAATTTTTCATTATATTCAACTACGATTTCCAAATTTTTGAACTTTATCATTTTATAGCCATCAATATAAGCTTCGTACGAAAAATTTGGGTAACATGAAAATGTCACTCTTGGGGGTAAACTATTCATTTATGGGGTCAAAATACATAACTTTTTAAAATTACACTTTAGTCCCTGAGCTTTTCCAAGGTTTACACTTTAACCCCTAAACTTTCAAATTTTACATTTTGGTCACTAGTCAAAATTTGGGACATTACAAGACTAATATCGTGTGCTGGTAAATACATTAAAATCAAACCCTAATTAAGACTGTAAAGCCACCATCACCGCAAAAGCAAAATACATTCAATAAAATTGAATCCAAAATTCTAAAGAAAAAACAATCAGAATTGATGCTGCGGTGAAACAACAAGAAAAGTTAACCGTTTCTCAATGATTCGACATAACCTGGCTCTGATACCAGTTGATGTAACGAAAATATATTCATACGAATAATAAACCCAAGATTTATATATATGTCAAATCATTAAGAACAAAAACTAGATTTGCGGAAGCGTACCTGAATCCATCGATGGAGATTTTACAAAGGGTTTGATCTTCCAAGAAGATAGGTTACCTCTTGCCACACAACTCTCTAACGGGGAAAAGAGATGTGCAAGTTAATCCATATCTTGGGGACCACTACCCCTTTATATAAACTGAGTTAAAAAATAATTTATTAATATTTACAACCCTGCCCCTCATTGAGTTATAAATCTAACTTATGGTATCTACACTTTTAATTCCATGACAATTTAGTACATATAACACGTGTAACATAATTGGTCACTTAATTATGTGTTAAAATTTATAATAGCAACATACATTATACATATGTGCCCACTATTATTGAATTTTAATCCAACAAAAAACACACGAGGTAAAACTCAAGAGTTATTAAAAAGAAAAGTACAATGGAAAAAAAATAAAGAAAAAGAAATTGAGATTGTTTGACTAATGATAACCGATATTTTTCTAGTGGTGTTGTCTTCTTTTACAACAATTTGTCGATCCATGACGAGGAACTCAACAATATAACTCTACCTATGATATTGATTCTTTTCATTGATATTAAGGATCATTCTTTGTTTCACATTTTAGATTCGATGACGAATCTTTTTGAGGAATAAGGGAATGATACAAGAACATGAGGGGTAAAACTAGTCATTTTGGACAAGATAATGAAGTTGTTTTTGAAGGCTAGAACATAAATTGACTTGCGACGACTTTTCATATGGGATCCATGAATTTTTGGACCGAGATACCTTCTTATGAATTGACTGTCATTCAGTTACCTTTCTAATGCATCTTGAAATTTCTCAATCAAACATCAGAAACTCAAGATATGTATATTTTAACGAAGATAGTGCAGTCATAAAATTTCGTACGGTCTAATAAAAAATTTTAAATAATTACTAATTTTTAATATTTTATTGGTTATTTGTAACTTAATTCAGCTTAAGACTCTTTATTATGCACTTTAGATAATTTAAGATCATATTTGTCATTTACTTTATTAAAAATAGATAAATTAGGATTTATTTAATTATTATTTATCTTATTAGTCTTTTAGTTTACATCATATATATATTGCATTCTTATCTTAACTTAAAAATATATTTTATTTTTTATCTTAATTTAAAAGATATATTTTATTTTTATATGCTCATTAATTTAATTAGATCATACTATCAATTAAAAAATATTTTAATTTATTATAATTATGTTTTGAATTTATATATATATAATATATGTTGTCAATTATAAACAAAAGGTAAAACTTAGTTCAGTGGCTAGGCTTGCATTTAGCATCTTCTTGGTCTTAAGTTTGAGTCTCCAACTTATCCTTATTTTCCAACCATTAATTAAGAATATATAAAAGAAATGTTGTCAAACATAAACCAAGTAATTGTTTTGGTTGAGTGGCTAAGTGCCTAAGTCGCCAGTAGCTCACCCATGTTCATATCCCTTCATCACCATTCTTGGTTAATTTAGGACCAATAATATGATGACGTATGTACGTAGACACTAAATTTTGTCCAATTTAAATTAAATGCTCGAATTAAAATTAATCCACACTACCTCTCTTAATATTCAAAACTTTATATCCTAACCCAATAGCTCACATCAAATATGGCTATTACCTATAATTTTATATAATAAAAAATATAAAAAAAAAATGAATATTTCAACTCCTTTCTCATTAAGTCTTTATTCCCATTGAATAGATGGATACTTCATTCTCATTGGATGAACCACAATTTGGTGACTAAGTTCTTGAACCTTATTAATTCTATCTTATGGGATAAAAAATAATATATATATATATATATAATACTACCTACAACCCACGGCCATATGAATTCCCCTAAAAAATCTCCACCGATTTTGATTTTTTTCATTTCTCCATAAACCTATCCCCACTGTCATTTTTTTCACGCCTCTATCCCCTTTTGGCAGCTCACCCTCGGCACCACTGATTTTCATTTTTCTTTAGTCGCACCACCAAGCTCCCTTTACCCATCCATAATCGTCACTGCCCTTCACCAAATCACACACCGAAAATGACCCCATCATTCAAAGTTCAAAAAACTCACACCCATTCGAAACACCAACTCTTAAATCAAGCTTTTCGACCAAACGATAACGATCCGTGGATTGATTGATCGAGCACATATTTGAATTTTTGGTATTTTCTTCCCTTGTTTTTTTATTGTATAACCTTTCCTTTGATCTAATGAAATATTGGTGACAATCCTCTTTATTTATTTAAGTTTCTTTCTTACATGTTTTTGTTTAATTTATTTGTTTGTGTTATGTATTTTATTTTATTTTATTTGTTAAATGAGGGTATATATATATATAAATGTGTATATGTTATATGGAAGCTACTTAGTTTTTTATATTATATAATACTTTATATTATTTCGTTATACATGCTATTATGAAAACCGTTGCTTAAATGTATGATTGTTAGCATTTTATTATTCTATATGTGCGTGTACTTGCCTTTTTTTCCTATAAAGATACGATTTTCCATTTCTATGTTTTTATACGCGGGTACATTGTTTTCTCACATTGTTGTTTGAGTGGCTTCTTGTATGCGGTTATCTCTTTGTTTTACCATGTGGTTTAAGATGCATATTGGAATATGAATTGTTAATGCGGAGCCTTGTTATTCGGGTAAACATAGCTAGTACCAAACGTAGTGGTCGTGGTTTTTTGGTTTACTCTCAAATAACAGGTCCCTTAAAATTTGCTCGCACGTATAACCAAATTTTGATTTAATCATTACTTTAATTCAAAAAGTTTAATATTAACAAAGCGGTAATTATATTTTTTTCCTTTGGTACCAATTTTTGGGCAGTGTGGGGTACCAAAACCTTCCCCCATCCGTAACAGACTCACGAACCTGCTTTCAAATGAATCTCTGATTTCTATGGTGTCTGGCCTACCTCAGTGGCCGGTGGCGACTCCAAGTCTTTTATTTTCAAAAATGCGAATTTTTAAAAGATTCTCCACTTTTCCAAACATTTCCCAAAAAGCGAAAGGAAAATCCAATTACGTTCCTTTTTAGCAATTTCAAAAAAAGGGTTGCTACAGTTGGCGACTCCACTGGATACCAGTTTTGAGTTTTAAAACAAAATAGAGTCAGACCATTTTTTTAAAAAAATAATTACTTCTTTATTAATATCGAAAGTTGTGAAATAAAGTGACAATTGAATTAATATTTGTTTATAAATGCGAGTTTATTTTAACGCATTTAAAATTTGGCATTTAAACATGTTTCCTTTAAGTGGGGGGAAAATGCTAGTGCTTTCATGTGAATATTGTTCCTCCATATGGGCCTAGTAAGTACCTTTGGGGCTCGAGTACCCTATTTTTTCGTGGGAATATTGTTTCCCCGTATGGACATAGCGAATGGGTCCCACTGAATTGAACCCGGTTGAGAAGAGCCTATAATGGGTGATGATCGAGGGCCTTGCTACCCTTAGGAGCAGACAGCAATGACAGTTCGGGTACCTTTTAGTACCAAAACTGCATGTAGAGAACATAGAAAGCCTATCCCTTTTAGAGCCATGCGGTTAACCAAAGGATGTAAATAGGGTTGTTTTATTTAATGCTTTGTTTTAAATTCTCGTTTTATTTCTGTATTTATTAATTTTATTCGATACTGACTTGTTACTTTTTGCGTTTTATTTTGTTTTGCATATATTTTTGCATCTACATTGCATTACATAAAGGTTTTGATTCAAGTGGTTTACCCAATTTGAGATCTTTCATTATGGATAAGAGGTATCTCAAGAAGGAGGATACCAGCTCATCAGTTTGACAGTGGTCTGATGTTAACCAAAGGGTTCAAGGTGACAATTTGCCAAGTGAGGGTATAATACTAGAGTATACCAAGGTGGGCCTACAGCAAGATGACCTTTTTGGGATTCGAAAGAAATGTGGGAGAGTCGGTCAGTCTTTCAAAATAGATTCCTCGAGCTTTAGGCCAATCAACATTAAAGGGAGATGTTTCAAGTTCCAATCGAGGCTTGAAGTTACAGTTTAAGGTTATTTACGCATCTTTGTGATGATAGCCAATTTATTCAAAACCGAAGCCGGTACAACACATTTTTGACAGTTCGGGTGCAAGAGGTAGCCAGCATGCGGAGACATCAGCCGTGGAAGCTGAAGCACTTCATTTATTTTATGGTCCCATGGATGAAGAAGACATCTAGATTCATTCGGCTACTCAGAGCCATTGAAGAATTAGAAGTTAAGGTCTAGACTTATTGGTGCCTCCTTTGTATCGAGAACCTTTTTCAAGCCAATGAGAGTTGCTCTAGGGTGACCACCAATAGAATCAATGCCTTTATTTGCGTACATCCTTGCATTTTATTTGTTCCATGCATTGCACAAAACATGTATCATTCATTAAGAAATTAAATAATATGATTAATCGTGGGGAATTTTGTGATAGTAATTAAAGATTCTACATTCATACTTCGCCCGACGCCAGCAAAAGGTAAATAGAAAAAAGTTTTGGTAGGATAGAAGCCAATTTGAGAGGAACGTTCATCTCGGGAAATAGAAAGAACAAGAGAATGACTTCTAGCTAGTACAGCTTCGATAATATGAATGACCTAGTGGCTAGGGTGGATAAGCTCGGGGGGCTCTAAGCACTTTTGGTGGGAAATCAAAAGGAGATGATGACATATATAAAGAAGTTTCAAGGGGAAGCTATGGGTCAAATTAATGAATTGATGGGAATGATGGCTATCATGACCAAAAGAAAGGGTTTGGCAGAATATTCTCTCATACAAAAGAAGATCGAAAAAATAAGTGAGAGTTGGGATTGCGACTTCATAGCAGAAAAAAATTTGTCTGAGGAAGACCAAGCCATCATTAACCAGTATGAGGTAGTTCGCACCACTTCTGAATTTCCCGTCGAATTGGTGTTGGATAAGATTGAAGATTCTCTCTTGAAAATCTTGTCTACGCCAATGGATAGAGAACCAGCTCAGAAGCAATTTAAGAAAATGGATCATGATGTTAACAACACGAGCAACTACAAGGCCCCTAAGAAGTCGATGATCTCATCACCCCAGGCTGTATCCCGAAAGAAGCAAGGCTCGAATATAAAAGGCACTAGGGGTCCCGGAGATGAGATAAAGAAAAAGTCTTTCACCCCTCTACCGATTTCATACACGGAGTTGTACTTACAACTACACAAGGCTGATTTGGTTTGACCATATTTTGTTGCTCCATTTCAACCACCTTATCCCTCGTGGTATGATGCTAACACACACTGTGAGTAGTGAGACACATGATAGAGAATTGCTCGGTATTTAAGAAAGTGGTGCAAAGCATGATAACAGTCGGAGTCTTGAAATGTAAAGGACCTGATGTGGAAATTAATCCACTTCCAAACCAAGGAGGTAAGGGCGTGGGTAATCACGAAGAGGTGGATGTAAGAAGGGAAAAAGTGGAGTGAAAAAAAGTCAAGCCTCATTTAAGTTGGGAATTCGAGCAGTTGTGCATGATGAGTTCGACCGAAGACTCTCTTATGCATGAAGAGATTGAAAAACAAGCAAGAGTTGGGACTATGGCTTTGTAGTGAAAAAGACATTGTTTGGTGAAGACCAAGATATCATCAACCAGTATGAGGTAGTCTACGTCACCTTGGAATATCCCACCAAATTGGTGATGGATAAGATCAAGGACTCTCTCTTAAAAGATTTGTCTTCGCCAATGAATGAAAGGATAGATGAGGTAGAACCACAAGAATCTCTTCAGTTGTCGGCAAACCCAACTTTCAGTTCTTAAGAGAAAGGCAAGAAAACAGAGGGCTTTCAATTTAGTCATATTCCTCTTACCTACCGAGAGTTATTTCCAAAGTTTCTAGAAGCTTGACTAATTGCACCATGCTTTGTCAAAGCTCAGTCACCTCCATATCTGAGTTGGTTCAATGAGGAAGATCATTACGATTACCATGCCGAAATTCAAGGGCATTACATCGAGAGATGTGTGAGTTTTAAGCGTAAAGTTCAACACCTTCTAGATCTTGGGGTGGTAGAGCTTGATTCAACGGGTCCAGGTCTGAAGATTAATTTTCCAACCATGGCCAGCACTATAGAATTAGGGGAAGATTAGGCCGCCGCGATAAAAAGGTGGATAAAGCGAAATTACCAACATCAGCGAAATCTAAAAATGTCAGCAATTATCATGATCACAACTATTCCATGGAAAGTATTGTTCTGAACCCACTTGAGAATTCATGAGCAGTTCTATGAGAGTCCACAAAAGTGACAAATGCTTGAGAATAATGACGTTCTCAAGGAAGGGGAATTTTGTTTAAGGAAAAGGGGGCAAGAAATGCTAAAATTCATGATAAAGATGCAAAAGGGAGTAATAAGAGGACAAAGATGTTATTCCCAATGTCAAATTCTAAGTTACTACCTTGTTAGTTCAAAATAAACTCTTGAGGCTACCTCTCATGAAATGATATGCTTATTTCAATCATAATGTATTTGGTACCAAGGTTCTATGCAGATATCATCACGGTGACTTTGGCCATACAACGAAAAAATGTGTGTTTTTGAAAGGCAAGATCTATGAACTTACTAAGAAATGAATACTTTCATTTGAGAATGGTAGACCTAAGGTCAACAAAGAGGCTGAGTTTTTGGGAAGGATTGAAGATTCAGGATGAATGACCAATGTCGTAATGGTCGAGGATTTTTAGTGCATCCTATCCATGTTTTTTAGTTTACCTTATTAGCTTCTCTTGCATTTTTTGTGCTTTCTTTTACGTGTGTAATTAACTTTGCTACTGTTTGCCCAAAAGTAGCAAATACCTTTTTAAGGGCATATGTTACGTTTGCTACTTTTCTATTTTAATGAAGGGATGCATCTTTTAATTAAAAATATGTGTATATTCTTTCTTACCCTCGTAGATCCCCAGATATCACGTGCATGATGTGGCATTGATTCTAATAAAAAGATCAATCGAATGTTGTGATCACGATGAAGTATGATTTCTTGCATAGTACGCTCTGGTCGATAAAGCACAAGAAGCAAGACTATTACTCATTCGATAATGTTTGATGATAAGAAAATCTCCTAGGAAAGACCGATAGAGTTGATTAAATTTGAGAATTCCTTTAAATGAAAATGAAAAATGAAAAAAATGAAGCTGTGGGGAAGAACAAACCTAAAGGAACTAGATTCCACATGTTCAATACCCTAGCATTAGAGATAAATCTTTAAAATCAATGAATATTCGAGTAAGTCTCGGAACATCCTGACGGAGCTGTGGGGGGAGAACAAATCTAATAAGGAGATATGCTCCACATGTTTAATACCCCAGTGTCAAAGATGAATCTTTGAAGACACTGACACTATATTAACAGCAATCAGAAGCACCCACTTGTACTAAAAGTTCTCAGAATGATGTTTTTCGTACTCCATGGGTTAAATAAAATTCGAAGACCTTTAACATATTTTTGAGTGGAGAAAAACAATGAGCACTAGAATGAGTAGTTTTCGAATAGATCAAGCAAATACCATAATCATGAGGATGAACCGAGCAATCTGGGAGGAATTTCACAACTTTAGATATCGCCACAACATTCAAAGGCAAATTGTTGATCACCGGAGGATTAAATCTAAGACGCTCTTGCATTTGATATCCGGGGCATTCTATTCTTTTTCTATTAATTTTGATTTTGTATATTAACCCAAAAAGCACCCTCTATTGAAATGTTAATCAGAAAACTGACATATAGATGAAAGGAGAAAGAAAAAAAAAGAAAAAAAGAAAGAAAAATAAGAGAGAAAAGAATAAAGAATAAAAAAATAAGATTTTTTCTGTATTGTTTCAAGAATAAAATTTAGGATTCAGGGTCAAAGATGTATATGATTGACCTAACACCAATAACCTGTCAGTGATCCTGAAGAGAATAAAAGTAAGACTTTGTATGCTACACAGTCCAACGACTCAAGAGGAGTGTCTGCCATAATACCTTGGTTGGACTAGGAAAATGAAGATTGAGTTTGGATATTTTGGGGGCATGTTTTCAGCCCGACTTTGGGATAGAAGGAAGATCGTACCGATGGGTCAGGGGCAAAATAACACTCAAACCCAAATGTGAGACGGGGAACTACCAAGATAAAGAATGAGATGAATGTTTCCCTACGTGGCTCTATGGATGGAGTTGTAGGTCGGGGAAATACGTGGTCAACCTAGCACAAAGGAATAATTTATCAGTAGTTGGAATGAGAATAATAGCAAGATTTTATACGTTAGACAATGCAGAGATTTGAAGTGACTTTTCTGCCTTAATGTGTTGTATGGTTCAGAATAATGAAGATTTGGCACCTTATTGAAAATTAAGGAAACTTTGGGAACTTGGGGGCATGGTGTTCACCCTAATGTTGAAATAGAAGAATGCTCGTTGTAAAGAGTCATAGAAGAAGTAACAGTTGAGCCCAAGTTGAGTGAGGGCAATGTTACAAAATGGAATTGTAGAAAATGATAGATTATGTATGACTAGTGTAAGGCAGCAATTGCCTTTCAGAATGAGACAAAAGATGAAGATTTGGTAAAGACCGAAGAAATGCTTTGTTTGGTTCAGGAAATTGAAAATTTGTGAAAAGCTTAGGGACTTAGAGGGTATATGTTCACCCTAATGTTAAGATTGAAGAAGACTCGACTTGAAGAGTCGTAAAAGAGGCAACAACTAAGCCCAAGAGGAGTGGGGGTAATGTTTCAGGATTGAACTTCAAGAAATGGTAGATTTTGTTCTGACTAGTGCAAGTCGGCAATCTCTTTTGAGATGAGACAAAAGATTCAGCAAAGACGAAAAGCCCATAGAAATTAAAGATGATCGACCAGAAAGTAATTTTTCCCTAACAATTCTAAAAATGACTTCACTCATGCACCACTTGTAGTTAGGCGTCCTTATGTTAGGAGCACGCTAACTCATACCATCATAGCATTTTGTTTGTTTAAGCATTTGAAGATGGATAAAAGATTTGATCTACAGCTTCATAAGAAGAGAAGTAAATCTCAGCAAAGAATCAAGAGTCCTTTGACTTGCATAATTAGGATTTCTAAATGTTTTCCAATCTCTAGTTATTCGGGAGCAGCGAGCATCTTTTTATGTCAAGATGATCCAAAGTTGGGGCATTCAGATAAGGTATTCTGGTAGTCTCTAAGTGAGATACCACTTTCAGTCAAGGTATTCTGGTGGTTTCTAAGTGAGACACCACTTTCTACAAGATATTTCGGTAGTCTCAAAAGGAGATACCATTTTATATTAAAACTTAGATTCCCCGGTTTTATCCCTTCCTCAAAGATTCTTTTCTTAAAACTCAGATTCCCCGGTTTTATCCCTTTCTCAATGATGTTTTTATTAAAACTTGGATTCCCCGATTTTATCCCCTTCTCAAGGATGTTTTTATTAAAACTCGGATTCCCTGATTTTATCTTTTCCTAAGGATATTTTTATTAAAATTCAGATTCCCCGATTTTATCCCCTTCTCAAGGATATTTTTATTAAAACTTGGATTCCCAGTTTTATCCCTTTCTCAAGGGTGTTTTTATTAAACTCAGATTTCCCGTTTTTATCCCCTTCTTAAGGATGTTTTTATTAAAACTCAAATTTCCCAGTTTTATCCCCTTCTTAAGGATGTTTTTATTAAAACTCGGATTCCCTGGTTTTATCCCTTTCTTAAGGATATTTTTATTAAAACTCGGATTCCCAGTTTTATCCCTTTCTTAAGGATGTTTTTCTCAAAACCATTTTTTCAATTCAATCATTTCATAAGGACACTCTTTATGAAATAAGAACTTCTTTATTCCTTTCTTTCTTAAGGATATTTTTCTCAATTAAAATGAATTTCTTAATTTGATCCATCCGTAAGGACGAGTTTTCACCCTTTCAAAAAAGGGGAAAAAGAAAAAAGAAAGAAAAAATAAAAAGGAAAAGAAAAAGAAAAAAAAAAGAAAAAAAAAAGAAGAGAGGAAAAAATACAAAGTGAAAACTCGAAAAGGACTCCTTGAGAAAAAACAATTCCAAAAAGGTACTCAAGAGAAAAGATTCGAGAGTATGAAAGGAAAGGGCTGGAATGACGGAACCCATATCTGAGAGGGGATGCCACCACTATGAGGATCAAGAAATGAGAAGCAAAGAGACGGTCAAAGTCGATTCAAGGGTAGAACATATAGCTTCAGGACTTCAAGAAGAAAGGTTCTATATAGGAGGGACCAACATCTTCAGGATTTTAGAGCGAAAGGTCAGATACCCAGAGCTCAAGGACTTTAAGCGGAGAGTTTTATATAGGAAAAACTCTCAGCTTCAGGATTTCGAGGTGAAAGGTTCTAAATAGGAGGGACCCGTAGCTTCAAGACTTCAGGGTGAAAGGTTCTATATAGGAGAGACCCGTAGCTTAAGGACTTCAAGGGAGGAGTTTTATATAGGAAAAACTCCCAACTTCAGGATTTCTAGGTGGAAGGTTCTATATAGGAGGGACCAACATCTTCAGGATTTCAAAGTGAAAGGTCAGATACCCGTAGCTCAAGGACTTCAAGTGAGGAGTTTTATATAGGAAAAACTCCCAGCTTCAGGATTTCGAGGTGAAAGGTTCTATATAAGAGGGACTCGTAGCTTTAGGACTTCAGGGTGAAAGGTATTATATAAGAGGGACCCGTAGCTCGAAGACTTCAAGGAAAAAAGTTTTATATAGGAAAAAACTTATAGCTCCAGGATTTTAAGGTGATAAGTTCTATATAGGAGAAACTTGTAGCTCATAGGATCCACCTCAGGACAAGCTAAAGGTTATATATAGGAAGAATTTGAAGCTCCAAAGCTTCAGACAGAGGAAGAGTGAATTGTTCTATATAGGAGTAACTTGCAACTTTGAATCTTCATATACTGAAGTGGGACAAAATTTGTATCTTTAGTCTTTGCTTTATTCTCGTTTCACAGCAATGAGCAAAAAGGGGCAGCTGTAGATACTAAATTTTGTCCAGTTTAAATTAAATGATCGAATTAAATTCAATCCACACTACCCCTCTCAATACCCAAAACCTTATACCCTAACCTATAGCCCACATCAAATATAGCCAATTACCTATGATTTTATATAATGAAAAATACAAAAAAAATGAATATTTCAACTCCTTCCTCATTAAGTCTTTACTCCCATTAGATGGATGTCTCACTCTCATTGGATGAACCACTACTTGGTGACTAAGGTCTTGAACCTTATTGGTTCTATTTTATGGGATAAAAATAATATATATATATATATATATACTGCCTATAACCCATGGCCATATGAATTCCCCTAAAAAAATCTCCACCGATTTTGATTTTTTTCATTTCTCCAAAAACCTATCCCCACTGCCATTTTTTTCACACCTCTATCCCCTTTGGCAGCTCACCTTCGGTACCACTGATTTTCATTTTTCTTTAGTCGCACCACCAAGCTCCCTTTACCCATCTATAATCGCCACTGCCCTTCACCAAATCACACACCGAAAATGACCCCACCATTTAAAGTTCAAAAAACCCACACACCCATTCGAAACACCAACTCTTAAATCAAGCTTTTTAACCCCAATAATAACGATCCGTGGATTAATTGATCGAACATATATTTGAGTTTTGGTATTTTCTTCCCTTGTTTATTTATTGTGTAACATTTCCTTTGATCTAATGAAATATAGATGAGTTCATTAGCAATCCTCTTTATTTATTTAAGTTTCTTTCTTAGATGCTTTCGTTTAATTTATTTGTTTGTGTTATATATTTTATGTTATATACGTGCGTGTACTTGCCTTTTTTCTATAAAGATACGATTTTCCATTACTATGTTTTTATATCGGGTACACTGTTTTCTCACATTGTTGTTTGAGTTGTATGCGGTTATCTCTTTGTTTTACCATGTGGTTTAAGATGCATAATGGAATATGAATTGTTAACGTGGACTCGAAAGTAAACATGGTAGTACCAAATGTAGTGGTCGTGTTTTTCGGCCTACTCTCGAATAACGAATCCCTTAAAATTTACTCGCATGTATAAGCAAATTTTGATTTAATCGTTACTTTAATTCAGAAAGTTTAATATTAACAAAGCGGTAATTATATTTTTTTTCTTTTGATACCAATTTTTAGGCGGTGTGTGAGTGCCAAAACCTTCCTCATTCGTAATCTACTCCCGAATATGCTTTCAAATGAATCTCTTGTTTTTATGGTGTCCGGCCTACCTCAGTGGCCAGTGGCGACTCCAAGTCTTTTATTTTCAAAAACACGAATTTTTAAAGGATTATCCACTTTTCTAAGCATTTCCCAAAAACGAAAGGAAAATCGAATTACGTTCCTTTTTAGCGATTTCAAAAAAAAAGGATCGCTACAATGACACAATTTGATTAAATTTATTAAATTAAATTAATCAAATGTGTAGGTAAAGCGAACCAAATGAGTAATCACATAAATTTGTTTCTTTTTTGTTAACTTTTAATGGTTGAGGACTTGATTGATATCTTTTAAATAATTAAATAATCTGATTGACATAACTAAAAGATTAATGGTCAAAATAGAACATCTCTTGTAATTAAGTTATAGTTTACCCAAATTTATAAAAATACTTTATTTTTGTCAATTGACATTTTAGAATATAAAAATGCCATATGAATAGTTAAGAGTTAATTGTACCACATATCTCCAAACTATGCTTCTCATTTTAAGTTGGACCCTAAGCTTTTAAATATTTTAATTTCATCCCCAAACTATGGTTCCTATTTTAAATTGGTCCCCCAAACTTTTAAATGTTTCATTTATTCATAAACTATAACACTCATTCTAAATTGGTCCCCAAACTTTTGGACTATTCTAATTTTATCCTCAAAGTATTTTTTAACCATAACATATCATTACATAATACATTAGTGTTTCACGACAATTAAACATTTTATGACGTTTTTATTAACATAAGATACAATTAACATATATTCAAAAAGTTTGAGGATGAAACTAGAATGCTCAAAAGTTTGAGGACTAATTTAGAATGAAGGTCATAATTTGAGAATTAAATTAGAATTTTTAAATTTTAAAGAACAATTTAAAATGAATGCCATAGTCTGGGAACGTGTGGTGTCAAAATAGCCGCCACATGCTACTTTTTTTCATTTTTGAGTTAGTCGGTGATCGATAATCATCTAGATGTTGATTGTCAATCACCGATATTCGTTATTTTTCTTGTTTTTTATTTGTTATATTTTTAATTTTTTTAGTTTTTATTTTAATAAGAATTTCTGCTCTTGTGGCACGCTTTTCTTCTGCCTTTGAGGCATGTTTTCTTTGTTTTTGTGGTTTCGTTTCATCTGTCATTTTGGTATAATTTCAGCATACCTTAGTGGTTGTTTGGTGCTCGTACAGAGATCTCCACGACTCTAGTTTCTGATTATGATTCTTTCGGTGGTCATAGAAAGATAGATCCATACTCGGTTGATGGTTGTTTGCCGATGTAATCAATCTTGGGTAGCGGAGTAATCTGTCTGATAGTTTGGCTCGCTCACCACTCCTTTCTCATTCCGTAATGCGTCTCGTTTGGACAGAGACAAGGAGATTCTTGAAGGCTTCTGAATTTTGACGATATGCAAATCTCTATGGAAATATTTACTTTTTTTGCACTTTTAGTTTTTTATGAGATTTTGGTGGGCTAGTCCTCGTTATTCTCTCTTTTAGATGCATTGTATTTGTAATATCTTTCATAATTTATTTTAATAAAATTCAATTGTCATTGCCAAAAAAAGGTAAAAAAACTAAATTACCACTTTCTCAATTAAAGAATTAAAATGTATTCTAAAATATAATATAAAAACTAGGCATAAGAATAATTTTAACCCCTAAAGTTTACAATTCCTGTCATTTTGGCCCTTATTCTTTTTAAGGATAAATTGAACCCCTAACTTATATTATTTTATCAAACAACTCATTTTTAACTAACATCTCGATTAAACCGTTAAAAAATAAAAGATGATGACATGTTAAAATTCTTATTTAAAAATATATTTTTCAACTAATTTAAAAAAACTAAAAAAATAAGTATAAACAAACAACTAAGTCCTCGTGAAAAATTCAACCCCTAACACACAAAAACTTATAAAGAAATTCCTAAACCTAATTCAAAATTCCTAAACCCTAGTTTAAGTTTTCATATTAAGGTTTTCGAAACCTACAATTTTATACTTTATGTCAATTTTTTAGTATTTTCAGAATTTTTTTAAATTGCATAAACATTTTATTTGATATTGTTTTTAAAATCTATTTTCAAATCCTAAATACCCAAATCAAAATCTCAAACCATCCAAATTAAATTAAACACTAAAATTTCAAAACCCTAAATTAAAGAAATGAAACCCAGTTGATTAGTAACAAAATTGTTCTTTGATTAAATACTATTTGATCTCGACAAGTTTTAATAACCACGCCAAATTTCTTTGTAGTCTTTTATTTATTGTTTCGAAGTGATTCAAGTTTTAAAGAACAAGATTTGATTTAAAGTGAATTCAAATTTGAGGGTAAAATCATATTTGTTTGTATGGTATGTACTGTTGGATTTTAGAATGAATTTACTTTGAAAATTGTAGACTGATTTCATGAATCTTTAGCTAGGATTTTAAATTACAACACAATTTATGATTAACGCGATTCTTTTCCAAGTTTATATTTTTGTTTAAATTTTAATTATCTTTAATAGTTTAAATTAAAATAAAACTTTATTATACATGTAAGTATGCGATAGGTTAGATTACATGTCATTTAAAATGTATTATCACATATATGTCATATTATCACCGTTAAATTTTTAACAGTCTAATCAAAATGATAGTTAAAAAATAAATAATTTGTCAAAAATGTATGGTGTTAGCTCTTCAAAAGTACTAATTTTCATGCCTATATTACAATGTTTTTGCTTGCCTTTGAGTATATATTTGTGCACTTAGTTAGTAAAATCATGCAATTACATCATGGAGTTAGGAGTTATTCTTTTGCCAGCGTGAAGGGTTGTTTTGCTGGATTTGATACAGGTTAGGAGTAGGGCAAGCTTGGCAGAGCAGCGCAGGAATAGGAAGCCAGAAAAATAGAAGAGAATTGTCGAGATGCAGTTGGCAAAGTTGGACCAGAAGAGAAATACCAAGCACACTTGACAATAAGTTGCAAGAAGAGTTTTGCCAAGAACCCTTGGCAATACCAACCCAAGAAATAGGACCAGATCAGACTGTGAGAAAATAGCATTGGATCAAACTCCAAAAAAATAGCATTAGATAAGATGGTGGAAAAATAATGCCAAGCTTGGTTGGCAAAAAATCGAAGGCTGATGGAATCAGCCCTAGTTAGAACCAAATCAACTCGAATTCAAAGAGGGGATTAGGAGATAACACTCTTATCCTATCACACAACTAGTTTTCAAATTCAAACTTAATCTAGGGTTTCCACGCGTGCCTATTTAAAGAGAGTTTGATCGATGAGCCAAGAGAGAGGAGAAAAAAAGAGAGGTTTTGCGCTAAAGAAGATGAAGACTTAAACTTAAGAATCGGTCTGCAACAATGGAGAAGGAGGAATCAGAGACAACAAGATCAACAGCTTGAAGATTCCATGAGGCGTTTGGAATCTATTGAAGGGTTGCATCAAAAGACCTCATTTCTTGCCTTAGTTCCTTACTAATATTTTGTATTTCTTTCTCATGTTAAAGAATGATTTCAAACTTATACTTGCTGCGATTTACCCTAGCCATGAACTAACTCTTGATTGGTTAGGGGATGTTCACGATGAACGCTCGATTTATGTTTGGTTTTTAATAATTTAAATACATTGGCATTATTTTCTATCTACTAGTACTTAATTTTTCTAAATTCTTTGCCATACGAAAGTTGGCATTGTATGCTTATTGCACCTTAATATCTTAACAGACTTAAAGGGCAATGATCAGTTGCCAGGTACTAAGGAAAGAAACTTCGACAGAAGATGTTCAAGTAGATGATCTTACACATGAAGCGAATCTACCCCTTAGGAGTATAGATTGAAACTTAATCGAGTTAATTAATGAAAAAACTTCACTATAGACATATAGGAGTTTTACCGTGGTTAACTTAGGGTATCAGCGTCAACAGAGGTAATACTATTCTTGAAATCTGCTCGGGAATAAATCCAAGGTAGGACATTATTAGTAGCTGGCGTAGCTAGTGTGAAATCCAGACATCCTTTGCCAAATCTTTGTTATCATTCTTGCAACCATTGTTTGTCGGACTGTTTTTCATCACCATAATCTTCACTTTACTCCAGTTTATTTTACTTTTAGTTCTATTACTTTATTCGTTACCTCAATCTATTGCCATCCTCAATCTATTGTCATCATCTTTTATTTTCCAGTTCACAAGTATTAATTGTGACTATTAATTCCTGGACAATCCATGTAGAGACGATACTCAACTCATTACTATATTACTTGCTAACCGTGTCTACTTGCACACAAAAGATGTATTCATGGCATTATTTACTTATATATTTACACTGAATCCTCAATCTTTTGCCATGCGATATTCCGTCGATAAGTTTTGACGTCGTTGTCGGGGATTGCAACAAGGTCAATTATTCATATATATAATTTGGAAAATAACTATCATAAATGTGGGATAATATTAAGGAAAAAACTTTGATACACAGGCCGTGTAAACTTTAGTTTACACGTGCCGTTTAGTTTTATGGGTTAGGATTTTAGTTTAGGGTTTAGGTTGTTGGGTTTAGAATTTAGGTATAAAGTGAAAAAATGCTCCCAATGTTTGACTGAGTAGTCACTTTGGCCATATTCTTATTTTGAAGCAATTCAACACTCAACGTTTTAGTTTTGGTCAAAATAACCCCTCTGCAGATGAAAATTGTCAGTCAACTAACGGTAAATGGCTTGAAATAACGTGACAAATCTATATGGCAGTGCACACTAACATGACAGTATCATATAAACAAATGTGTTGACTTAAAAAATGCTACATCAGTCAAAAAATAATTTTATAAATTTTATAAAATATAAAATAATTTTTTCTGTTGCTTATCATTCCGTCAAGTCATTTCAAACTGTTTACCGTTATTTTTTAACAATTTTTATCTGAAAATGAGCCATTTTGACCCGAAATAAAACGTTGATGGTTGAATTGCTCCAATAAATAATAAGGGCCAAAGTGGCTATTCAGTCAAACGTTTGGGTATTTTTTGACTTTATGCCTAGAATTTAAAATTAGTATTTAGAATTTAGGGTATAGTGTTTAAAATTTAGGGTTTAATTTTATATGGTTAAAGTTAAAAATTTAAAATTTTAATTTTATAATATAAATATTTATACTTGTATAAAATTAATTTTACCAAATTGCGTATTAAAATTTTATCATAATATTAATATTTTCTTGGAGAAAAGAAAGAAAGAACGGCGCGTGAGGAAACAATCTCTTATGTGAGGAGTGAGTGAGAAATTCAGGCAAGTCGGGGAGGGAAGCTCGTCAAAATCGGATGTTATAGAAAACGTGTCTAGATTCTCCAGAAATTTCTAATGAAAACTTCCACGACTTTCCAGATTTTTCGCTTAGCTCAACAAAACCCCAATCTCCTCCTTCCTCCATCGCAATTACAACACAAAATCGAAATCATCAATAACATTTATAGGCGAGGATTCTCAGATACCAAACAAAGTTTTCTTTCAGAAAGAGAAGGAACAACAACGAGAAGCAGAGCAAAGCAGAAAAGGAACTCCCTGTTCTCGCCATTCTCTCAGAGTCGGAAGCAATTTTCATTTTGTTGATTTTGATCACTAGGTAAGAAAGAAAACTCTTTTTTGTCATGTTTATAAATAATTGTATATCCGTGTGTTAAATGGTTTTGAGTTGTATGGGATCAATTCTATTTCTTGTTTTTTTTTTTTTGGTTCTTGAATAAGTCGTATTAGTTCCATGATGTTTGTTTCAAATTTCTTTTTCAAAGCATTTACTTAGTTTTCGAATATGATGTTTTTTCTCACTTATTTATCAACTGTTTCATTGCTGCGTTCTGCTATATGCTTTATATAGACAAGTTATTTGCTTTGTACTGAATAGGGTTGGGAAATTTAATTTTTTTTTTTGCAGGTTCTATAACAACAAATAAAGGTAATGAATCCTGATAAATTCACGCACAAGACAAATGAAGCTCTTGCTGGGGCTCATGAGCTAGCAACGAGTAATAACCATGCCCAATTCACTCCCCTCCACCTTGCAGTTGCTTTAGTATCAGATCCCAATGGCGTCTTCTATCAAGCAATCTCCAATTCTGGAGGTGTGAATGCCGCTCAATCTGTAGATAGGGTATTCAATCAGGCCTTGAAAAAGCTTCCATCACAGTCACCTCCACCCGATGAAGTCCCCGCTAGTTCTTCTCTTATCAAGGCGATTCGCCGAGCCCAAGCGGCCCAGTAGTCACGCGGTGATACCCATTTGGCCGCTGATCAGTTGATTCTAGGCCTCCTTGAGGATTCCCGTATTGCTGATTTGTTGAAAGAAGCAGGGGTTCCACCAGCAAAAGTGAAATCCGAGGTCGAAAGGCTTCGAGGAAAGGAAGGGAAAAAGGTGGAGAGTGCATAAGGGGACACTACATTTCAGGCATTGAAATCGTATGGAACTGATCTTGTTGAGCAGGCAGGGAAGCTTGATCCAGTAATAGGCCGAGATGATGAAATTAGAAGGGTCGTTAGGATCCTCTCGAGAAGAACTAAAAACAACTCAGTTTTTATCGGAGAGCCTGGTGTTGGTAAAACTGCTGTGGTATAGGGTTTGGCTCAAAGAATTGTGAGTGGAGATGTTCCCAGTAATCTTGCTGATGTTCGTCTCATTGCTTTGGATATGGGAGCATTGGTTGCAGGAGCGAAATATAGAGGAGAGTTTGAGGAAAGATTGAAGGCAGTTTTGAAAGAAGTTGAGGAATCTGAAGGCAAAGTGATTCTATTCATTGATGAAATCCACTTGGTACTTGGTGCTGGTCGAACCGAGGGTTCCATGGATGCAGCAAATCTGTTTAAGCCTATGCTTGCTAGAGATCAACTTAGATGCATTGGCGCTACTACTTTGGAGGAATATAGGAAGTATGTGGAAAAAGATGCTGCATTCGAGAGAAGATTTCAGCAGGTTTATGTTGCCGAGCCTGGTGTTCCGGACACTATTAGCATCCTTCGAGGCTTGAAAGAAAAATATGAGGGTCACCATGGTGTTGGGATTCAAGACCGTGCCTTGGTGGTTGCAGCTCAGTTATCAAGTCGATACATAACTGGTATGTTGTATTTCTTTACAGATGTTTGATCAAGTGACAAGTTATCTGTTTAAAGCATATATTTGATTTTCTTTGCTGAGTTCTACATGATACTCATTTGTATTTGTCTCAGGACGTCATCTTCCTGACAAGGCAATTGACTTGGTTGATGAGGCTTGTGCAAATGTGAGAGTTCAGCTTGATAGTCAGCCTGAAGAAATTGATAATCTTGAACGAAAAAGGATGCAATTAGAAGTTCAGCTTCATGCATTAGAGAAAGAGAAGGATAAAGCTAGCAAAGCTAGACTGGTTGAAGTAAGTATTGGCTCTCAAAAACTGATGGATTAAGCTTATCTTCGTACTTGCATTGGATCTGTAACTTTTTAACTCTTTGTTTAGGTCCGGAAAGAGCTTGATGACTTGAGGGACAAGCTTCAGCCACTAATGATGAAATACAAAAGGGAGAAAGAAAGGGTGGATGAGATTCCACGACTGAAGCAGAAGAGAGAAGAGCTCAATATTGCTTTACAGGAGGCTGAATGGAGATATGATTTGGCAAGAGTTGCGGATTTGAAATATGGGGCGATACAGGAAGTCGAATCTGCAATAGCCCAGATTGAAGGAACAGCAGATGAAAACATAATGTTAACAGAAACGGTTGGGCCAGAACATATTGCTGAGGTTGCAAGTCGTTGGACTGGCATTCCGGTCACGAGGCTAGGGCAGAATGAGAAAGAGAGGCTGATTGGGCTTGGGGAGAGGTTGCATCAGAGAGTGGTGGGACAAAACCAGGCAGTTGATGCTGTTGCAGAGGCTGTTTTGAGGTCGAGAGCTGGATTAGGAAGGCCGCAACAACCAAGTGGCTCATTCCTTTTCTTGGGTCCCACTGGTGTTGGCAAAACGGAACTTGCTAAGTCGTTAGCAGAACAACTCTTTGATGATGACAATCTTCTGATAAGGATCGACATGTCTGAGTACATGGAGCAGCACTCGGTTGCTCGACTCATCGGGGCACCACCTGGGTATGTTGGCCATGAGGAAGGCGGATAGCTTACAGAGAGGAGGAGGCCTTACAGTGTCGTACTCTTTGATGAAGTTGAGAAAGCACATACCTCTGTTTTCAATATTCTACTTCAAGTCTTGGATGATGGTAGGTTAACTGATGGCCAGGGCCGCACTGTTGACTTAAGAAATACTGTGATTATCATGACATCAAACCTTGGAGCCGAACATCTTTTATCGGGACTTAGTGGGAATTGTTCAATGCAAGTTGCTCGTGATCGAGTAATGCAAGAGGTAGTTAAATGACCTATTTCCTACACTAAATACCCTTATCATGTGATGTTTTGTAGTCGTACTGATTTGGTTTCTGACAGGTAAGGCGACACTTTAGGCCAGAGTTGCTCAACAGGCTTGACGAGATTGTCATTTTTGATCCTCTCTCACATGACCAGTTGAGGAAAGTTGCTAGATTGCAAATGAAGGATGTTGCAAGTCGACTTGCTGAGAGGGGTATTGCAATGGCTGTAGCAGATTCGGCATTGGACTACGTTCTTGCCGAAAGTTACGATCCAGTAAGTATCACTATCATCATTGGATATCTATATGTTACACTATAAATATTACAATATGATTGATGATATGGCGGAGAAGTGACTGTCAATTTTATTTCTACTTTTGTTATAGGTTTATGGTGCAAGGCCTATTAGGAGATGGCTAGAGAGGAAGGTTGTGACTGAGCTGTCAAAGATGCTTGTGAAGGAAGAAATTTTGATGAGAACTCCACAGCTTACATCGATGCAGCTCCAAACGGAACCGAGTTAGTATATCGGACTGAGAAGAATGGAGGGATAGTGAATGCAGCAACAGGACAGAAATCAGAGGTATTGATCCCAATTCCAAATGGAATAAGGAGCGATGCTGCACAGGCAGTGAAGAAGATGAAGGTTGAAGAGAGAGCCGATGACGAAGATGATGAAACGGACCTATAAACCAATTTGATTTTCGTTTCCTTTTTAATCATCTATATTGAATGTTTAAATAGTGGAGGGTTACGAATGTACCCCAAATTTCATTAAGTTTTTTTTTAACAATTTCTATTAATTTCTCCTAAGGAAAGGGTGTTTAATTTTATTTTTAATTTTAAATATTAAATCTTAGAATTTAATTTTAATTTCTACGATTTAAACGCTTTTAAAGTTTATGATTATAAATATATTTATTAATTTTTTATATCTAAGTTATTTGTTTGGCAGTAGTGTAAATTTTGAAGATAAAAGAAGCGATATTGTGAATTAAATTAGTGGGGGTCTAAAATGAAGGCAATGTAATAATTTATTATTCTATTTTGGGTTTCAATTTAAAGGCAAAGCAAAAGTTCAGGACTCCATGCCATACACCATTCATATAAACAATGGAAGTAACTGTATTATACAAAACATCCACCAGAGAAGTCAATAATAGAATGAACAGAAAGAAGAAAAAAAATGAAATTTGTCTTTTTAATTATATTATGTGGTAAATTTTCATTGGAGAGACCCATAAAACATTGTTATACCCGATTCTTTTCTCCACCATTAATTCTTCAACGACATTCTTTTGCTCAACATTCTTCTTTGTACGCTCACTCGGACACGGAGTCTAGGAAAATTTTGAAACAATTACGATCAAGTTTATCAAGAAATTACAACACCTTTGATAAGATAGATATCAATTTTACATGATATGTTAGCTAATTTTATTGACCGGCAATCATTATTATACTATTGCAGTTATAATATCTTATGAAATTTAGATTTACTCTGATTAGAATTCCACCAATATAATCTTAGAGAGTGATCTAGACAAAAAATCAAATCAAAATTTATTTTCTCCTCTCCCTTCTCTCCATAATCACTATTGATTGTGATTTTCTATTAAAAAAAGATGAACGGCATAACACTAACAATCACCACCATCCCACTTTTCTAAAAAGTCAAGTTATTCAAACTAAAATCAACATGGGTTCCTAAGGGCTAAGTTAATCCTTGTATATGATGATCGAATCTCAGTTAAACTCGGACTAATTGGTGTTAGAGCACAGTACTAAAAAAGAAAAGCAATGTTGTGCAGTGCAGTGAACAAGTAAAACCACACAGCTTGATTCAAATGCCGCAAGAAACTCAGCATCAAACAAGGCCGCTAAACTCAGAATGATGGTGGTAACGAGCTGCGGACACGCATCCTGACAATCGATCTCCACGATGACGTTAGGAACAGCCAAACTCTTCAACCAAAGGAAGGCACCAGAAACTAAAATAAACATGATAATTTACGATTTTGTTTGTAGACAAAATAAATTCAAGTAGTAGTAAAATTAAATTTAATAATCAATTATTAGTTTATATGAGATAAGATATTAAATTTTTAAATAATATTAAAAATTTGATACTTAATGTTGTGTACGAATAATCTAAATTAGAAGTCTCGTCTCATAATATCTTTCCTATAATATATAATTTAAACTAATCGATCAATAGTTGAATATAAATAAATATTTAAAAAAAAAGAAAGTTTAATAAAATTTAACGAAAAATAATTAAATAATTTTTTATCTCAGTGCACGGCAACCAAGATGAAACCAAAAACATGTGGGCTCCATTGCCAACCTGGTTGGTAACTATGATTATTGTCTGTATCACAGAAATGTAGATTCGTGCAGAGCTGGGCTGAGCTATATACGTACATTATTATTAATGAGACTGCCTATGTTATTTTAGTATATTATCTTTGGCTGTAATTCGGATCCGCTCCCTACTTGTTTTCATTTGTCCCAACTATTTATTTAATTTGAAAAACAGTTCTCACACTTTGTGAGAAGCACGAGTTTATTTCCTTTAATATTTTTTTTAGTATTCTTAAAAGCGGTTTTATTTTTTTAATAAAATTAACGTATACCATATAAATAAAATTGTTTGAATCTTAATTATCCAAAAAAATTGTTTGAATCTAAATTTTTTAAGAGAATAGAAAAAATAAGTTAAAATCTTTTTCTCTCTAAGTCGCGACTTTTCTTTTTAGCTAAAGGGGTATTTTTACCCTCGAGTTCGACACAAATTAGCAATGTTGTCTCCCGCGCGAAAATGCAATCAATTTGGTCATCTAGTTCATAATTTGCAGCAAATTAGCCTCTTAACCAACATTGACCGACGGAACCATTAACTACTGCATATATGGCTGTTAATTGCATGTCACATAACGGTTGACTAGTCAAAAATGCTGACGTGGCATAATTGATTATGTGTCATCTATTTTTTTAAATAATTATTTTTTATATTGATACTAAAATTTAACCAATAAAATAATGATATGTGGCATCATTTGATTGGTTTTATTTGGTTATCCTACTAAGCGGCCATAAAGAAGAAATTCGAACACTTTTTTTTGATAAATCTCGTGTGTGTGTATATGTGACACCCCCTTCTCGTGATCATACACCAGAAACGAGTCAAAAATGTCACGGCTTTTTAAAATAATTATTTTAATTAAAAATTGGGGTAATTTAAAAATTTTAAAATAACTTCCCAGTGGTCACCTATCCTGAGATTTCTTTGGTCCAAGCACGTTTAACTTTGTCTAATTTAGAAATAAAATATTAACTTAATATCTTATAGTAAAACTTTTTACGTAAATAATATAATCATTTCTAACCATGTAATAATAAGCAGTAAACATGTTTAACGTCTATAAAAGGTTTATAAACTATTACATATCCGGTTAAAGTATTTTAACAAAATGAACAGGTTTATCTAGTATATGCCACTACTAAATACACAAAATATGGATGTCATAAGTACTGAAAATAACCTGTCGATTATTATTCTCGGAAGAGAATATGATGCAAAAGTTGTCCGCTCCTAGTCTCAATCACCTACGTGTATAATAGAAATACACGCCAAGTATAACTCAGTGAGGCATAAAGAAAATATATATATATATATAATACTGTATAATGCATGATAACTTCGAAAGCATGATAATCATTTAAATCATATAATCGGTAATGCAGACATAGTTAAGAAAGAAACTTTATAGTGATTATTATGTACTGTAAATACATGTAATTTATGATGTAAAATCATATGGCCCAAGACAAATATCAAGAGACGAATAAACGAGTCGTGTACTCTTAAAATACTAGCCACTCCCCTTAAGAATGAGGCAATGGTAACGAGCTCATAGCAATCCTTAGGTGCATACGATGGACACAATTAAGTGCCAGATAAACTGTGGACACAATTAAGTACCAAATAAACTAGGACACAATTAAGTGCCAGATAGACTCTTATGGTATACCACAATACTGTCATATTTAATATTATACTACCAAGGGCAAACATTTAAAACAATTCCTGCAAAATGACAGGCGATTCCAATAATAGTTTATATCATATAAAACATATTCATACAGGAGCAGTTCATACTCTAATATGTTCTTTAAAACTTATGGTATATGTGCCATTTAAAATTATATAAAATAACTTGTCAGATATATATATCATGCCATAAATCATTCGTAATGCATAAAAAATATGCCATAATCTTTTAAGTCAAATAAATAATTTATCATGCAAAAACATGTTATGTTGTATAAAAATATTTACCTTTTAGGTTGACTTATCACAATCTCCCTAGAAAATGTATGTTAACAAACATACCTTTGAATACATGTATGCACTCACCTTAGCCTTGTATTGAGGTCTACTTTATTACTTGATATCACTCCCGACCTATTCTTTCCCTTTTCTGCTCGTACGATCTCGGTTTGTATCGAAAACTACATTAAAAATAACATATACCATTTCAAGTATATGTTAGTACATATTCACTCTAAAAATAATAATGGAAAGTAAATTAAATAACTATCCATTAAATATAAAATTGATCCGATAAGGCTTCTTTCATTCGAATCACAATTTCTCGCATTTTTCCTTAAATCTTCAATTTTTACCAAAATACTTATTTTAGTCCCTAAGGACTCTTTCAAGCTTCCAATAGTAAATTTTAAACTCAATCCCTACATTTTTTATCCTTTACACATTAGGACCACAAATTTTACAATTTATTCATTTTGGTCCCTACTGCAATCTAATAAGGGATTTCCATTCCAATCGCCTTAAATCAACACATAAAACCATTCACCCTTCAATCATGTTCTATATTCCAAACCTTAACATAAACCCTAATTCTTCTCTTCAAGAACATGAACAATTCTTCATCCAAATAACATAATTAAGCATGTAAAACATCATTCTTATCATTTCCATCATCAAAATATTTTTTGCAATATTTCCCCCAATTTTTCTCCACTTAGCCGAATGGTCCCTATACCATATACCATAGGATTTTCATCACCTTAAGCATAAAAACAACATCACCTCCTTATTTCCAACATGAATAAACCTTAAAACATGAGATTTTAATATGTTCTTCATCCACCCTAATCATCAATACCAACTTAGAAGCATGGAAACTATATAAAACTTGTACCAAATGAAAGAGAATTCTATGAAGAACAAATCTTTATTTCATATCTAAGCCTCAAATCCAATCACATAAGCTCAAAAATTGAAAAGGAATTTTCCTGCCCTTACCTTGAAGTCTCACGGCTATAAAGAGAAAGATGAGAGAAAATTCCACTCTTTTCTATTTCTTTATTTCATGCCAAATGGCATTTTAATTCACCTTATTTAAAATAAAAATCCTTTTAATAGTCAAATGACTATTTTACCCCTTAATCTCATCAAATACTATGTTGCCACCTATGTTCTTCGCTTTTCCATAACACAAAATATTCATAAAATATATGCAAAATGACCATTTTGCCATTAATGAATCAACTTATCTTCAAAATTGCCATTTTCATCTACTACACCAAATACTGCATAAAATCGAATTTAAATCAAATAAAAACGATTCAAAAACCACAATATCATATTCTTCGGGTCTTCTTAAGATTTCCATAAAATTTCCATAATATTCAGAATTCAAATAATCATCCGAACTAAATACCGAACTTATCCTTTTTATAGCTTTTCACACAAATCTCGTACTAAAAATATGATTCCCACCAAAATTCTTATACCAAGATAAACTATTCATTTATGGAGTATAAAATAATTTTTGGGAAAAATACCATTTGTCCCTAAATTTTCTCAACTTTTCACTTTAGTCTCTCAACTTTAAAAGTTTATGTTTTAGTCACTGAATTAAAACCACCAACTTTTAATTCTTTACATTTTAGTCACTAAACAAATGTTGGGGTATTACAGTATATATATATATATACAGTCTAATCCCCCAGCATTTGTTTAGTGACTAAAACGTAAAGAATTAAAAGTTGGTGGTTTTAGTTTAGTGACTAAAACATAAACTTTTAAAGTTGAGAGACTAAAATGAAAATTTGAGAAAAGTTCAGGGACAAAAATGGTAATATATATGCACCACATTTGCCGTTGATCTTATCTCTTTTGTATATATTTTTTCCTTTATTTGGCATTTCTCATGCATTTAGGGCAATTTTGTATTTTTATCCCTTTTGTCGGTATTTGACATATGTCAAGATAGAGTTGACTGACCCGTGTACTAGTGTGTGCAAAAAGCTTAAGGATAAAGGAGCTACCTTTATTATATACGAGCAAAACAGTATTGTTCTTAAGAGATCAAGGAGCCACACAGCACCACAAACACAGCCCAAACTTCACTGGTGCCCCTCTACATCCAATATAAGAGACACGAAGCATGGTCGAGTCAGGACCATAGTGCTGGTTGAGGCCGCAGTCTACCGCTACATCAACACAAATCCTAAGTATGAGGTACAAAACAATATCTGAAGCCACATATTGTCCGCCACATCAAGGTAAAAGGACTTGTCGGGGCGGACCACAAGAGAAAGCTAACACATGTCTTATTGGCATGTCGATTCTTATTTCTTCGCCTATATAAAGAGGATCCTAGTTTTCAAAGAAAGAGGTCTGTTTAGAGAATTTTCGTAGAGAATTTTCTCAAGAAAATGGAACTTGCCATGGAGGCTTAAAGAACCTAGAGGTCTTGGTGCCGAAGAAAGCAACATGGTGGCTAACCAGACCCCTGAATCGACAAGTTACAACACTGGATATGTATCTTACTGTAGATCATACGTGATCAAAGAACTATGGTATTTTCTAAAGTATCATTTCTTTTATCTCTATAATCTTAACTCTGTTCTTAATATAGTTTCCCTTGTTTTGATTTTTTTTGCTAGTGGCTTTGATTTTATACTACTTATATATGTGCATGTATGTGTTGTAGAATGCATTTAACATTCAAACAACAAATAATGTAAAATGATTAAGAACAATAAGTATCGAAAGGTACCACCTTGCCTAAGTCAAGTGACACAATGGGGCTTAGCTAGGGATGGACGTACCGGTACCAGAATGGTTAATGTATTGACATGCCAGGTTAAGTGACACATTGGGACGCTAGTGTGGGTGCATTTCATATGAGGTCTCAAAAGAGAATCTACCATCTACTATGTCATACTATAGTAAAAATATAAACAACCCGACAAGTGTTATATTAAGTTCAGAAATCAGTTTGATCATAAGTCGTTGTTTGCACCAGAAGTACCATGGCCTCTCTCTAGTTTTCCTTGGAAATTATAGCTATATTTTTCACATACATTACTGACCACTTATAACCTTCTATTGATTGTAATCAACTATAAACTATATTAATCCTCGTGGAATTTGACAACCTGACACACACACTTTGTGTGTGTCCACTTTATTGTTGGTGTTGATAGTATATGCATGTACTTATATTGTGGTGTAAAATAGACACCCTCGCAAGGGACACCAAGTTTTTGGCATCGTTGCCAATGATAGATTTAGTACTTTTTAGTTGTTTTCTTTCTTTTTAGTGTATGTTATTTTATTTGTTTTTTTGTTTGCTTTCTTAGGTGTAAGAATCGAAGCAACCCAAAAGAAATTTTTGCAGCATAACAAGAATCGGGAAAATTCTTTGGCAGAAGGTGATGAGAAATAAAACAAACAATGGCTAACCCTGGAGATGAAACCAACATTCTAGTTCATACCCACCACCACTTCAACCACAACCACAACTGCAAAATGCTAATACAGTAGACCAGAGGAATCATGAAAACAACCACAGTGTTGTTAATGATATTGATCGACCTATTAGGGACCATGTTGTGCCGACACTGGAAGGTTTGAGTATAGGTATTGTTTGACCAACTATTAATGTTGCATATTTTGAACTTAAACTTGTTAGGTTCCAAATGCTACAATCTATGGGACAATAGTGCGGAACACATCAAGAGAACCCTCGTATTCATCTGACATCTTTTATTGAGTTGTGTGATTCATTTACACAACAAGAAGTTCCATAGGAGGCACTGCGCCTAAAGTTGTTCCCATATTTAATCAAAGATAGAGCCAAGGAGTGGCTTAGCTCTCTCATCCAAGTTCTATGTCGACATGGACAAATCTTTCCTAGAAGTTTTTGCTTGTCTTTAGCCTACCAACTCTCAATGGTAAGCTAAGAAATGATGTCACTTCTTTTTGGCAACAAGATGATAAGAATCTTTATAATACATGAGAACGATACAGAGGTTTACTTAGAAAATATCCTATGCATGGTTATCCATCTTAGACTCAAATAGAGATGTTGTAAAATTGCATGAATATATAGTCGAGAATGGTTGTTGATCCATCAACTAATGGAAATTTACTTGACAAGTGCTATGTTGAAGCTATCGAGATTATTGAAAGGATTGCCTAAAATGCATGTTAATTTTCTACTGCGAGAATGTCATAAGAGAAATTGGTTGGCAGTACTGCACATGATGATAAAACATTGTCCACACTTGTTAAGCAAGTGTTGACACTGGCCGAGGTGATTAAGCAGATGCATTAGCCAGGACAATTACAAGTGGTGTAAACTCATATAATTTCTTGCATATTCTTTGATGGACCAATCCATATGAAGAATGCCCTAAAATCCAAAAGCAATGTGAGAAATCAAAATCACATGGACACTAATGTTTATAGGAACACTTATAATCCTAGCTGGAAGACTCATCCAAACTTATCCTATGAGAATGAAAATGTCAAAGGAATAAACTATAACCAGTAGCAGTCTTCTCAACCTACTTATCTCGACAAGAATAGGTTTGCTTAACAACCTATATATCGAGAGGGGCAACAACCTAGACAGATGCAGAAAGGAAAAACTTCAACCAGTTTATCTGAACTAGCGTCTTCTCTTAAGTCTTTACTCAGAGATTATATCAACAAAAATGAAGCCAAGGTTAAGAGTCAAGATACAACTCTAAAAGCCCTTGAAACTCAGATTGGGTAGCTGATTAGTGCTTTTAACTCTAGATCGTAAGGAGCACCTTCGAGCAATAATGAAATCACACAACATGAGGAAAAAGCTCACGCCAACGAGTAGTGTAAAGACATAACCTTGAGAAGTGGTACCATGATAACTCTGTAGAAAACCTACATTTTATGCCGTTTTTACTTGAAATATTGCATGTATTCAAGCTCATTTAGTTGCATTTACGATCATTCTGCATATATTTAGGGAGTTTATTCTTGAGCTTAAGGAGTTTATATACATTGATGCTTTTAATGGGAAAGGTAGTGAGTTTTGGTAGTGTTAGCACAATAAGCGAGAATTGAAGGAAGCAGCGGTACGCTAGAGCATGGTTGGAGATTTCTCTCGTGATGGAATACAAATGCCACAACATTATTGGGAGGCTAGAGACAAAATCTTGACTCTTTGATGTTATTTGACATGTGGTCCCCCTATCTTTTATAAGCCATTAATTACACAGAAAGCAAAGATCCTTTTTAATGGACTACTTGCCATAATAGGGCATAAAACCCTAGGAGAGCCTCCTCTATATAAAGACAAGAAAGGCAACAATTGACGAAAGCTTTATTGGAGAAACAATCCCTTGTCTTCAACACCGGAGAACCATCATTGTTGAAGCTCAAGAGGATTCTTTAAGCATCACAAGCAATCGAGAGAGGCTTTAGGAGTTTGGAGCACTGCAGCATCACTCATGGTTACAAATAAGAATTCTTAGGACGCTTTGATTATTTTTCTTTCTGCTTTATTTGACTGATATGAATTATTATGTTATTTGGACAGGTGATTCTTGCTTAGACATGAGCTAAATACTCTTTGGTTGGGTTTACTTTTTAAACATCTTGTTTAATTATTATTTAGTGTTATATCATCCTTGTGCTTATCTATTCTCTTCATTGATGTTAATGCTTAATCTTGTAAGAGCTAGCAAGAGCAACCTTTAATTAAGAATTGTGGCTTAATATCGAGAGAGTTAAGTTAGACCATTTGAAAAGTGGAGCTTAAGCTGTCAGCTTGAGTTTTAATCTTTCTTAGACATAAGATTAGGGGTTCAACGACTAATAATAGGATTGTTAGGGTTAACGCAAACATGTATTGTCGTGGAATTCTTTCATCAACTTCTAGCTAGATATAGTTTAGGAGCTTTTACGGAAGCCCTATCGAGTAGATAAGTATACTTCATTGTTATAGTATTCGAGTAATAGTTAGCATCGTACTTAGTAATTTACCCAGCCATTCATTCATGATAGGCTCAATGCACTTCAACTGAATCACCAATGAAAGGTGTAAAGACTCTTTTTGAATTTGGGAACCAAAAATCAAAAGAAAAGAATGGATAATATGACATGTTCGATTTTAGAGTGGTTTGACCTTCTCAACAAAGGTCTACATCCACATAAGGATTTCCCAATTCATTAATGAATTGTTTCTTTTTACAGGACAAAGAGCTAACCTTTACATCCCTATCTTTTCAAAGGCAAAGATAGAAACTCCCTAGTTTTCTAAGGATCAACTAGAACATATCCCGCAATTACAAGGTCTTGACAATGTAAACTAAATATCTCTTTAGGTGGGTGTTTACATATTTTGGCTCACTAGGATTGGACTAAAGAATTACAAGAGATAAACAAAATATACAATGAAAAACTTTACTCTCTTGATCTTTAAGTTTGGATCTCCATCCTCTTATTCTTCAAGTGTCTTTGGCTTGTATTTATAGTGTGGAATGAAAAACTAGTTGTTTATAGCCGTTGGCGACTTTAATTTTAGCCATAAATGCATTTCTACAACCTTGGGTATCGATACTCAGAAATAGGTATCAGTACTTGCCAAAACAAGAAGAGCCATTGCACATAAATGTAGAGCGTAATGGTACACGATACATCCCTTTCGGTACGGTACTTTGGGTATCGGTACGGAGGCTTCCATTTTGGTTATGCGAAGTGCTATCTAGAATCTTAAAAAAAGTGTACTGGTATAGGGCATTGTCGTACCGGTACGAGCAGCTTCGTATCGGTACTGGGAATACCGTACCGGTACCGAAGGCATGTTTTTGGCACATCAACTATTTTGAAAATGTTTGTTGAAGTCAAAAATACTTTAAAAAGCTTTCAAACATATTTTTCAAGTTAAATGAATTTGAATTATTTTTGCAATATTTGTTCAAGTCCAAAAATATTTCACTTTTTTATATTAAAATAAATATCTCAACAATCTCCCATTTTTGATATAAGAAAATCCCCATTTGAAAAATAATTTTAGAAAAGATAATATTTTAGAAAAATATTTAAAGCTCCCCATTTTTCTTTTTGAAATTAAAATTTTCTAACTTATCTCTCCTCTTTTTGTTATATCAAAAATAATTCAATCTTTAAAGTTAAAAAAAATAACAATAGAAAGTAAGTTAATTCTTTTGAAAACAAAAAGTTCCCCCTTAATAAGTGCATTCCATTTTAAATTTTAGCTCAAAATACTTTGATATGTAAGAAAATTATTGAATTTCAATATATGATGAAAAAGTTTAAAATCTCAAGAAATTCAATTTATCCTAGACTTTTTACAATTTATGCAAAAATAATAATGAGTATGCTAAACAAACTTATGCATAAAATCTCTTTCGATGCCATGCATTTTTAAAATATTTAACAATAAAAAAATATGTATGATCCTTAATGTATGAGCAAGTCACCTTTGCGATTGAGAGGAGGTAGATGGTTCATCTTTGAATCCTTGAGCTTGATGTTGATATTTCTAGCTCATCAAGGTCGGTTGATGTAGAAATGGATCGAGCACTCCTAGGATCTCCTTAAAGGTTGTTAGACCGTTGAATTGAGCCTCACTCTGATACTAATTATTGGGCTTGAATACGATCAACCGAATACACCAAGAGTGGGGTGAATTGGCCTTTGTGTGGAATTGGTGGAAGCAATAGGAAATTAAAAATTTGCATAATGATTTATAGTGGTTTGACTTCTCAACCAAGCCTACCTCCACCACCTTAGCTTCCCCACTAAGGATTTTCCACAAATCCACTAAATTTGTCTTTCCTTTTTCAAGGCTCAAGGAGATAACCTTTACAAACCCTCAAAGCTTATACCCCAAAGCTTTGAGACACTATCACTCAAGAGAATACAAATTTAGCAAACAATGAAAACCTTACAAAGGCAAAGTGTTTGCACAATTTAGCTCTCACCCAACATCTTAACACTTGAGCAAATACAACAATTAAGCTCGCAAGTGTGTTATAATGAAAAATAGACTTTGCAAGCACAAAACACTTTCTCTATTCATGAATGTTGGCAATGATGTTTCTTGTAGTTCTATGGCTGCTTGAAGGTCCCTTTTAAGTCCTCTAATGGGTTCTTGACCGTTACTAGCTGTTGGGGACTTAATTTCTAGCATTACATGCAGTTCTGTAACTTCGGGTATGTGTACCTGCCAAAACAAGAAACAGTCGTTGCAGCATTTAAGCTATGCATACCGATACACGATACGTCGGCATTGGTACGTTACCTAGGGTACCGATACTGAAGGGGTCGTACCGATACTAGAATTCCTTACTAGAAATATGGAAAATCTCCTCATATCGGTACGTTGAAGAGTCGTACCAGTACGGGTGTCTGTTTATCGGTACCAAGGGTAGGGTACTAGTACGAGAATAATGTTTTTGACGCTTGAGTTATTTTGAAAGTATTTGTTCAAGTCAAAAACACTTGAAACATTTCAAAAACATTTAGGACATATTTTTCAAGTTATTTGGACTTTGAATTGTTTTTGCAAATTTGGTTTAAGTCCAAAAACATTTTTCATTAAAGTTATATCAAAATCAAATATCTCAACAATCTCCCATATTTTGATATAACGAAACCACTTGAAAAATTGTTTTTGAAAATGGCCCCCTTAGAAAAATAATTTAAAAAAAGAGAATATTTTAGAAAATATTTAAGCTTCATTTTTCTTTTTGAAATTTAATTTTCAAACATATCTCTCCCTCTCTTTTTTATATCAAAATTAATTCAAAACTAAATTTGAAATCACACTTAAGTTCAAAATTTACAATGAAGAGTTAAAAAAATATATGAAAGAATTTTAAAAAATGGCTCCTTTTAATTAAGCAACAAAAGAATGTTAGTCCAAACATTCAAGCGAAATATTGAATTTCTAATAAATAACAAAATCAAACACAAGAAATTCAGTAAACATATCATTTATGAAAATAAATCAAAGTACATACAAGGCATGGTAAAAAGGAGACAAAATTGTCCCCTTTTGACTCTACGTACTGATACAGAGACGTCCATATCGGTACTGGTTGAATATCGTATCGGTACAGTATGGGCTGTATCGGTACCGATTGCATGAACTGGTGAAAATATACAACAAAAACAACTCAAAAAGCCTTAAAACTTAGTCTTAAGTTTATACAAAGGCTCTAAAAGGTCCTAGATATACATTTGATCATTTTTGCTACAAATTAACAACATGCTTCTCAAATACAACATTTAAAAAACATAGAAGGCATAGTTTCATGAAGATTCAACCAAAAATTACAAGTTTAAGGCCAAAAATATAGACATGAGCATAAAAGGCCAAAAATACAACTCATGCAGTTGAGACTCCCCCTAACTATATGCAATTAAGCACCACATGGAGTCACACAAACATGCTTGAAACATAAGCGAGAATAAACAATTTAGACAAGATCAAGCAATTGCTCGAAACAAATTTTACAACTTGAACCAAGGTCGGATGTTAAGCCTCTCCTTCTTTAAGTGTCATTCTCCTTTTTGTGTCAAGAGCTTCCAAAGGTCGACTTTGCTTATCAATGCTCAAGCACACCTACAAAAAGATAATCATTTTTTTGGTATCTAAGTTACTTTGGATCCATTGGCATTAGTCTAAAAAAATTTAGTCCCCTTTGAAATCCATTTTTCAATGTCTTTCTTTTTCTTTGAAGAAATAAGTCTCTTAGGGACCCAAATATTTTTAATTATTTTTCCTTTGAAACGTCTAGGGGAACGAGATTGTCTTACATAAAAAATTGATTTTACAAAATTAGTTTCGGAGCATTCTCCATTTTTCTTTTGCAAAGCTTTTATAAATCAAATATTTTTCTCTTTTAAGATCATCTAACTCTTTTTGATGATCTTCATGAACTTTTTGAAGCAAGTTTTGTTAATCAAAATTCTTTTGCTCAAAGTCCATAAACTTTGCTTCAAGTTCAAAATTGGTTTTAGAAAGCAAATCATTTTCAACTTTCAATTTTGAAACCATTTTCTTGTTTTCCAAAATATAGTTTTCAAATTCTAAAACCAATTCATCATAGGCATCTTGTAATTCATCAAAAGTATATGAAATTGAAGGTGATGAATTAGAAGTTACCACTGAATCTTCTTCGATGGCCATGAGACAAAGGTTGGCTACCTCATTATTGGTGGAGTCCTCTTCATCACTCTATGTAGCCACAAATGCCTTCTTCTTATGGCTTGATCCCTTGTTCTTGAGTCGAGGGCAGTCATACTTGACGTGCCTCAGCTTCTTACACTCGAAGCAAATGATGGGATCCCTCTTCATTCTTGATTTTTGTCTTGATTATTCCTTTTTGAACTTCATGAATCTCTTTAGCTTTTTAAAGAGCTTGGCTATCTCTTCATCTTTATCTTCCTCTCCACTTGATTCTTCTTATTGCCTTGTAGAGGATTTAAGAGCAACATTCATCTCTTCATTACCCTCTTCTTCTTTCTTCTTTCCCTTAGAGATCATCATTTCATTGGTTAGAAAAGATCCCATTAGCTCGTCAAGCTTGAGCATCTTGAGATTCTTCGCTTCTATGATTGTGATTTTCTTAGAATCCCATAAATTGGAAAGTGAATAAATCAATTTCCTCACAAGCTTGTCCTCCAAAATCACCTCTATGAATCCTTTATGCTCATTAACTAAATAAGAACAAATCGAACATAGCTTTGATGTCTTCTTCTGGGTCCATCTTGAAGTTCTCATAGTTGGGTTGAAAAGTCTAATCTTGGTCTCCTTCACCTCGTTGGTTCCTTCATATGTGACTTCAAGCTTGTCCCATATTTTCTTGGCATTGTCATAAAAAGAAACTATCATGTATTCATCAAGACCAAGTACACAAAAGAAAATGTACATGGCCTTTGCATTGAGTTCCATTTTCTTATTGTCTTTCGCATTCTATTCTGCCTTGCTTCTTTATAAGATGAACATGCTATCATGAACTACATCCCAAAGACGAATGTCATTGGATTGGATTAATAACATCATCTTATTCTTCTAATAGGATTAGCTATCCTCATTAAAGTAAAGAGGCTTGGTGATGGATTGCGCCATAAGCTTCGGTTGTTGTAGAAATGTTAAGCACTTCAGGATTGACTCTATGATGTTAATCGGATATACAGACAAAGCTCTGATACCAATTGATATTCTCGACTCACTTCAACCGAAATGCCAATGAAAGGTGTAAAGACTCTTTCTGAATTTGGGATCCAAAAACCAAAAGAAAATAATAGAAATATGACACATTCGATTATAGAGTGGTTCGACCTTCTCAACCAAGGTCTACATCAACTACCTTAGCATCCACGCTAATGATTTCCCAATTCACTAATGAATTATTTCTTTTTACATGACAAAGAGCTAACATTTACATCATTATCTTTTCAAAGGCTAAGATAGAAGATCAACTAGAACCTATCCCTCAATTATGTGGTCTTGACAATGTAAACTAATTACCTCTCTAGGTGGGTGTTTACACATTTTTGCTTACTAGGATTGGACTAAAGAATTACTAGAGAAACAAAATATACAATGAAAAACTCTACTCTTTTGATCTTTAAGCTTGGATATCCATCCTCTTATTCTTCAAGTGTTTTTGGCTTGTATTTATAGTGTGGAATGAAAAACTAGCTGTTTATAGCCGTTGGGGATGAAATATAGCCATTGGGGACTTTAATTCCATTTATAAATGCATTTTTGCAACATTGGGTATCAATATACAAAAGTGGGTATCGATACTTGCCAAAACAAGAAAGATCCGTTGCACATAAATACAGAGTGAACTGGTACACTATACATCCATATCGATATGATACTTCAGGTATCGATATGGAGTATTCCGTATCGGTACGCGAAGTGCTCTTTGTAATCTTAAAAACAAAAGTGTATCGGTAAGGGGTATTGTTGTATCTATAATATCCCAATTTTTTCGGTGACCAAAATATAAATTTTGAAAGTTTTGTGGCTAAGTATAAACTTTGGAAAAGTTTAGGGACCAAAATGTAATTTTTAAAAGTTATGTATTTTAACCTCGTAAATGAACAGTTTACCCCCAAGAATGACATTTCCATGTTATCCGGATTTTTCATACGGAGTTTGTATTAATGGCTATAAAGCGATAAAGTTTGAAAAAAATATTCGGATAATCGGATCAAATTGAATATCCAGGATATTTCGAAGGATGATAAGGCAAGGTTAATTATGTCATTTTACATGTCTAAGATATTTTCTTTGTGTTGGAAGAATATGAACCCTTGGATTTAAGTTGATTTTCCATGTTAAATATGAGCCGTTAAATGAAAAATGGCAAGATCATAATTTTGGAAAATTATAAGGACAAAGTTGGTAACTACTAACTTATTGGTTTATTTTTGACCATTGGATGAATAAATTGACATGTGGCAAGATAAGAAGCATTGGATATCAAGGGTGAAATAGTCATTTGACTATTAAGGAGATTTTTATTATAAAATATGGTTAAATAATACCAATTGGCATGAAATAAAGAGATAGAAAAGTGTGGAATTTAGCTCATCTTTCTCCTCCATTGCCGTGAGTCTCCAAGCTAGGTAAGAAAAATTTTCAATTCAATTGTTGATCTTGATTTAGTTGATTTTTGGATTAAGTCATGAAATAAAGATTTGGTCTCTATGGAATTCTCTTTCTTTTGATATAAGTTTTGCAAGGTTTCCATTCTTCTAAGTTAATATTGGTGATTAATTTGGATGAAGGACATGTTGGAAATTCTTGTTTTAAGATTTATTTATATTGGAAATGAGGTTGTGATGTTGTTTATATGCTTAAAGTGATGAAATTTCTATGGTGTATAGTTTAGGGACCTTCGGCAATTAAAGAAAATTAGGGGGAGATATTGCAAAAATTTCTTTAGAGATGAAAATAGTTTGAATGATGTTCTTTATGCTTGATTATGTAATTGAAGTTAATTTAGAGTGTTGGAATGGTTAAAGAGTGATAAAGATTAGAATTATGAAATCTGCCCAGATTTTAGTTTTTGGCAGCGAGTTTGGAAATTCACCATAAATTCTACAAAAATAATTAGAAATTGATCCTTATATCATTTTATTCTTGGTTCAGTCTAGTTTCTTTTAATATAAACGGTGACTAATTTCGATTTCTATATCAAAAGATATGAATTTTTAAGTGATGAAAGGTCAGAAAATAGAGTACCAGTCTGCTCTGAAATTCAGCACTGTAATTGACTTTGAAAATTCGTCATAAATCGTACGAGTTGAATTTGGGCTATTAAATTATATGGTTGAAAATCTTATCGAATCTAGTTTCTTTTAGAACAAACAGAATCGAATTCTGAGTTGTAGATTATTTTATAGAAATAATCTTTGAAGGTAGCGCAAGCTGTCAGAAAATGGAATTTGAAACATTTTGTATTTAAATGTTAGTCAGCAAGCTCGGAAGAATTAATGGAAGTTCAAATTGGTCACTAAGGACCATAATGAGTTTTTAGATAGTACAATGAAGAAAGGAAAAATATTTGAAAATTTTATATTAGAATGATTATATTAGACAACATGTTTAAGGTATTGTTAGACTTGAATCTAACAAATATTTTAATGTATTCATGTGATTAATGAAGTCACGTCCGAATCAAAGAAGGTTCGAGGTACTATGAAAGAAAGGATCGAACTAGGACTTAGTGAGGCATTGTGTTAAGTGGCCAAGGTGAGTGCAATTGCATACATATCATGACACATTAATGTTTTATACATCATTGGGATGGCTTGCGATGAGCTTACCCAAATTTTATTGTCATTATATTTATGTCAGCGAGCATATGATTGACATATTTTAAATATGTAAAAAGTTGAATATAAATGCATGGATCACTAGTTATATATGATGTTATATTATGAATGTTATTTCGGGTATGAACTGTCCGATGTTAAATTATGTTGATATACATTGCCATGGATGAAATAAATATGGAATATATGCCCAAGTATATCATTGAGCGACAGGGTATAGTTGGCATGCCATAGAGTCCAGCATCACGCTGTGTAATATCCCATTATTGGATTAGTGACCAAAACGTATAGAATTAAAAGTTAGTGGTTTTAGTTCAGTGACTAAAACGTAAAGTTTTAAAGTTTGGTGGCCAAAGTGAAAAGTTGAGAAACGTTCAAGGACCAATATGGTAATTTTCCCAATAATTATTTTTATTCCATAAATAAGTAGATCATCTAAGGGTGTGGATCGAATATAAAAAACTTTGGTTTGATCTGATGTTTCTATTATTGGGAAATTACGATTAAAGTTTAAGTGTAATTCAGGTAATCATATGAGCTCGGAATTTCATGAAAAATTGAAGGAAGTCTTAGGAAGACCCGAAGAGCATAAAATTAAATTTTTGACTCATTTTTAATCGGTTTAGATTCGAATTCTATTCAGTATTTTGTATAGGTGATGGAATGGCATTTTTGAAAATTAACTATTTTATTAATGGCATTTTGGTCATTTTACCTATACTTTTTTAATAAAGATTGATTATGGAAGAGGATAAAACATAGGTGTTGGCTTGTGATTGGTTATAACTAAGGGGCAAAATAGTCATTTGACTATTTTAGATATTTTTATTATTATATAGCCAAATTAGAAGACATTTGCCATTAAAATTAAAGATAGAAAAAGCTAGAAATTTGCTCATCTTTCTCCCAAGAAGCCGAGACCCCTAGCAAGGTAAGAGCAAAATTTTCAATTCAATTTTTGGCTTGATTTGTTTGATGTTGGTTAGAGACATGAAACAAGAAAGTGATCTCCATTGAATTCTCTATCTTTTGGTTTAAGTTTTGCTTAGTTTTCATGTCTCTAAGTTGAGATTGATCATTAGGGTGGTTAAAGAACATGTTAGGTTTTCATGTTTTAAGGTTCAATCAAGTTGGAAATGGTGTTGTAGTGTTGTTTCTATGCTTGAAATGATGAAAATCTCTTGGAAAACCTATAGGGACCAATTCGGCAAAATGAAGAAAATTAGGGGAAATTTTGTAAAAATTTATTTGATGATGGAAATGGTTAGAATAATATTTTCTAAGTTGAATTATGTTGTTAGAATAAAGAAAACATCATTCTAGGACTATTTTGTGAATTTTACAAAGTTGGGTGAAATAAGTGAGAAATTCAAAAATATTCAAGAAGCATGGTTATATTGTTTGCTATGATACAAAGATCATTTTAGTATTAAAATCTTTGGAATATGAGATGAAATGTGAAAGTTTCCAAGTTTTAGATTATAAACCCTAAGAGAGAGAATTTAGGGTTTAAAATGGAATTATCAAACTATTGGTTGTAATGTGCAATTTGAGAAGAGATTAAAGTTTAGGAAGCATTGTTGTTGCAAAGAAGTACTTGGTTGAAAATGTTAAATTTTCCAACTTGATATGTACATGTATGAGTAAAGGTTGGACATGTACTTAAAGTGGCTTGTGTTATGTATTTAATGTACATACAGATAACAAGCGAGTTTGAGATCAAACGAGTGAAGAAAGAAGATAGAAAGTGCAATCGAGCTTAGTGAGGCTAGTATAAATTATACTTTTGAAAGTGTCAAGGTGAGTGCAATGCATGTATAGCATGATCTTTATATCATTCATCATATAATTGACATATTAGAAATATATCACGAATTGAAAACACATGCATGGATCACTATTTATTCATGGAATGTTATTTTGGGTATGAATTGCTCAATATGTATATATATTGCCATGTATGAGATCATGATTGACATAAAGCCCAAAGTATGAGATAGAAAATTAAAATTATAGTTGGATATCCATAGAGTCATAAACAGCTGTATAAACATTTTAGCACTCCCGGTAGAGTGCAATTTATTATAAGCACTTCAGGTAAAGTGCAAAATATTTACTAATTGTATACTCTGGTAAGTATACATAAGCACTTCGGTGCTAAGCACTTCTAGTAAAGTGCAAATAATATACTATACTCAAGTAAGTATAGGGGGATGATTCGTGTACAAAGATTTCCTTAAATCGATACTTGGGCTAAATGAATTGAAAAATAGGATAAAAAGGGTTGAAAGCTTGATGATGAATATGGCAACGGTATTGGTAAGAATCAAAGTTATTACCATGTGATATATTTATATTATTATACATATATCTTGCCATATATGCTAGTAAGCATAAAATGGTAAGTGATCATATGCATTATTATTTTATTATATTGACGTTTATGTTAAGTAGCATTTGAATTAAATGTTGTTGCCTCACTAAGTATATGCTTAGCGTATGATGAATTTCATGCGTAGGTTTTAAAGGAGCTTCAAGGGAAGAGTAGCCGAGCATCACTTTCATAATTTTGGGAGGTATATCTCCATACTCATAGTAATGTAATGACATCCATCCTTTCTTTTGGAAGTATACTAGATGGCATGTATAATTAGTGAGGTTTGTAATAACTTATCACCAAACATGGTTGGTTAATAGTTGTTTAATATGGATGATGAAACTAGTAAGTCCTATTATGTTGATAAGTGAAAATGGACTAAGTTTTTAGTAAATGTGGGACCTAAAATAGAAATATAAAAAATATGTCCAGAAATACATCCAAAAGCGGTGTGTTTGAAAAATTAGCATAAATTCCACAATTGGACTTAGAATGTGAATCTTATATGTATGAAATAGAAATTTTGTCTAGTTTCTTTCTAAACAAACGGTGATTTACTTCGAGTTGTATGTAAAAAGTTATGAATTTTTATTCGATGAGAGGTCTGAAAATAGAGTAGCAGAATTTTCAGAAAATTCTGGGCTATGACGAGAATTTAGGAATTTATTTAAATTTTTGTGTAATGAATTTGGGCTAATAATTTATATGGTTAGAAAGCTTAATGAACCTAGTTTAATTAGAAAATTTTGGAATGAATTTTCGATGTCTACAAAAAATTTTATAAAATTTTAAGTAAAAGCAATGCAGGTTGCCAGTTTTCTAAGTAAATAAATAAAAGGGTTTAATCTTAGTTAGTAACATAACTGACTCGTATTTGGTAATGAATACGGGAAAGGGATGTTACATTAATTGGTATTAGAACAACAGGTTTAGTCGATTATGGATGGAAATTGAGTTTAAAAATGAGTGGGAATTGTATACATGCCATTAGGATGTCATAATTACTGATGATTATGTGCAGATATTATGATGCTCTATAATTAGTAATGCTACTCTATATTAAGAAATTTGTTGAAAATGTGTTCTGTTTAGATGTCGGACCATCATGGTTCTAGACATGCGTTTGAATAGGAAGTCCCTGTGCAGACTGGGAGTAATGAGGTAAATCAGAATGTACTTCAGAAGCAATATCAAGGTCAGACACCTACACAAGGACAACAAGATATGTTGGTTCAGGATCGTGGATTATTCTTGCAGGCATTAGATGATATCTTAAATAGACCAAAACCAGTATCTGTGCCAAGGGAGTTGAGGAAGCTGAAGGCATCAGAATTTCAAGGCGATTCTGATGTTGACCCGATGTCTGCGGACTTCTAGTTAAATGACATTAAAATTATGTTGGATTCTATCCAGTGTGATGATCAAGGAAGACTTGAAGGTGTAACATCGCTTTTGATGGGACCTGCTTGAATTTGGTGGACCACTATTACTGCTCAAATTCCTCGGGAATGAGTTACTTGGGAATTCTTTTTAAAAGAGTTCTAGAACAAGTACATTGGTGATGTTTTCATCGAGGTGATGAAGAATCAATTCTTGAATTTGAAACAAGTAGGCATATCAATATATGAGTATGAATTTAAGTTTAATAAGCTTAGCCAGTTTGCTACAGAGTTTCTTCCGACTGAGAAGCACATGGTTACCAGATTTGTGGGAGGTCTAGATCCGGAATATAAGAAATTCTTGGTTGCTCTTGATTTGTCTGTATTTCAAGAGGTAGTTAATCGAGCTAAAGGGATAGAAAGAGTGGAACAAGAAGAAGCTTCTGAGAAGAAAGCACAGTCAACCAAGCGACCTGGAGGTCCCAGTATTTTACCCTCGTCTAAACGGGGTAAAGGATTTCAGCAACAAGGATCAGCTGGATTGATGTCGTATGTAAAGAAGAATTCTTTTGCTGGTAATTTCAAAAAAGTCCACAATAAAACTAGTAGATTTAAAGGTGATGGACTTTGGAATAGATCAGAATGCAAGACTTGTGGAAGAAGACATCCTGGTCGATGTTGGTATGCACCGGAGATAGTGTGTTATCAATGTGGGAAGCCGGGTCACTTCAAATGAGCATGTCCAGAATTACAAGAGAACCAATCGGTGGCTCCTTCTCAGAGAAATAAAGGAAATCGAGGTTGGAATTCCCACCAAGGTGCATCAGAAGTTGCATCAAAACTGAAAGGAAAAGCTCCTGCTCGTGTATATAATATCAAGACCACAGAGAGTAAAGATGATCCTGATGTGACATCAGGTATTCTTGAACTCTTTGATAAACCTATTTTTTTTTGCATTAATTGATCTTGGTTCCACTCATTCCTATATTATTTCTAGAATCATACTAGAAAGAAACATTCCAGGTGGTAGCAACCAATCCAATAGGCCAGAGTGCTAAGGTCAAGAGGATTTGTCTTCAGTGTCCTATTAAAATTCAGAATGTGGATCTCCCTGCTGACCTTATGGAATTACTGTTTTGTGAGTTTGAAATAATATTGGGGATGGTTGGTTATTTGCATATGATGTTGTGGTGGAGTTTCGTTTAAAAAGATTAATTTTAAAGGCACCAGATGGATCATGAATAGTATTCGTGGGTGAGAAGCCGAATCATCGTAGTGATGTTATTTCGCCTGTTGATGCAATTGAAAGGTTGATGGATGGTTGTGAAACATACTCAACTCCCAAAATTGATACCTTGAAGCAGGAAGTGAAAGTAGAAGATATACCTACAGTGCGGGAATTTCCAAATGTATTCCCAGAAGAATTACCGGGATTACCTCTAGATAGGGAGGTAGAATTTGGAATTGATGTATTACCCGGTACAACACCTATATCACTTGCACCGTATCGTATGGCACCTGCTGAACTCAAGGAACTTAAATCACAGCTACAAGAATTACATAATCGAGGTTTTATACGGCCAAGTATATCACCATGGGGAGCACCCGTATTATTTGTAAAGAAGAAAGATGAATCGATGAGATTGTGTATTGATTATCGTCAGCTTAATAAAGTGACGATAAAGAATAAATATCCATTGCCAAGAATTGATGATCTCTTTGATCAATTAAAGGGGGCAACAGTGTTCTCTAAGATTGATCTTCGATCGGGTTATCACCAATTGAAGATTAAAGAACAGGATATTTCAAAAACGGTTTTCAGGACTCGATACGGACATTACGAGTTCTTGGTAATGCTGTTTGGATTAACTAATGCCCCGGCAGCATTTATGGATTTGATGAACCAAATTTTTCAGCCATAATTGGATCAGTTTGTAGTGGTATTCATATACGATATCCTAGTTTATTCTAAAACCAAGGAGGATCGCGATGTTCATCTCAGAATAGTTCTTTAGATCTTGAGGGAGAAGAAGTTATATGCCAAACTATCTAAATGTGAGTTTTGGCTTTCTAAGGTGACATTTCTTAGACATATAGTATCGGCTGAAGGAATTCGTGTTGATCCTCAGAAAATTCAAGCTATCATGGAGTGGAAACCTCCTAAAATGTTGCAGAGGTTAGAAGTTTTCTCAGATTGGCAGGATATTACCGCCGGTTCGTGAAAGATTTCTCGATGATTGCTACACCTATTACTAAACTGCTCAGGAAGAATGTATCTTTTATATGGACTAAATAATGTCAAGAGAGTTTTGAAAGATTGAAGAAAATCTTGACAGAAGCTCCGGTGTTATTTCAACTTGAATTGGGTAAGAATTTTATGGTGTATAGTGATGCATCACATAATGGTTTGGGCTGTGTACTTATGCAAGATGGGAAAGTGGTGGCTTATGCTTCTAGGCAGCTTAAAACTCATGAGAGGAATTATCCTATTCATGATTTGGAGTTAGCTGCGATTGTTTTTGCTCTAAAAATTTGGCGCCACTACCTATATGGTGAAAAATGTTATATTTACACAGACCATAAAAGCCTGAAATATCTTTTATCATAGAAGGAGCTGAATCTAAAACAAAGGCGATGGGTTGAGATAATAAAGGATTACGATGCAATTATTGATTATCACTCGGGAAAGGCTAATGTAGTGGCAGACGCACTTAGCCGAAAGATGTTTTCAGCTCTACGGATATCGAATACTCAATTATCAATATTGGATGATGGTACTTTACTTGTTGAGCAAAACATCAGGTCTACCTTGATAGACAGAATAAAAGAATCACAGGAAAAAGATGAAAATTGTTTAGAGAGAAAGAATGAAGCTAAAAGGGGAGAATTTTCAGACTTTGAAGTGAAGTCCAATGGATTTTTATATTATAAAGGACGTGCTTATATTCCTAAAGATGAGGAATTAAAAAAAGGAAATTCTTACAAAAGCACATTAAAGTCCTTTAACGATACACCTAGGAGGAAATAAAATGTATCAGGATTTGAAGATCCGTTTTTGGTGGCCAGGAATGAAAAGAGCTATAACGGAATTCGTGTCTAAATGCTTAACTTGTTAGCAAGTTAAAGTAGAACACCAAGTGCCATCAGGGTTACTTCAACCAATTGCTATTCCATAATAGAAATGAGAAAAAGTGACTATGGATTTTGTAACCGGATTACCATTGGCGCCGAGTAGGAAAGACTCAATCTGGGTGATTGTGGATCGATTAACCAAATGAGCACATTTTCTGCCAGTCAGAACCAATTTCTCTTTGAGTAAATATGCAGAGTCATATATTCGAGAGATTGTTAAGCTACACGGAGTTTCTATTTCCATTGTGTCTAACAGAGATCCCAAGTTTACTTATAGATTCTGGAAAGCACTACAGGAAGCATTGGGTACTCAATTGCATTTTAGTAATGCCTTCCACCCGCAAACTGATAGATAATTAGAGAAGACAATTCAGATTTTGGAAGATATGCTTAGAGCATGTGTTATTGAGTTTGCAGGTTCGTGGGAAAAGTATTTACCATTTGCTGAATTTACGTATAACAACAGCTATCAATCAAGTATTAAAATGGCAGCTTATGAAGCTTTATACGGAAGAAAATGCCGGACACCATTAAATTGGTTTGAGTTGGAAGATCGCAAGATTATTGGGCCTGACTTGATTCAAGAAGTAGAAGAAAAAATGAAGATAATTTGAGATAATCTAAGGGCAACTTTCGATAGACAAAAAGCTTATTCAGATTTAAAAAGAAAAGACATAAAATACTAGGTAGGAGACAATGTATTTTTGAAAGTTTCACCATGAAAGAAAATAATAAGATTCGGAAGAAAAGGGAAGCTTAGCCCCAGATTTATTGGTCTGTATGAGATCATGAAAAGAGTTGGACCAATGGCTTATCAATTGGCTTTACCACCAGAAATGAGCAATATTCATGACGTTTTTCATGTATCGATGCTCCGCAAATATAGGTCGGATCCTTCACATGTCATTACACCTGCAGAAGTTGAGATACAACCTGATTTGACATTTGAAGAAGAACCAGTAAAGATTTTAGCTCATGGGGTGAAGAAATTGAGGAACAAATCGATTCCATTGGTTAAAGTGCTCTGGAAGAATCACAAAGTGGAAGAAACCACATGGGAAACCGAAGAGCGAATAAAAGAACAGTACCCGCATTTGTTTAATTAAGGTACGTTCTAAAAATTTGAGGACGAATTTTTTTTAGGGGGAGAGAATTGTAATATCCCATTATTGGATTAGTGACCAAAACGTAAAGAATTAAAAGTTAGTGGTTTTAGTTTAGTGACTAAATGTAAAGTTTTAAAGTTTGGTGACCAAAGTGAAAAGTTGATAAAAGTTCAAGGACCAATAGGGTAATTTTCCCAATAATTATTTTTATTCCATAAATAAATAGATCATCTAAGGGTGTGGATCGAACATAAAAACTTTGGTTTGATCTGATGTTTCTATTATTGGGAAATTACGGCTAAATTTTAAGTGTAATCCGGGTAATCATATGAGCTCAGAAGTTCATGAAAATTTGAAGGAAGTCTTAGGAAGACCCGATGAGCATAGCATTAAAGTTTTGAGTTGCTTTTTAATCGGTTTAGATTCGAATTATATTCAGTATTTTGTATAGGTGATGGAATGGCATTTTTGAAAATTAACTATTTAATTAATGGCATTTTAGTCATTTCACCTATACATTTTAATAAAGATTAATTATGGAAGAGGATAAAATATAGGTGTTGGCTTGTGATTGGTTATAACTAAGGGGTAAAATAGTCATTCGACTATTTTAGAGATTTCTATTATTGTATAGCCAAATTAGAAGACATTTGGCATTAAAATTAAAGATAGAAAAAGCTAGAAATTTGCTCATCTTTCTCCCAAGTAGCTGAAACCCCTAGCAAGCTAAGTGCAAAATTTTCAATTCAATTTTTGCTTGATTTGTTTGATTTTGGTTAGAGACATGAAACAAAAAAGTGATCTCCATTGAATTCTCTATCTTTTGGTTTAAGTTTTGCTTAGTTTTCATGTCTCTAAGTTGAGATTGATGATTAGGGTGGTTGAAAAACATGTGAGGTTTTCATGTTTTAAGGTTCAATCAAGTTGGAAATGGTGTTGTATTGTTGTTTCTATGCTTGAAATGATGAAAATCTCTTGGAAAACCTATAGGGATCAATTCGGCAAAATGAAGAAAATTAGGAGAAATTTTGTAAAAATTAATTTGATGATGGAAATGGTTAAAATAATATTTTCTAAGTTGAATTATGTTATTGGAATGAAGAAAATATCATTCTAGGACTATTTTGTGAATTTTGCAAAGTTGGGTGAAATAATTGAGAAATTCAAAAATATTCAAGAAGCATGGTTATATTGTTTGCTATGATACAAAGATCATTTTAGTATTAAGATCTTTGGGATATGAGATGAAATGTGAAAGTTTCCAAGTTTTAGATTATAAACCCCAAGAGAGAGAATTTAGGGTTTAAAGTGAAATTATCAAACTATTGGTTGTAATGTGCAATTTGAGATGAGATTAAAGTTTAGGAAGCATTATTGTTGCAAAGAAGTACTTGGTTGAAAATGTTAAATTTTCCAACTTGATATGTACATGTATGAGTAAAGTTTGGACATGTACTTAAAGTGGCTTGTGTTATGTAATTAATGTACATACAGATAACAAGCGAGTTCGAGATCAAACGAGTGAAGAAAGAAGATAGAAAGTGCAATCGAGCTTAGTGAGGCTAGTATATATTATACTTTTGAAAGTGTCAAGGTGAGTGCAATGCATGTATAGCATGATCTTTATATCATTCATCATATAATTGACATATTAGAAATATATCAAGAACTGAAAACACATGCATGGATCACTATTTATTCATGGAATGTTATTTTGGGTATGAATTGCTCAATATGTATATATGTTGCCATGTATGAGATTATGATTGACATAAATCCCAAAGTATGAGATAGGAAATTAAAAGTATAGTTGGATATCCATAGAGTCATAAACAGTTGTATAAACATTTTAGCACTCCCGGTAGAGTACAATTTATTATAAGCACTTTAGGTAAAGTGCAAAATATTTACTAATTGTATACTCCGGTAAGTATACAGAAGCACTTCAGTGCTAAGCACTTCGAGTAAAGTGCAAATAATATACTATACTCAAGTAAGTATAGGGGGATGACTCGTGTACAAAGATTTCCTTAAATTGATACTTGGGCTAAATGAATTAAAAAACATGATAAAGGGTTGAATGCTTGATGATGAATATGGCAACGGTATTGGTAAGAATCAAAGTTATTACCATGTGATATATATATATATATATATATATATATATATATATATATATATATATATATATATTATACATATATCATGTCATATATGCTAGTAAGCATAAAATGGTAAGTGATCATATGCATTGTTATTTTATTATATTGACATTTATGTTAAGTAGCATTTGAATTAAATGTTGTTGCCTCACTATGTATACGCTTAGCGTATGATGAATTTCATGTGTAGGTTTTAAAGGAGCTTCGAGGGAAGAGTATCCGAGCATCACTTTCATAATTTTGGGAGGTATATCTCCATACTCATATTAATGTAATGACATCCATCCTTTCTTTTGGAAGTATACTAGATGGCATGTATAATTAGTGAGGTTTGTAATAACTTATCACCAAACATGGTTGGTTAATAGTTGTTTAATATGGATGATGAAACTAGTAAGTCCTATTATGTTGATAAGTGAAAATGGACTAAGTTTTTAGTAAATGTGGGACCTAAAATAGAAAGATAAAAAAATATGTCCAGAAATACATGTAAAAGCAGTGTGTTTGAAAAATCAGCATAAATTCCACAATTGGACTTAGAATGTTAATCTTATATGTATGAACTATAAATTTTGTCTAGTTTCTTGCAAAACAAACGGTGATTAATTTCGAGTTGTATGTAAAAAGTTATGAATTTTTATTCGATGAGAGGTCTGAAAACAGCGTAGCAGAATTTTCAGAAAATTCTGGGCTGTGACGAGAATTTAGGAATTTATTTAAATTTTTCTATAATGAATTTGGGCTAATACTTTATATGGTTAGAAATCTTAATGAACCTAGTTTAATTATAAAATTTCTGAAAGAATTTTCGATGTCTATAAAAAAATTTATAAATTTTTAAGTAAAAGCAGTGCAGGCTGTCAGTTTTCTAAGTAAATAAATTAAAGGGTTTAATCTTAGTTAGTAACATAACTGACTCGTATTTGGTAATGAATACGGGAAAGGGACGTTACATTAATAAAATTACCATATTGGCCCTTTAAATTTTCTCAACTTTTCACTTTGGTCACCAAACTTTAAAACTTTACGTTTTAGTCATTGAACTAAAACCACTAACTTTTAATTCTTTATGTTTTGGTCACTAATCCAATAATGGGATATTACACGATGCATACTCGGTTTAGCACTATAGTTTATATAAAGGACACTTAGTGCATATGGTGGGCACGACCTTATGTGTATTATGGTGGGCACGACCTTATGTGTATTAGCACTTCGGTGCATATTTGACTCGTGTACCTAGGGTCCTCATAGACTTATATTTGGGCTATGGTTTATTGGTTAATAAATGATAAACAGGTGAATAAGCTTATGAGCTTTTGGAAATAAGAGGCAAGTATATCGGTAAGTATTGATATAATGTTAAAGGAATTGAAATAGCATATTCATTAGCTTGTATCATGATATATATATATATATATATATTCATACATTGATGCATAGATGACATATTATGACAAATGCACAAGCATGAAAGTTTTATGACATTAGCATGTAGTAAATCATTACTAATGCAATGTAAAAGTTGATGCATTGACATATGTCATGTTATATAAATGTAGCCATGAAGTTTAATAAGTTTAAATTATTGTTATTAACTTCGTTTGTAGCCTCACTAAGTTCGTACTTAGCGTGTGTTTGATTGTGCACACGTAATTAAATCAAGATGAGAGTGAGAAGAGCATTGCATCAATATTGGAAAGCTCAACAGGTAACCACAGTAATGACATCCTAATTGAGGTTTGATTATTATAGTAGCATGTATACTTGCTAAACCTATTTGAGTTGTGATAGGCCTTTAAAGTTCATTATGGTTTCATGATAATTGGCGTTTCTAGAAAGATTCAAAGTTAAGAGTAATCTCAGGTGATGAGTTGCATGCTAAGATAACTGAGAGCATGTATGTTTTATGATAGTTAATTGTTCCCTATAAACATACATAACATTTGAAGACATTTGGGAATTGAATTAGGATGAATTAGAAATAAAAAATGCAAGAATGTGCATTTTGGGACAGGGTGTACCAGTACTCAAGATTTGGGTTCAAGATTATCAAAACTTGATTTTTGTTTAAAATATCATTAATATTTAAGGATGGTAAAGTTGTGACATTCATGACTCGTGTTCATCGTAAGGATACGAAAAGGGGATGTTATAGTATCGGTACGAGCAACTTTGTATTGGTATTAGGAGAATCATACTGGTACGAAGGCCTATTTTTGTCACTTAAACCATTTTGGAAATGTTTGTTCAAGTCAAAAACACTTTAAAAAGCTTTCAAACAATTTTTTCAAGTTAAATGGATGTTGAATTGTTTTTGCATATTGGTTCAAGTCCAAAAACATTTTTCACTATGTTATATCAAAATAAATATCTCAACAATTCATATTTAAACCTTTTTGAGTCAACATCAGTGTGTTCTTCTTCAATAATTGCTTCAATTTACTGTTTGCTACATCATTACTTTATTATTCTCACCACCATATCTTAATCTATATTCTTTTGTGCGACTACTTTGAGTTTATTACTCCAATCCATATGGATACGATATCTGATACTCATCACTTAATTACTTTGCTACGGCTATAGTTGCTCTAATTTCGCATACTATATTTCACGCATCATACTATAATCAAGAAGTCTAGAACCGACATAGGGGTGGATCATGTCGAAAAAATGTTTACCAATGATACTTACATAGAGGTAGATGCAAAAGAAAAGCAAGAACCAAAGGAGAAAGGTGTGCCAAAAAAGAAGAATGAGACCAGTAGCTTAGTGAGCAGCCATCAGCTAACGCAACCAACTTTGTCAGAATAATGTAACCCCCTTGACCCAGTCTAGTCGCAAGACCGAACTAAGCGATCTACATTAGGGTTTGCTGAGACAAACCCTAAAGAATAATATTAGAAACGGTCTATTTTTATTTTATCTTGTCTAAAGGCATATTTAAGTCCTAGGGTGATCATACTGGTTAGGATTCAAGTTACAACTCAATCGGGCGTCAATTCGACATCCAATTGCTCGAATTCGCATTACAGAGACTAAAATGTAATTTCCAATATTTATGAGGACTTCCAAAAATTTGAAGTTACCAATCCTCAATTAGTCATATTTCATGCCATCATATTAAATCTCATCTCAAAATAACAATTCAAACTCATTTAATTGCATAACTAAGAAACAGAGACCAAAATGAAAAGATTTCAAACATGAGGAAGCATCTCAACTGAATTAACGGCTAGCATACCGGTACAGGTGGCTACCGTATCACAACGGCGCTAAAATACAAGGGCATATCGATACGGTCCTTAAGCGTATCGGTACGGGCTTGAATGTTTTGAAAATCCAGATTCTAGTAGCCAAACACCGTACTGGTAGGACAACCTGTGTACCGAAACCCACCTTCATTTTTAGCTATGCGTACCAATACGGTTACCAGGCGTATCGGTATGCCTAGGCTATTTTGCCCAAATTGAGCTGAGATAGGTCCCCGTATACCGATCCTTGGGGACCCGTACCGTACGAACAAACCTGTAATGACCTATAAGTCCAACATATGACATTTTGGCTCAACCTAACACCCTCAATTCAACCTCTAATCATCATGTGGCATCACAAGCATCAAATACTCAAACATAGCAACATAGTACAAGACTATACTAAGCATGGAATAATCAAACATCCTTTTAAGAGCATGGTTTCTACCCAAGCATGCATCTTGTTTCCCAAACCCCTCAAAATCATGTTTAAGCATCATAAAAGTCCAAAACATTAACCCAAACTTATACAAACAGGGAGTAACCAAAATACACCTCCCAAAACAACCCGATCATATTGCATTCTTAATACTACTTAGTACTAATGAAATCATACTTTGAAATATATCAATCCTTGGATCATTCCTTGCTCACGTGTTGTCCGAGAAGTCTATTTCTCTGCATTGATGAGGAAAAGAGGGCGTAAGCTATAAGCTTAGTGAGAGAATCGCAAAAACACACATCAATGCATTTAAAACCATTTAATTCAAATCACATGTAATTGTTTCAAGGCAAAACATCTCATGCTTCTTAAATCATCTCAATTATGCACATTTAAATCATTTTCAACACATGTATCATGGATTCAATCTCTACCTCAATTTAAGATTTATGTCTCAACTTCTCTATAACAAGCTTAATGAGTTCCATATGTATAAATCACATTATACAAAAATAATTCATTTCTCATGATACATTATTTCATATATTGGCTTTCAAGTGACTCAAAACCAACAACCTTTCATTTTATAAAACACATCGGATACACGGATTTCTCAAGTGGTTCCTACGACCACTTCACATGCATACCTCAATCGGAGCAACGACACACTTGCCCACCTCAACGGTTCAAACCGGAATAACAGAACATTAACCACCTCTACGGTTTGGATGTATAAATCCACCAGTGGGAGAAAATGAAACATTTACCCACCTCAACTACTGCGGTTCTCATAGTGGAGATTACGGCACACTCACAACCTCTCGACACACATGAGGTAAATTTTTATAATGCACTTTAAATCCTATGGCTGACAACTATATCCGATAACATTTTAAACTCAGTCACTTGCCAATATATTCAATAAAACAACATTACCTCACTATTTTGCATATACATCAAATCAATCCAACTCAAATACATTAAACCATGAATTTAGTATTCTCAAAAATACTTTCATAAACCATATGTCATTCTCAAAAATCATCATATATGATCATTTGCAACATATCTCATTTTTAAAACATGCATAATTACAGTAAGTAATCAAAACCATAAACATGTGCATGAGATTTCATTTTGCAAAACCGAAATCGAGAGAAAGCTCAACTGATACTTAATTCTGAGCTTAGATAAGTGTTTAAAACTTTATCTAAACTCTCACAACTCCTTTCAAACCTTTTAATAGTAGTAAAACATTTTTCCACTCACCAACAATCCAACATTTACCTACCGATGAACGAATCAAGCTTCTGAAGCTTTTGCGTCTTCTCCAAAAGGTAAAGAGTTCAACTCTCCTACTTTACCTATTCAAATATATAGGATTAAAACACATCTCTGCATCACAAACCTCCAACAACAACAAACACAACTTCGCCTCATAAGAATCCATCAAACACCTCTCTAAATTTATCAAGAACACCACCAAACCTTATCTAAACGAAGCCCGGTCAAAACCTGAAGACTCTAACACCTTATTAACATCAATTAACATCCAAAAACACTTCAAACACATCCTTATACCTCCAGAAACTCTACAGCAACAAGATCACCCCAAAAACCAACTATAAACAACCTAGAAAACTAGCAATCCATATAGTTTCGAGATTTCATTGATTAAACACTTCTTTCCACATTATTATACATCTAAATAAATATCTAAATCAATTAGATTCATCACCAAAATAGATCCAGATCAATTTCCAACAATTTTTCAAATAAAACTCAATTTAATCAACAAATCAATATTAAAATCATAATTCATTAACATAAATCAATAACAAAGGATCAAGAACCTGAGAATTTCATTAAAGAACCATTAATTGGAAGAGAGAAACTAAAATTACCTCTAATTGCTTATTTCTCCCTTAATTGGCAAAGCTTGATTGAAATCCAAAGAGATTTTGCAACAAGATTTGAAGAAATCAATTAGAAAACAAAAAGGAAATCAATATGAATTGATTCCTGAGAATTTTGGAGTGGAAATCTTAGTTTGGTTGCTGAGAAAGTTGAGAGAAAAAGGTTGGAAGAAAATTAGTTACGTAAGAAAGTGATTTTGCAAATTAAAAATCCTTTTAACAAATACCTTTTTATTTAATTATAAAATCATTTAAAACACCTTAAAATAGCGTAAATTAATAGAGAAATCTGATAAAAAAAATATTGGTCAAATAGCTTCTTAAAGATTCTAAGTTTTGACCCTTTTACGATTTAGTCACCAAAAATAGTTTTGAAAACTTTCATTTTAGTCACTAGACCAAAATGTCTCAAAATCAGATTTAATTACCTCAAATTGAATTTACCAAATTACTTAAAATATTAATTAAGTAATTTCTAACATTTTTCCACATTTTATTTTGACCAAAAACAATTTTATAAGGTTTAAATTCCTGAAACTATTTGAATTGCCTAAATCGGTTTATCTGAACCACCTACTCGACCCGGTCCACATCTAGGGCCAATTTCAAGGCATTACAACTCTCTCTCTCTTAATAAATTTTGTCCTTAAAATTTACCTGGCAGAAAAACATGAGGAAACTATTTCAACACGTCCTCTTGTTTTCCCAGGTGGTTTCCTTAACACCACGATGCCGCCACAACACCTTCACCAACTCTATGGTCTTCTCGCGAAGAACTTTGCTACTCGAATCTAGAATTCTCATCGGTTCCTCATCATAGGTTAAATCTAGATTCAACTCAATCTCCTCCACTGCATTACATGCGAAGGATCCAATCTATACCTCTGAAGCATCGATACATGGAAAACATCATGTATCTTTTCTAACTCTGCCGGTAACCTCAACCTGTACGCAACTGGACCAACACGCTCCAACGCCTCATATGGCCCAATAAATCTAGGACTCAACTTTCCATTCCGTGCAAACCTCATCACCTTCTTCCAAGGTGAAACCTTCAAAAACACACGATCACCAACTGCATACTCAATCTCCCTTCGCTTCAAATCACCATATGGCTTTTGTTGATTCAAAGCCACTTTCAAATGGTTACTGATAAGCTTCACTTTCTCATTGGTATCATTTAACATATCCGGCAAAGAAACACACTTCTCTCCTACTTCCGTCCAACAAAGTGGCGTACGACATCTTCTACCATACAAAGCCTCGTACGGTGCCATCTAGATACTAGCTTGATAATTGTTATTATAAGAGAACTCCACCAACAACAAATGCTTCTCCGACGACCCCTAGAAATCTATAATACAACACCGTAACATATCCTCCTACACTTGGATTACACGTTCCGACTGACCATCCGTTTGCAAATGATATGAGGTACTAAAGTATCGATACGGAGTGTTGACCAAACTATACCAATTCGAGTTTGACCTGTACCGATCCTTTCACATTTTTTCAAAACTCAGAATTCTAGTAACCAAATGGCGTACCGATATGGTACCCCGTGTATCGGTACGACATGTTAAAATTGAAGGGGTCGTACCAATACTCAAACTTGTGTACCAACGCCAACATACTTTTTCCCTAAGTTGTATCGATATGGTGTCTAAGCATACCGTTACCCGTAGCTTTAAATCAACAATTTGAGCCTCAACAGGACCCTACGTACCAATCTTGAGGTACTCGTACCGGTACGCAGAGGCCTATAATGACCTCTAGATTCAACATATGACACTTTGGCTCATTCAAAACAACCTTAATACTTAACTTATCATCATAAAACATCATTGACATGCTTAAACATCATCATAGCAGCATTATGGACTAACCTAACTAACCTAGCAAAATCAATCACGAAGACTATAGGCATGCTTCCTCATCCACATCCAAAACACAAAACCAACCATAAATTAATCACTTTAAACTTATTACAAATCCAAAACGACAATTGAAACTTGCGCAAACAGGGAGTTCACCAAAACCCTCCTAAAATACCAATTGACACATTGCCCTTATTACTACTTAAAGTACTTCAAACCATACTTTGAAAACAAGTCTTTGGAACTCCTTTCCTTGCTTCCTCGCAGCCAAACTCCTTAATTCTCTGCATTGATGGAAAAGAGAGTGTAAGCACACTAGGCTTAGTGAGGAATGCTCAAAATCCAACAACCATCAATGCATTTTAAGCCTTTTCACAATCATTTCGATAAATATTTTTCAAAATACTTTTAAATCATCATTTCAACATCATGCCTTATCAAAACATGCACTTACATTTCCAAAACAGCATATTAAACTATATGCAACATGTATCATGGATTCAATAGCAAAGTCCCATCTGCTACCCTCAATTTAAGCTTTCCCATCCATACTACCAATGCAAGGCTTAAGGAGTAAACATGTTTAAAACACATTAAACAACACAATCCATTTCATGATACATCATCAATTATATTGGCTTACAAGTGATCATTATCCAAGTTCCACTTTACAAAACATAACATCAAATATGCGAATTCAAAAAGTGTTCACCCAACACTTAACATACAATCTACTGCATCTCAAGGTTCACACACGGGAGTTTTTGGTACTCGTTAACCCCTCCACCATTGTGACACCCATGGTGGAGTCTTTGGTATACACTTTAACCCCTCGACACCACTCATTGGCTAGTTGTATAACCCACTAACGGGAGTCTTCGGTACGATTAAACTTCTCAACCGTTAGGATACTTGGATGGAGTATTTAGTACCCATATAAACCCTTCCATATCCAAGGAGACTTTTTATAGTGCACTATCAATCCTATGGCCTCCCAACTATAACCGATAACATTTACAAACCATTTTCATACCATCACTTGCCAATATAATTCATTTTATTAATAACAACTCACTGTTTTCATATACATCATCAAAATCATTTAACTAATGCAATAAACCTTGCATTAACCAATATTCGTAAATATTAATAAAGCATGCATTACCTCAAAATGCATCAACATCATTATGTAATCAATTTTCAACATTAAACCATGCTTAAAACATGCATATACAGTGAGTAATCAAACCATTTAAAACAAGTGCATAAAACTAATTGCCAAACTGAGTTCGAGAGAGAATTCATCCTTTACTTACTTTCGAGCTTAGGCCGGCATTTCAAGCTTAATCTAAACTCCCAAACACAACTTTCAAACCTTTGCAAAGTTTTAAAACACGCTCTTACTCACCGGCACGTAAATCCTCGCTTGCCGATACGGTATTCATACCTCTAAAGCTTTCGAAACCAAAGCTCAAGCTTGAGGACCAACTTCCCCTGCTTTATCCATGCAAAAACAAAGGGTACATTGCATCAAAATGCAATCAACAACTTAGCAAAACAAATCTTCAACATTCCTTCATCAAAAACCACTCCACAACAATCGAAACTAACATCAAACATCTTCCAAACTTAACCCAGCCACAACCTAATGTTTCAACTCATCAATTAACGTCAAACAACAACTAAAAACATATCACTAACATTCTTATACCTCCAGCATTCATAAAACCTCCACAACTCCTCAAAAACACATAACTAGAAACCTAGAAAATTAGGAATTCAATTAGTTTCGGGATTCCTATTATTAAACCACCTTATTAACCTCATTCAACATCAAAATCATGATCTAAATCCATCCAAATCATGAGAAAATAGAACCATTACGGGATCAAATCAATTTCACTAATTAAACTTTGATTTAATCATTTTCCTTTAATTAAATCATCAAAACAAGTTAGAAATCTTAAGTAAAGGATCAAGAACTTGGGAATTTCAATAAAGAACCTTGTATTAGAGGAGAAGAATGAACCTCACCTCTAATGGCTGCTTTTTCCCTTAATTAGATGGATTTCATAGCAAAACAATGAGAAAACAAATGGATTTTATTAGGAAATCATCTTAATCTCAATTGAAAATCAAAAGATTTACTGAAAGAAAATTTTACCTGAAACTTTTGAAGAGAAAAGAAGTGTTTAGCTGGAGAGAATTGGAGAGAAAATCTCTTTTGTGAAAAGTTAGTTACGTCAATTTTGTTTTAAAACCTTTTTATTAATCCAATTAATTCCATAACCTTTTATCATTTTAAAATCACTAAAAATAACTAATTAAGGGGGAAATTATGATATTAAACTTTAGGGCAAATAGCTCCTTAAAGATTCAAAATTTTGACCATTTTACAAAACAGTCACCAAAAATAGTTTTGAAAACTTTGCATTTTGGTCACTAACCAAAATGTCCACTCTCGAGACCTCTTTTTTGTAAAATTGATTTCACCAAAATCATTTCCATATTAAATAATAATTTTTCCATATTTTTATCCCTTCAAAAATATTTAATCTAATTTAAATCCCGAAACTGACTGTCTAAACCACTTAAAAACTCCTACACCCAAAATCGGGGTGTTACATTCTTCTTTAGAGACGTCCAAGACTTAAACCACCCACAGTGGTGGATACTATCTATAGATGTAAACTATTACAAGGCAAGGAAAAGGGAAACCGAGGACTAGGGCCTATGGCATTTTCCTTGCATGCCGACCTTAAGTGTTTTTTGGGGTCCTTGGTCATCTATATTCCCTATCTTTACGACCTTTAGAATTTTTTTTATTGATTCTGTCATTATTTCTCCAACAATATCCATAAGAGGAGATCTAAAGGCTTCTATCATATGCACTCTAGTTGTTGAAACCTTTTTGAGATTACACCTCGCATACGTGTTACACGATCTGTTGGTGAGTATGTGTGTGTGTGAGGTGTCCCTAGAGTGTTTTCGGTGTATCTTGTGGTGGTGGGACGATATGGGGCATTCTATTGGCAAGGTGAAGCTGCTGCCTTACGGTTTAGGACTTTTACTAGAGAGTTAATCTTTGCTAACGAATATAGCATGATGTTGTCATCCCATCACCCTTTCATCACACCCCTTAAAAGCGAGTGGCGAGAAGTTGTCGTCCCATCTTCTTTACTCTCTTTGTCTGAGGGCCAAAAAGAAAGGCTTACATGGTGGTTATGGCGCTTTTGAAGTTCATTGACGCCATTGATTCAACCATTAGCATCATTGGTCATAAAACCCTAGTGCAATGGTAGTGCCATCAGACCATGACTGGTTTTCTTGGTAGGAAGAATCTCTAAGCTCACCGCACCAATTGTTGAGGCCAAAATGAAGAGATGTCCAACAAGGGAAGTGGAGACGGCGGGCTAAGATGATTGTAGCAAACTCAGGCTGTTTACCCCTTATAGACTTGGGGCAAAGAATCACAAACAATCGTTTGGTAGTCAAAGCCATAACAAAGATGAGTTGAGCTGATAGAGTAGAGGGGTAATGCCCTCTTGATTTGACTTGCCTTCTCTCCATGATTGCCTATATTTATAATCCCTGAGACTGTTGGTGATTGGATATTGTTAGACCTAGTGATGGCCTACGAATGAGTTGACAGAGATAGGTCCAACTTTCGAGTATTAAGCTTTGCAAGTTGGGCATGTAAATACCGTGCAAAGGCGTATCCTCAAGCAACTTGAGGAGCCGAAAGGTATTTATAAATTGTGCGAAGGCGACAGATTTGGGTGTAACAATATTATATGAAAAAATTATAATTGTAATGCTTTGTTCGAAACCAAATTATAGTTATTGAATATATCATTACTAACTGTATTTCTAATTGTTAAAAATATTTATTAAATAAATAAATCTAACGAAATTTATTTTAACTGATAATTTTGAATGGAGTCCAGATTTTTTGTATTATTCTAAAAATATATTTATTAAACAAATAAATTTGAATCTTGCTAAAAAAATACAATTCGTATAAGTAATTGTTGGGGTCAAGTTTAGGCAATTTATTTTACCTAAAAAGTTAATAATTTAATATTAAAATATTAAAATTAATTTATATTTATTAAATAAGGGTCAATTTTACGTAAAAATAGACTTTTCAGTTATTAAATTGAACAGAAAACAAACCTGTGAGACTTAACATGAATTTACCCTTTCAATAAAATCAGATAGTTTGACTTAGTCAAATAGGAATTGACGTAGCGCGATGTCATTGGCTGAAAACGTTAGGGGGCAACAATATGAAGCAAAATGGATAACGGTGAAAATATTAGGGAATACATGAGCCCGAAAAATATATTGGATACCAAAATTGAAAAAAATGGTAAATGTTAAAGGATAAGTCGTGAATTAAGCCTAAAAAAAATACGAAAACATAAACCAGAAAACTTGAAGGGGTATACATATTTTGGTAAAAAAAAAACAAAAAGAAGAGGAGAGGGTTGATCAGCCCAAGTTTGTGGCATCCCACTGTCTAGAACTACAAGCATCAGTAAAGGCTCAGCTCCCCATCTCATAGAAATTACTTTCTGTTGAAGAATATCGAAAATGAAAAATGTATTAATCGACTTTTATTTGAGTTAATCCATTTTTATTAAATTTTGATAGATTTAAGAGGCAGGGATTATAATTAAGTTCGGATTTGGATTTTTAGCGTTATTTGGGTTGGGTGAATATTACAGTAAATAAAGTTTGAAACTTCATTTATTAACGAGACTTGAAACATTAGTTTTTTTTAGTGTTTGTCAATCTTGTGACAGTGTTAGTCTATTTTAGTAACAGTATTATTTGCTTTATTAATTTAACGTTCGTATGATGAATATCACTTGAACGTTGTCTAGCAGTGAAGATCGGTGGTCAGTAAAGCTTTAATTCTCTTTTGTGGTGTTGCCGTTTTGTCAAGATCAAGCAGCGAAAGAACTTGCTTTCTTCTTAAAGCACTTTGATCAAAGTAGTAGTATTATTAGATTTTTATAAAAAAATTGTTAGATCTTTTGAAAGTGATAAGCTTTGTACTTTATTAACTTCACACCTTTAAGGTTTTATTGTTCTATTTGATGTATAAAAATCTTAATGTTTGTGATGTGATTTTTTTGTAATTTTTTCACTTTGAATGTAATCTAGTTTTCAAAAAAAAAAACTGACTCGTGTTATGTGTTTTTTTTAGGTTTACTCTTGCTATGTTTTAACTATTTATAGACAGTTATTTTAGCTAATTATGTGAATAAACCGTTGATCAAAAAATTATGTAAAAAATTTAACAAGTAGATTTAGTGAAAAAGAGTATGATATTCATCTTAAGAGATTAGGGTTCAAGCGCATATGTGTGTCAAGGTATGTGCATTGTTAAAAAATTAAGAAAAAAAAATATGAACATATGAGATACTACCGTATAATCACACAAAGTATTAAAAAACTAATTAAGTAAAGGATGGGTTTAGAATGGGTGATGCACACCGCTGAACACCATTAATGCAATACACCGCTGAACACCGTTAATTTTTAAATGACTATTAAAAATCTCAAAGCCTTGACATGCAATTAATCATATTTTAGAACAAAATTAAAAGTAATTATTCAATGAATCATTCTCTCCACCTCATCTATGGTCCTACCCAATTAAATAAAATCACATCATCTTTATTTTTCACATAATATTTTTTTTATAAATTAAAATTTACAAATCATAATTTTCTTCCTCATACCTTATATATTAATTTTAATATGTTAATAAATAAAATATTTAAAATAAAAAAACAAAAATTTAGCAACGAATCAAGAGGAGGAACAACGCTGCCATTAACGAATAACGAGTTCGGTTGTAAATTAGGCAGGGCCAAGATAAACTCATCCGGTCCATAGACGGTTGTAATAGGACCAGCGACGAAGCTATTAAAGAGTGGAGAGTGACAATTGCCCCCACTCCAAAAAATAATGTTTACCTCCGTTTTTTTATATAAATTATTTTAAAAATTAATTTATTTTTAAATTTGTCTCCTACTTTAAACATTTATATTTTTTTCCTCCTAAGTTTAAATTATGGCTCTGTCCTTGAGTTGGACTCTGATTATTCTTTCTATATTCATTGGCGACCCTCCTTTCCACCGCGAGGAAGTGGCCGAATGATGGCACATTGTTTGCTAACTTTGCTTGAACATTCTCACCATCAGTACTATCCCTTGAGCATAGAAAAGAGGATAATGGAAACCTTTGGGTTCTTTTAATTAATTTGTTTACGGTTTACACGAATATATTAATTTTAAAGTTTTTAACGGATTAAAATTAATTATTTTATTTTTATCTCTTTTGGTTTGTGGTTAAATTTTGAGGGTTTTTTTATTTTAAGGATTTTATTTATTTATTTGGTGAATCGGTATGATTGTATTCATGAAACATCAAACATGAGATATCAGTATAGGCCTTGTTAAAAAACTCTCTAAACCTAAATAAAGGAAAATAGTACCTATACTGATATATATAACATAAAACCATCGGAAACATCTGGCAAAGTAACAAAATTAAACTAAAAACAACTAAACAAGCATAACATCCGCAATTAACAACGATTGAATCGAATCCGACGGATCCTCATGCTATATCATTTCTAAGCTATGAATATTCGCACTCTTTGCCAAAGCATCGGCCACCTTATTCCGAGTTCACCTCGCACGTTGGACTTTCACAATCCAGCCTCGATTTCGAATTTATTTATTAATATATTAAAATTAATATATGAGGTATGAAGAAGAATATGATGATTTGTAAATTTTAATTTATAAAAAAATATTATGTGAAAAATAAAGATGATGTGGTTTTTATTTAATTGGGTTGGACTATGAATAATGTGATAAGAATAGTTTATAGAATAACTTTTTCTATTTTTATTTTGAAATATGATTAATGGCATCCCGTGGCTTTAAGATTTTTCAAAAAAACCATTTAAAACTTAATAAAATTAATAATATTTAACGGTGTATCACGTCGGTGATGTTCAACAATACACGGCGTCCGTTCTAAAAGTTTGCTTTAAGTAAATCATACATGAATTATTTATACTAAAATTGAGTTGGAAATTAAATTCTTTTTTAATTAAAAATTCTAGGGTGAGGCACCCTTAAGGTAAGGCTAAAATAAGGCGGATCTACAAAAAAATTTATCATTTTTGTAAAAATTTGTGTAGCTATACAAATTCTTATAATTTACACAAGTTCTTAATCAAATGGTAAGAAATTAAGTTATAATTTAAGAATTTGTATAATTACATAAATTTTTATTTAAAATAAAATCTATACAAATCTTTATCAAATTAATAAAATTTTATATAATTATATAAATTCTTATAAAAATAATAAAAATTTATATACAAGACTTCATTTTAGCCTTACTCAAGAATGTCTCGCCTTAAAATTTCTCTTTTTAATTATAACCGTGCAAATGCAGTAAAAGATTTTTGAAAAATGAGTATAAGCCGACAGGCCATCTTCGCCCCACCATCAAAATCACTGTGCCCTGCATCTTTCATTTTTCTTGTCTGTACTCTCTCTCTCTCTCTCTCTCTCTCTCTCTCTCTCTCTGTATCGCACTCTCTATTTCCTTTTTAAGTTGTCACATGCCATTGTTGTCTTCCTTCCTTCCTCTACCCTTTTTCTTACTTTCTCGCCCTCTTGCTTTGCTCTTCAACCATGGCTCCTTTAGTGCTGCTTCCACTGCTCCTTCTAGCCGCCATGACTGCCCCCTCAAGTAAGCCTTTTCACTTTTCTTTTCTTTTCTTTTCTCTGTTTGTAGATCTTGTAATCTCCTTTTTGGCTTTTATGTTTCCTTTTCTGCTCTTTATCTTTTAACTCACTGAAGAAGAAATAAACTAGCTTCTTTAAATACCCCTTATATAATCTTCATGTTATTTGATTTACATCATTACATTTGCTTTTGTACCTTCGGATTTTACTATTTTGCTCACTTTTAATCTGTATTTAGCTTTGTTTTGTTAACAAAAATGCCTTGAGTTTAATATTCCATCAAATACACACATTGGAAATGATAAATGAAGTTCCCTATTATTATTTTCTGATTATCATATTTAATACAATGTTATAATGTATACTACTCAGATGTCAGATGCGACCATGTGTTCAATAAAATGTTCTGGGTATTTCTTAAATAGAAAACCACATATCCATACATTTTGTAAGACTGTTTTCCAAAACAAACTACTGGTTCGGCTAGTATGAGCGTCCCATTTTTATGTTCTTGCCCAAAACTGAAAGATCTACGCCCTCTTAGATTGATTAGGATAAGTGGCGGAACTGAGTAAAAGTTTGGAGGGCAACTGAAATATTTTAAAATTTTTGAGATTTAAACGAAAATTTTTAAAATAATTTGAGGGTTTAATTAAAATTTTTAATAATTTTGAGAAATTTAACAAAAAATAAAAATCAGAGAGAAAATTTAATTAAAAATATTAAAAATTTTAAAGTTTAATATAAATTTTTAAAAATCTTAAAGGGACCAAATTAAAATCTTTAAAACTTTTAAGGGCAAAATTTAAATTTTAAAAATTTTGGGTCGAGGCCCTATTAGTCTCTTAAAGAATATGCCCTTGATTAGGATAATAATCATGTTAATTGAATTAATTCTTAATCGATCAATGTCCAGATACAGATGTTTGAATATATTGTTTGAAATAGAGTTTTGTTTTGTGTTTTTAGAGTCTAAGTTTAAGTTTTAGGGTGTCGAGTGCATCCGAATTTGGTATTATTGGTATGCATGATTGACATTGACACGGGGGATGAGCAGGTGGCACATGGTGTATATGCAAGGATGGAGTGAGTGATACAGTGTTGCAGAAGACATTGGACTATGCATGTGGAGAAGGAGCAGACTGCACCCCTACCCACGTCAAGGAACCCTGTTTCAACCCCGACACTGTTAGGGCACACTGCAACTATGCTGTCAACAGCTTCTTCCAAAAGAAAGGCCAGGCTCAAGGCACTTGTGACTTTGCCGGCACTGCCACTCTCACCAATTCCGATCCCAGTAATTCCCTCCTCCTCTTCTTTGTTTTTTACCAAACCTACATCACTTGTTTATTTATTTGCTGCCTTGGCTTGCTTATTTACAGGCTACGCTGGTTGTCCCTTCCCTGCTACTGCCAGGTATGCTCTAACGGTCACTGATTGCCCTTCTTTTCAAATTTCAAAACCTTTTTATTTCATGCTAAATCAAATGTGGATATAAAAATATACGAAAATGAAAATGTTTTTTTATTTTATCTAACATTCATACCAAAAAAAAATCATTACAGGGAGATCCATAATTAGTCGGGTTGTTAAAGATGCTCATATTATCTCATTTTATGTGAGTTCGAATTTTAATATTTATTTTTAAAATGTAAAACCCTTTACTTAATAAAAGAGAAAAACTCTAATATATAGGTTGTGTAAATTTTTTTTTTGCTGAGGTATCTAACATGAACTATTAAAATAGTTACTATTCTATTTTATAATTTAAAATTATATATTTATACTTATCATATATATTATAGGATTTGGATAGCATTGATTATTGCTAAACAGTAAACTCAAGCGTTAAAAGCATTTATGATAGATTTGGAGCGAATTTGGCAACGGTAGGATAGTTGGACGGGTGGGTCATGGAATATTTATATTTAGTTGGTCCACGTTCAAAATCTCTACCCAAAAAGTTCTTCAGAAGTTGGACCACCTAGCTAAGCAAAAACTATAAAGGTAGTAACGGAGTGTTGCGCCTCATATTGCTTTATGCCATGTACACCTATCCATTTTTTAACCGTTTAATTTGAATTTAAATTTAAATTCGATTTGATTTGGTCATCAAAAATTAATTAGCTAAGTTCATTTAATTCGAATCCGAAACTTGCTTGAATACGTAATTAATCTGAACCGTAAATAATTTAAAGTGACCCAATATATGTATAGTGTTATTTTATTAAAATTGAATTTTAGATTAAGGTTTTAAATTTTAGAAATTATGTTTGTAATTGTAGGAGTTTATTTTTGAGGTTGGGTAATGAATAATAATGGGAATGTTATTTGGATTTGGATTTAGAATATTTGAGAATATAGATTGTGGTTATTTTTTTATTATAACAATTTTTTTTAATATTCAAAATTAATAATAAACAATAAAAGGTAGTTTTGTCATTAAAATTTTTGTTTTATGAGAATTTGGATTGTTCGAGATAATCGAATATCAATTCTAACACAATCCCATCTGAATCCGTCTTTTTGTCGCCTCTACATTTAAGTGCTCTTAGACAAAAGTTAATATATAGTAATAAATCATGAACAATTTTTTATTTTTTTATTTTATATTATATGTAATATCGTACTAAATTATAACCATTCAATAAAATAAGCATATTTTCATTAAAATTTGAGGTTTTTTATTTGAAAGTAGTTTGAAAATATAAAGCAAAAGGTATAAAAATTGATTTTATTTTAAAATAAAAATTAATATAGTAAAGTCTAATGGTTAAATTGAAAATAAGTAAAAAAAATAAAAATATAATGATCCGATTCAAGATATTTTATGGTTTAATGATAAATTTTATGATTTAGCGTTTAGGGTTTAAGGCCTTTAAAAGGGATATATAGCAGTTTTAAAAATTCGTTTGTGAAAAAAAAACCTTTTACTGGCGATGCATCAAATAACTACAATATATGAGAAAATATTTTATGCATAGGTGGTGGAAAATTTGTTTTTTATACGTATAGTTTTTAGGGTTTAAACGATAGAATTTAGGGTTTTGTATTAGATTTTTTGTGCTTGAGAAAGATTTTATGGTTTAAAGTTATAAATTTAAGATTTTAAAAGGGACATATAATAATTTTAGAAGCCTGTTTGTGAAAAAAATCAGTAATGGTGCATATGTTTATGAGAAATTATATCATGGGTCATTCCCGCCATGTCATCCATGAGATCAACCAATTAAATGTATCTATTTCATTAATTTTTTTCATCTCATCCTTTTACTAAGTGAATTTTCACTTGGTAAAAATTGTTTTTAAAATTAATTTACAGTAAATATTAGTGAAGATTTACTTGGTAAAAAGATGATGTGGAAAAATTAATGAAATGAATGTATTTGATTGGTTGATCCTATGGATGACGTGACGGAAATGACTAATAATATAATTTATCGTATGTTTATATATAGAGAGGGGCTTAAAATAATTTAGAATGTTTAAAATTTTTAAAATCCTAATTGATATTATCCAAAACCAATTCTACTCAATTCGCCGAGTTGTAATTTTTGTTTTTAGTGATGTGTCTTTTTTTCGTTCAACGAGCATCTTTGGATAGAAAATTAATTCTTTTTCTTGAAAAAATAATCAAGTTTAAATAATTTGTTTTATTGAATTGGTCACGTTATTAATATATATATATATATTAAGATTCGTTCATGCAGCATAAATTTTGAGAATTTTTAGATTGTTAAATTTATGAAAATTGATGATTGAGATTATAAAGTAGGTAATGAGAAAAAATTTATAAGATTAAATATGTGAATTATTTTTAATTTAAAATTTATAATCTCAATTATTAAAATTAATTAATCTAATAATTCAAGAAATATATAAAACTTAAATTTTTATATATATACACGTGAATCCTAACTCTATATAACCCATATATCCTCCTCTCTCTGTATATATATTATGAAACTCTAGCTATTACTGAACGGTGGATATTCCTTTCCACTCGCTAATTAATGGTTCAACGTGCAATTGGTTTCAGTTTTATTTATTTTTATTTTTATTTTATAATAATTTAGTGATATTTTGTCTTCAAATTAAAAAGGAAATTTTAACTTTAATTTTTCTCGTCTTTTAGACCCTCGTCTTTTTTAGTCTTTAAATCTTTAAGTTTGACCTCTTAAGCTAACATCAGATATTTTATCCTTTTATCAATGTTAATATCGATTATTTTGTCATTTTGCATAAAAAATTTAAAAAATATATTTAAAAATGATAAATAGGGATTTAAATCGCGGTCGCGTTTTCGGTTGCGACGTTTTATCGTCATTTCGAACACTAGCGGATGAATTACAGTTATTGCAGACCGTTATTTTTCATAATAGCGGTTTCGGACGGCGGGGCTACCGCTATATAGCGGCCGCGGTCCGCTATTTGAATCCTTGATGATAAAATATTTTAAAAAATATAAAATATATTTAAATTATTAAAAAAGGTAAATTTTATAAAATTATTACAAAAATATAAAAAGGGCAAAAAGTTAAAAATAGTTGACTTCGGCTTAATACATCTATTATTTTTTATTGGTTAATTTAATTTGACAAAGAAATTTGAAACAAAATGAAAAAAATAAGGATTAAAATGATATTTTTTAAAGTTCGAAGACTAACTGATATTAGGCCTTTTATAATTAATGTTAACCTTAGTTTTTTTATCATCATCTTAGATTTTCTAGGGAACCTAAGATTTTTTTTGAAGAAAGTTTTTTAATATTTAATAGTCTGGTTTATCTTTCTTTTATTAAAACTTCTGAACTTAGTTGATATATATTTTAATATTTATGTTGTATTATATATTTAGGTTTTATATAATATAAATTTTATTAGATTGTCATATTTGTGATGTGTTGAAAATATTTATGTAAAAATTATAATTATAAAATATAATTCAACAAATGGTCATTGGTGGAGTGATAAATTATTTGAATTTAAATATAGATATAATGTTAAAAGAAATTGTAACGCTGGAAGTCATTTTAACCTATATTTTTTTGGGTCAAAATAGTCATTCTGTGGGTGAAAGCTATTAGTTAACAAACGGTAAATGACTTGAAATGACGTGGCAACCTACATGGTAATACATGTTGAGATAACAATGTCGTATATGGTAAGACGTTGACTTAACAGAATGACACATCAGTCAAAAAATAATTTTATAAAATTTTAAAATATTTTTTCTATTGACGTGTCATTCTATCAGGTCATTTTTAAATTGTTTATCATTAGTTGATTAACCATTTTATCCGTAAATGATCCATTTTGATCCAAAAAAATTACAATTCAGTCAAACATTAAAGGTATTTTTTTGACATTATAACTTAAATATATGTTTGATCTTTAAATAGTAATTAAATTTGTGTGAGGCTAAAACTGTGTCACTAACTCAATTAAGAACTTAATTAATAGTATGGATAAATGGATTAGGTTAAATATTTTTAAATATCTATTCAATTAAGAACCTAAAATATTGAAGCTCAAGTTTGTCATTTATTATAAATAAATTTAATGTTTTTGCTCAAACTTACTCTTAGATTAAATATTTTTGTTCAAATCTTTTCAACATTAAAACTTGAATAGATAGTTTGACAAGATTCCTTTCTTCCCATGTTTGGGTCTTGTAGCTTGTGTAATATCTTAAAGTTTGATCTGATTTGGAATATGAAGTTAGTTAAGATATGGGTTAAAATGTGTCATGTTTCCCCTAGGCTTCTATATCCATAACATGTATTCTCCATCTGTTTTTCTTTTCCTTGTTGCTAAAGTCATCCAAAAATAAATAAATATATTAACCATACTGATGAATATATCTGCATCCTTTGTGATTTTCTTTCCTTCTTTGACCAGTGCCGTAGGCACCACAACAACTCCGAAAACCACCACGCCTACCGTGAACCCGATCAACAATACTCCAACAAGCACAACACCGTTCGGTTCAACCACGCCTACTGGGATTTTGGGAGGAGTCGGCAATGGCTTAGGGCCGTCAGGAGTTGGGATCAACCCAGACTACAGTACTGATGGAGGATTTAGGCTCCGATATTGCTTCTCTTCCTTTTCAGCCCTCTTGTTTTCAGGGTTGATGCTATTGTGGGGTTAAAGAAGAGAAGTGAGTGTGGAAGGGAAACTCCTTCTCTTGTAGTGGTCGGTGTTGTTGTGATCCCATTCCCAGGACACGTTAGCTAAGGTTTTAATTTTTTTTCATTTTAATGCGAGACTTTTGTGGTTGTGGATTATCTTTCTCATGATTTTATGTACATTTAAATCTAGAATTCAGGATTTTGTTATTTTTGGGAGAATTCGTAGGGGTGAAATAGCTTTGGTTTGGTCGTTTTCTTAAAAAAAAAAAATTAAACCACCTGGGATAATTTGGTTCACTAATCAGTTTTTCATATGAATTTTGGGTTTTAATTTTTTCTTTATTTTGATATAATGGTTTTGTTTTGGGTTTTAATTTTGTCTTTATTTTGATATAATGTTTAAAATTCACAAATGATCACTAAACTATTCCAAAAGTTGTAAAATGTGGTCATCCAACTTTCAATTGTTAAAAATTGGTCATTAAACTATGACTTTTGTTCTAAAATAATCATTGAGCTGTTAACTGTCGTTAAGAGGGTGATGCGACAGTTAAGAAAAAATTGTATAATTACAGTTTTTAGTGGAAATGTGGACCTCGTTAACCCTCTCGCCTCTTATTTTGACTGAAGTGCATAACAACAGGAGGAAAAGAGTGTTATATATCGGGAAAGTCCTAAAAATGCCTAAAATATGGCTAAAATGTGGCCAACATAAATTCTTACAAAAAATGGTAAGAATTTATGTTGGACTGGATAAGAATTTCGGTTCTACCGAAATTATTACTAACTGGGTAAGAATTTGTGTAACTACATAAATTCTTACCAACTTGGTAAGAATTTGTGTAGGTTTTGTCTTAGGTAAGAATGTAACTACCCGGATTTCAGAATCCGAGGGTCGGGTTTAATCGAGGCATGGGCCTCGTGTTTGGGTCGTGTTATGGGGGCCTTTGGGCTATCTTGTGTGTTGGGCTTGTGTGGTTGTTGGGTTGGGTTGAGAAGAGAGGAGAAGAGAGGGGTAATATGGTAAAAGCTTAATTTGAAGAGTGAAGGGGGAATGCTTGCTTTTCTTCTGCATTGTGCAGGGATGTGAGATCACCTTGCCTTAATGGCATCTTCCTCCCATTTCAAGCTCTCTTTCCCAAAACACCATTATCAAAGGTGAGATCACCCATTTCTTCTGAATGTAGGATCTCGATGCTGCGTGGACGCGAACCTCATCCCTACAGGTATAGGATCCCGATGTTGTATGGACGCGACCTTACTCGTAGTGTAGGATCTCGATGCTGTGTGGACATGGGCCTCACTAAATGTTAATGGGTGTTATTAGTGTGATGTTATATGAATTCATGAAATACGTATATTTGCTGTGTGCGTGATCATATATTCATGATGCTATGTGTTTAGGCGATTATGGTAGCGCCAACGTTATTTTGCCATGATATCATTCATGTTGCATTGCTTTATTTATGATTTGCATGAAGCATGGTTGAGTGGCGATGTATCCACTGAGCTTGTTAGCTCAGCGTTCGAAATTGTTGCTTTCGTTCGCAGGTAAGTAGGTTGTCGCGAGGCTTGAAGGAGCACCATCAAGGCTTGGATTTTAGCATCGACTTTAATTGTTGAGTACAATTTCTAGATGTATTGGGCTATGTATTTCGTAGGACCCTATATATAATTTGTAACTCTTATTTTGTAACAAGTAGTCAAAGTTGAATGTTTTGAGTATTTGAAATTGGAGCTCCATGGATATTGTTTTAAATATTTTAATTTTAACTATGTTCCAAATGAATGGATTTATGTTTTATTGGACTCATTGTCTTTTTGGGCTCAAAAAAGAACAATTTTATTAAAAATGGGTTTGAACTTTAGGCCCAAATGTGACATCCGGGTCGAGGGTGTTACAAAGAATTTGTGTAGTTACATAATTCTTATATTATAACCTAAATTCTTACCATTTAGTAAGAATTTATGTAGATTGTAAGAATTTGTGTAGTTATAGTAATTCTTACCAACTGAGTAAAAATTTGTGTAGGATCGCCTCATTTTAGCCGCACTGTAAGAGTGACGCACGACAGAATCTCCCTTATATATCTTTTATTTCACACATAATAAAGCAACATTAGTTCTTTTACAATGAAGCACTGGGAAGAGTGGTACAACATGATCCTAATAGGACTAATCCATGACAACAACAATGCAACCCCCAAAGGCGCACAAAGAAAATAGGGGCAGTAGCATAAGAAAAATGGAAGGAGGTGGTACCGAGCAGCATCCTCCATGTTGGAGACAAAAACAGCCTTGTAACCTCTTAGCACTTACACGTTAATGCAGACAAAGAGGGAAAATGGATACATTCAATCAATTTATTCATAATTTGAAAAAAATCAAAAATTTAATCCTCGTTATTTACACACTTAATATCTTTGGCATAATAACAATCTTCATCCTAAACTTTTAGGACTACAAAGGGGTTAAATTGGAAGGAGAGTTTGGGTTTATGGTGGCATGATGCTATGATATACTAAATTAAAAAAATAGGGATTAAATTGGCAGAATACAGAAATGTTGGGGTTATTTTTTTAAAATTAAGACTAAATTAAAATAAAGTGTAAAAATTCAAGGTGAAAATTGTTACTATGCCAAATTTATTAAGTGTGTAAATAATGAGGGATAAGTTCATTGATTTTTTTCTAAATTATGACTAAATTGATTAAATGTATAAATATGAAGGACTAAATGCATTATTATACAAGTTTTCTTAACTACCACATCACCCTCTTAACAACAGTTAACAGTTCAGTGACCATTTTTAAAGAAAATCATAATTTAATGATTATTTTGTAACATTTAAAATTTAGATAACCATTTTATAACTTTTAAGATAATTTACTGACCATTTATGAACTTTAACCTTATATTATTTGATAAAGTTTGAAAGCTTTTTTTAAATATTTTTTCAACTAAAAAAAGTAATTAATAATTATTATATAATGTTTTTAAGCTATACATATTGTTTAATCATGTCTATTGAAAAAAAAAATTGTTATAGAAAATAGAGTGATATCACTATTACAATTTGAAAAATAAAAATATACCTAAAATTATTTATTCTATAATTAATATTTTAGCTTTAAAATTTAAAGGCTTATAGGTACTTTAAGCTCTTGAATTTTTGAAAAAAAAAATCAATTAAGCTCTTAATGTTTTCTGCACCTAATTAAGTCCTCAGACCTATAAATTTAATTAATTAATCCCCGGACCAATAAACTTAATCAATTAAGCCATTTGACCGAATTTTGACCATCAAATTTTGACGATTTTTTTGAGATATTACTGTCATGTGACTCACTACAATTCTGTCATATAACATTAACAAAAATTTTTAGAAAACTATTTTTTATAGTTTTTATAAGCTTTTTAGAATTTTTAGAACTTTTAAATTTTTTTTAAAATAAAATAAAAATTTTAAAAATGTCAAATGATAATATTGTTGCACCAACTGGTCCAAAAAAACGGTTGTAGGTTGCTTTTTTACTTCAAAAAAGAACAAGTTGATCAACACCTCACTTACGATTACACAACATATACTTGAGCTTATGTGTCGGAGTTGGAAGATTTCAGTCCAACATATACTTTTTCTTTGTCACAAAATATAATATCATTGTCAAATAAATTCATCACAATTTCTATTGATAATAGTGTCGAATATTTGGTCACAAAAATACTTGGTGTGCCAAAATTGTTGGTCACAAAATACATATTCAGTGTCAAACAAATTCATCACAGACTCTATTGATAATAGTGTCGAACAAATAGTCACAAAAAATTGGCAATTGTGACAATATTTAGAAGATTTGTCACTAATATAATAGTGATGGGTTATTTATGACGATAAGTGACGACTTGAAAAGTTTGACACTACATATTTTAGTGTCTAAATTTAATGCTTATAGTAACAATTTTTAATGTCACTAAAGCTATATTTCATTGTAGTGCAAGATTGCACGGTATGAGATTCTAAAAAATAAAGTATTTATCGATCCATCAAATATGGTTTTATCGCTTCTTCATGATGGTTGTATAACCTAAAGGCTAACGATGGTTGGTTGGTTTTAATTCAAGCTGTATGGTCATAAAAAAAGTAGAAAGTACTAATCTTTTAAAATATCATCTCATGATTATCAAGTAATCATATTTAAGTATTTAAACTTTATCTTTATTATTGGTTACTAAATTGAAAAGGTATCATCTTTATTTTAAATTTAACATGGCAAAGCAATTATAAAGCATAACAATGCAATTGAATGCATTTTTTATTCCTTTTGATCATTGTTTTATTAGTAACTTATTGATATTCGGATCTTACCTTCTCACCGAGTATCAATATTGATAAATCAATATGATTATCAATCCTTCTCGTCTAGACACAAAGTCTTAATTATCAACATCCCTCATCGACAATAATCAATAACTCGTACACGAGCGCTATATACCCTATGTTATATCAATTGTACATGAAAATAAACTAAAAACTCAGAACAAATTTTATAACATTTCCAAAATTCAAAATTTACTATTTTTATTATCAAAATAACACACAACTTATTATCAAAAATCAAATGGAGTATTTAGCTCATTTTCATTTATGAACATGGTAATTAACACTTTTTTTGAACAATTTCTACCTAGGAGAGAAAAGGGGAAATTTGCTCATAATAATTATTGAACCCGCAACTTAGGATAGAAGAAAAGATGTCAACTGAGAGCTTTTAACCACGTACACAATAGATTGTTGACATAATTAATACATTTTATAGCTCGTTACAATATCATATTAATATGAAACATGTTGCCACTAGCCAAATATATCATATACCACCATTTCACTTATTGAACATTGCAATGAAATAACTTATCATCAATAACCATGATCACATATTAAAGTACACTTATTAGCATGCTTTCATTTACCACACATTAAAATTACACGTAGAACCATTAAATTTCACACCTTAACCAAATGCTCATGCTAGCCATTAGCTCGATTTTGAGCCAAAATCACAATTTAGTTATATAAAGCATCGTTTTTCCTGCACAAACACTCAAAATGTAATATATGCAAGACATGCATATATTGAAGGACTCGATATCGACTACACTTAATCCGAACTTACGATGTTGACGATGTACTTTAAAATCTTAGTTTTCTTCCTTTACTTAGTAGGATTTCACCTAATCTTTTTTTTTTATTATTTGAAAGAGGCCATAGCATAAGGTTTAGGCAGAAATAAATTTACAATACGGAGGACCAGAGATGTTCCGCTCTGAAAGATCATGAAAATCAGCCGAAAAGAAACTAAAATCTGCAGATGTGTGGAATCGAATGACGACATCTTGGCAAGCTTATCGGCAACCCTGTTACACTCCCAACGAATCCATCGAATATCCAGCATATTCGATGTTAAGAACAGGATGAAAAGAAAGTGCCAAGGGACGTTAAGAACAGGATGAAGCATATTGGACTGTATGTTGGTGCAGAGCCAATGAGTGAGGTCACAGGTGAGAAAGTCAGTCAGGATAAGAGCCGAGAGACCATGTAGCCAAGTTTCCTTTACCATGGGACAGTCGCAAATTACATGCAGAATGCTCTCCTCCTGGGAACCACAGTCCGAGCAAGATGGATCAGTAGCGAGTGAGCGTTTGAATCATTCAAGATTAGTCATAAGTTTGTTGCGGAGAGCAGTCCATAAGAACAAATAAATTCGCTGCGGAACTGGAAGATGTCATACAAGATCCCACAAAGAGCTTCTCGGACCCCAAAGAGACTGCACAAGAGCTTCATAAGCAGAACTCACAGTAAAATGGTGATTAGAACCCCATCGCCATATACACTGATCATCCGAATCCATGAAGCTCGGAGGCTTAATCGCAAGGATATAGTGGACAACCGTAAAATATAACAGTTTTGAGAGAGCTTCAACATTCCAGTGACCTTCAAGAGTGACAACATCCATGATACCTTAGTTATCTTGCACAACAGTCGGGTGTAAAGCATGGGCACGAAGGGGCCTCAACGAAAGAACCCACACATCATCCTAAAAGCGAGCATGATTACCGTTGCCGACAGACCAAGCAATATTACGGTGGAGATCCTTCCAAACAAGAGAGATAGCATGCCATAGAGGTGAACATAGAGAACGGTCAATGGACAAAGGGCACTTATCAAACATCTTGTATTTCTCTCACAACAAAGAGACCCAAAGAGAGTGCGGCTTCGTTATCAAGGCATACCAGGTTTCATGATGAAAGCAAAGTTTTGTTCACATACACGATGAAATCTTAAGCCCCCACGATCCAATGGTTGGCAAATGGGTTCCCAGTTTACAAGAGATGCCTTTGGGCATGGAAGGCGTACCACCCCAAATAAAACGTCGAGTAATGATCTCAATATCATGGCATACTTGTTTAGGGAAGAGGCAATATTGCATAAAATAGAGCGGCATGGCAGCGAGCACTGACTTGGCAAGTGTTACACGACCCGCCATCGAGAGAGTACGGGCAGACCAGCCATTTAACTTCTTCTGAATCTTCTCAAGAATGAACTCGTAGTTCGAGCAGAAGTTTTTTATGAATTACAGTGACACCAAGGTAAGTTTCCAAATTATCAACCACTTGAAATCAAGCTTTACACCAATAGAAGATTGCGCAGCAGGTGGCGTGTTCTGAGAGAAAAAAAATGTTGGGTGAGGGTCCCACTATGTGGGTAACCCATCACCGTTTCACCCCAAATTCAAAGGGGTTGTTGGTTGGCATGTCTGTCATATTTATTTTATTTGACTGTTTCAATTTTCTTGTTGCTTTATGTGGTGTGTGGGCAGAATTGAAAGAGATTAAGAAGAAAGTTCAGAAACGTTCGAGAGAAAAATAGGAGAGAAAAATTATTTTCAGCTTTGAGCAGTTTTAATAAACTCTTCGATCGGAGGTCCATCCGTGGTTCGATTGAGCTGATTTTTGGACAGCAGCTAGGCGACTTGGTGATCTTAACTTTGTACGGTCGGATTTTTCATCCGAGACCCGTAGCTTCCGAAATCCCCATTTTACAACAACTGCGTTTTTGGTGATATTCTCTCATTTTACTCTTTTTTGTTAAAGACTACTTGTTATTAGCCTTGTTGGAGTTGAATGCTTGTTGTAGGTTGGATATTGTAGTCTTGTAGTTGAACATTTGATTATAGTGGAGCTTTTGATCGGACTCTAAAGTCCCGTGGTTTTTACCCTTGATTTAGAGGGGTTTTTCACGTAAAAATATCGGTGTCTCGATTTACTTGTGTTGTGGTTGCATTAAAAATTTGTGGTTGATTAGTGCTGCTAGAGAACATATTTGTAATATTGTGCTTGCCATAATTATTGACTTGAGTTATAGGGAGAGAAAGAACACCGGTTGTGCTTCCGCTTAATTTCGGTTGTTCAGTTTCTTCCCAACAAACTAGCATCAGAGCTTGGTTATTGTGTCAGATAATTATGGAGATTAATACAAGCAAGATGATTATGTTGAATGGCACGAATTATCAACTTTGGCGGAATAAAATGAAAGACTTGTTGTTTGTAAAGGCTTTGCATCTTCCGGTCTTTGCTACTCAAAAACCCGATTCAAAAAGTGATGAGGAATGGGAATTTGAGCATCAACAAGTATGTGGCTATATTCGACAATTTGTTGAAGAAAATGTTTACAACCACATTGATCAGGAGACACATGCTCGCACATTGTGGGAGAAGCTTGAAAGCTTGTATGCTTCGAGGTCGGGTAACAACAAATTGTTTTTACTAAAGAAAATGATGGCGTTGAAATACAGAGAATGAACGTCTACAGCTGACCATGTTAGTGAGTTTCAAAGTGTGATGAATCAGTTGCTTGGTATGGGTGTCAAATTTGATGATGAGATTTTAGGGCTTTGGTTGCTTGCTACTCTACCGACACACTTGGGAGACTTTTTTCGGTCCCACTCATTAATTCTGCTCCAAATGGTATTATTGCTTTGGATTTGGCTAAGAGTGGTGTGTTGAATGAAGAGGTTAGAAGAAGATCTCAGGGTTCTACATCACAGTCCGAGGTGTTGGTTACCGAGAACAGGGGGAGAAATAGAGAAAAAGATGGCAAGGGTAGAGATAAAAGTCGAAGCAAGTCAAGATCGAGATATAAGAATCTTGAGTGTCATCATTGTGGTAAGAAAGGCCATATCAAGAAATATTGCTACAAGTGGAAGAGAGAGAACAAAAGCGGTGGTGATAAAAACGATCGAAATGATGATAAAAAATTTGAGCGTATTGCTACTGCTACTCGTGAAGATCTATTGGTCATTTGTTCTGAGAATCTGGTCAACCTAGCATACAATGAGACTAGTTGGGTGATTGATACTGGTGCTTCAATTCATGTCACGTCGAGGAGGGATTTCTTCACATCTTATACTCCTGGTGATTTTGGAGTATTGAAGATGGGTAATGACGGTTTGATTCCAGTTATTGGCATGGGAGATGTTAGGTTGGTGAGCAATAACGGAACAAAGTTAATTCTCAAGGATGTCAAACATGCACCGGATATCCGTTTGAATTTGATTTCTGCAGGAAAGCTTGATGATGAGGGATTTTGTAACACCTTCAATGAGGGGCAGTGGAAGCTGACTAAAGGCTCTTTGGTTGTGGCTCGATGAAAGAAGAGCTCAAATTTGTACTTGATGCAGGCTTTGACTTCCGTGAGACACCGTGAATGTGACAAAGAAATGACTCAACTGAGTTGTGGCATAAACGGCTTAGTCACATGAGTGAGAAATGGCTTAATTGTTTAGCCAAGAAGAATAAACTTTCTGGGTTGAAGAATGCCACATTGAAGAATTGTGCTCATTGTCTAGCGGGGAAGCAGAGAAGAGTTTCTTTTAGAAGTCATCCTCCTCATAGAAGATCAGAGTTGCTAGAGTTGGTCCATTCAAATGTTTGCGGTCCGATAAAGGTAAGGTCACATGGTGGTGCACTTTATTTTGTGACTTTCATTGACGATTGTTCAAGAAAGCTGTGGGTCTACACTTTAAAGTCGAAAGACCAAGTTTTTGAGGCATTTAAACAGTTTCAAGCATCAGTTGAAAGAGAAACAGGGAAGAAGGTAAAGTGTATTCGTACTGATAATGGTGGCGAGTACACAGGGCCATTTCATGAGTATTGTATGCGAAAGGGAATTAGACATCAGAGAACACCACCAAAGACTCCACAGTTAAATGGGTTAGCTGAAAGAATGAACCGGACATTGATTGAGAGTGTTAGATGTTTGCTGTCAGATGCAAAGTTGCCAAGATCGTTTTGGGCTGAAGCCTTGAATATAGTGGCACATGTGATTAATCTGTCTCCTAGTGTTCCTTTACGAGGTGATATACCAGACAGAGTTTGGTTTGGTAAAGACGTGTCATATGATCACCTGCGTGTGTTCGGTTGTAAATCATTTGTTCATGTTCCAAAGGATGAAAGATCGAAGTTGGATGTCAAGACTCGTCAATGCATCTTTATTGGTTATGGTCTAGATGGTGAGTTTGGTTATAGACTCTACGATCCAGTTCAAAAGAAGCTCGTGAGAAGCCGAGATGTTGTCTTCATTGAGGATCAGACCATTGATGACATTAACAAGACAGAGAAAGAGGATTCACAAGACAGTGGTGGCTTAACCGATGTGAATCCAGTTCCCCTGGACCCTTCACCGAATCCTATTCAGGATGATGTACAAGGTGATGTTAATAATGACCAGCAGGACATAGGTGACTTTGATGCTCCCATAGATGATGTTGTGAATGATCAACAACAAGCACCTATAGCTCCACCAGTAGTTTCACTTCGAAGATCTTCTAGACAACGACGATCTTCTGTCAGGTATTCTTCTGATGAATATGTTCTTTTAACTGACGGGGGAGAACCTGAATGTTATGAAGAGGCTATGGAGAGTGAATGCAAAGATCAGTGGGTTGAAGCAATGAAAGATGAACTTCAATCCTTGCATGATAACCATACCTTTGAGTTGGTGAAACTACCTAAGGGCAAGAGAGCTTTGAAGAATCGGTGGGTTTACAGGTTGAAGCAAGAAGAAAAGTCTTCATCTCCACGATACAAAGCTAGATTGGTTGTCAAGGGTTATACTCAGAAAAAGGGGATTGATTTTGAAGAAATATTTTCTCCAGTTGTGAAGATGTCCTCTATTAGAACTATATTGGGTTTGGCAGCCTGTTATGACTTAGAGGTTGAACAAATGGATGTGAAAACAGCTTTTCTTCATGGTGATTTGGAAGAAGAGCTTTACATGGAGCAACCAGAGGGATTTGTTGCACATGGAAAAGATGACTACGTGTGCAGGTTGAAGAAGAGCTTGTATGGTTTGAAGCAAGCTCCTAGGCAATGGTACAAGAAGTTTGAGTCTGTTATGGGGGAGCAAGGCTACAAGAAACTACTTCTGATCATTGTGTTTTTGTTAAGAGATTCTCTGGTGATGATTTTATTATCCTTTTACTCTATGTTGATGATATGCTTATTGTTGGTCGTAATGCTTCCAGAATTGATAAGTTGAAGCAAGAGTTGAGGAAATCCTTTGCGATGAAGGATTTGGGGCCAGCAAAGCAAATTCTTGGCATAAGGTTGACACGTGATAGAAAGGCCAAGAAATTATGGTTATCACAAGAGAGGTACATTGAGAAAGTACTTCAAAGGTGTAGTATGGACAGAGCTAAAGCGGTGAATACTCCATTTGCTAGTCACTTCAGATTGAGTGTCAAGCATAGTCCTTCCACAGAAAAGGAGAAGAAAGAGATGCAGAAAGTTCCTTACTTTTCAGCCGTGGGCAGTTTGATGTATGCAATGGTTTGCACGAGACCAGACTTGGCTTATGCTGTTGGTACAGTTAGTCGGTTTCTTTCTAATCCAGGCAAAGAGCATTGGAATGCAGTAAAGTGGATCATGAGATATCTTCGTGGCAGTTCCAACTTGAAACTTTGTTTTTGGTAATGAAAAACTTGTTCTTGTTGGATATACAGATTCAGACATGGCCGGGGACATTGACTCGAGGAGATCTACTTTAGGTTACTTGATCACTTATGCAGGGGGAGCTGTGGCATGGCAATCGAGATTGCAAAAGTGCGTTGCCTTATCCACCACCGAATCAGAGTTCATTGCAGCGACTGAAGCGTGTAAGGAGATGCTTTGGATGAAGAAATTTGTGCATGAACTTGGCTTTACTCAAGAGAGGTATGTCTTGTATTGTGATAGCCAGAGCGCGATTCATCTTGGTAAGAACTCAACTTTTCATGCTAGATCTAAGCATATTGATGTGAGGTACCATTGGATACGAGATGTTCTTGAAGCTAAATTGTTAGAGCTTGAGAAGATTCATATTGATGATAATGGTGCTGATATGTTGACTAAAGCCTTACCAAGAGGGAAGTTTGAAGCATGCTGCTTGATGGCCGGCATGAAGACATTCCCCACATAGCGGGAGGGGGAGATTTGTTGGGTGAGGGTCCCACTATGTGGGTAACCCATCACCGTTTCACCCCAAATTCAAAGGGGTTGTTGGTTGGCATGTCTGTCACATTTATTTTGTTTGACTGTTTCAATTTTCTTGTTGCTTTATGTGGTGTGTGGGCAGAATTGAAAGAGATTAAGAAGAAAGCTCAGAAACGTTCGAGAGAAAAATAGGAGAGAAAGATTATTTCCAGCTTTGAGCAGTTTTAATAAACTCTTCGATCGGAGGTCCATCCGTGGTTCGATTGAGCTGATTTTTGGACAGCAGCTAGGCGACTTGGTGATCTTAACTTTGTACGGTCGGATTTTTCATCCGAGACCCGTAGCTTCCGAAATCCCCATTTTACAACAGCTGCGTTTTTGGTGATATTCTCTCATTTTACTCTTTTTTGTCAAAGACTACTTGTTATTAGCCTTGTTGGAGTTGAATGCTTGTTGTAGGTTGGATATTGTAGTCTTGTAGTTGAACATTTGATTATAGTGGAGCTTTTGATCGGACTCTAAAGTCCCGTGGTTTTTACCCTTGATCTAGAGGGGTTTTCCACGTAAAAATATCGGTGCCTCGATTTACTTGTGTTGTGGTTGCATTAAAAATTTGTGGTTGATTAGTGCTGCTAGAGAACATATTTGTAATATTGTGCTTACCATAATTATTGACTTGAGTTATAGGGAGAGAAAGAACACCGGTTGTGCTTCCGCTTAATTTCGGTTGTTCGGTTTCTTCCCAACAAAAAAAACTTGCGATTTCCGGTGACTAACTTTATTACCCGAGTATTGCCCAAATTCTTGAAGGATCATATCAATGATAGTCACCTGTTGAACAGTGGCTTTAGCATAAAAAAAATCAGGTTGTCCGTAAAGAAAAGATGAAAGATTGGAGTGCCATTTAGCGTCATCTTGAAGGGGATCCATACGCTAGACGCGACCGCATGATCAATACAATGACCTAAATGTTCCATCACAAGAACGAATAAATACGGGGAAAAGGGGTCACCTTGTCGTTCACCTCTGTACGGATGGAAGGCGGGAGATAATTCGCCATTCGACTGAACTACCATGAAGGATGAGGAGATGCAATGCATAATTACACGCGTGATACCAGGAAGAAACCCCGCAAGATTAAGAGTTGCCAAAATAAAGTCCCATCGCACACTGACAAAAGCCTTTTTCAGGTTCACTTTAATCGCCATCCAACCATCTTTATTTTTAGAACCCCACATAGAATGAACAACCTCCTAATTAATGATGATATTTTCTGTGATCGAACGTCCAGAGACAAAACTAGTTTGAGTTGGCTTAACTAGTAATGGCATGACGTTTTGAGTCGTCGCATGATAACCTTTGTGAGAAGTTTATAGACCACTGTACAAAGACTGATAAAGGATACAGGAAAGTCGGTCTTCAGAATAAGAACGAGGACTATCTTATTAAGATCGGGATCTAGGCAGCCTCCCGCGGAGATATTCCTTATAGTAGAACAAACCGAAAGGCCTACATGGTGCCATTGCTTTTGGAAGAACTCTGCATAGAGGCCGTCGTGGCCAGGGGCTCTTAAAGGTGCCATATCAAAAAGAGCATCATGAATCTCCATATCAGACGACAAGGCATCAAGGGAAGATAATAAGCCTGGAGATAGTACAGAAAACTGATTAGGGGTCGAGAAGGATCCCACCGGGTCCTCATCAACACAAAACAGATTGCTAAAATAACGAGAGGCTTCCTCGCGGAGGATAGAAGCATCATCGCACCAAGTGCTATCAGAAATTTTAAGAGATGCAATCCGATTTCGTTGCTTGCGTATCATTGCCTTGCGATGGAAATAGCTCGAATTACGATCACCAGAAATAATCCAATCAGAACATAATTTTTGCTTCCAAAGCTTTTCTTCTTCATTAAGGAGGCGCTCGAGCTGTAATAGAAGCTCTGTTTCAAGAGCAATGAGAAAGTTAGAACGACGGTGAGGGAGAACTTTTTGAATACCACAAAGCCGTGCCATAACAGTCCGCTTTTTTGTGCCAATGTATCCAAACACAGTTGAATTCCAAACATCCGTAGCCACTGAGAAAGAACGAATAGTCTTCCAAAGAGAATCCTTCAGAATCCAATTGTCGCAAACCATACGACCAAAATCATCATGTTGGAGCCAACGAGAGAAGTATCTAAAGAGAGACTTTGAAAGACGCTTCTCCCGGTTACCCACTTGAAAATTACAAACTATATAAACATGCATGAACCTAGTTAATTTAGGGTTTTTGGAATTTTTGTGCCTTGCTTGAAACTAAGGAATGTTGGTGTCAAATGATAGAACAAGGTCTGAGCTTTTTAATTCTAATCTTAATTTTAAAACATACCATGAAAATTTGAAAAGAAATAATTCTCACTAGAATGTTAAACATTCATCCATGGAGGTTTACATCTCTTTTAGAGAGAAAGAATAGAAGCTAACCGGTATATTTTATGAACAACAACAATATCCATTTAAAGATGATGAAATGGTTTTAGTGACTTTCTCTACCATCTAGACTAATTGACAAAATTGTCTTATATTTAGGCTTTCGTTCTCTTCCATTCCAACACATCTCACTACATATTAAACAAGGCTCTTACTTTACAAAGATTTCCTTTAATCCTTTAATTTCCATCGAACTAATATTGATAAAAATTTCACCAAATTCAATAATATAAACAATCGACACATATTATCCACCAGTGGCGGAGCCACATGTAAATTAAGGGGTCAATTGCACCACATAATTTGTTTTGGTATGGAATTTTTGAAGTGTTAAAATGGGGTTTTTAAATAGTTTGTATAGATTTTTCATAGGAAATATTAGAATTGACCCCACTTGATTTATTGGAATATGGGGTCAACATTATTTATATTGTAGTGGTATAAGAATTCTCGTACCTCATACTCTACTCTAGCTCCAATATATAGAAATCATGGCTCTGCCACTATTATCCCCTCCCATACTATCAAAACTTTTGCAACATTTGACATGCAAAACTTTCATTTTTTTAGTACACATTGGTCCATGAACTTTTTTAGTATTTTTATTTCTAATTTCATCTCAAATTGAACTATCGTTTAACAAAATGAATTCAAATGAACATGTCACACTTCTCATCACTTCACATCAATATTTTAATTCCTAAAGTGATTTTAGGATCATCATAATTAAAAATTTTCTACTTTAGAAATTTGATGATGTCCAAAATGTAAGACATTAAACAAGGAGGTGAAGATGAGAATGAAAATGGTGGTTAATGGCAGTTTATAGCAGTTCACCTATTCAGATGTAGGCGGAGAGCTGCAGACGGTTGTGGTGGTGCCGTCGTAGGAATGATCATCCTCTTTCTCAAGGTGGGAATATACCCATTATATATATATGTCTGAGGCTTCCTTGAGAAGTCACTATAAGTCTTCTTTGAGAAAGAATTTCTTGGAGAAGACAAGTGGATTGGTGGATCTCTGGGCAATTATTAGTTGTATAACAAAATTCAACAATATTATATGCTGAACATCAACTTTTGAAATAAAAAGTACATTTGAAAAGTGTTTTTGAAGTTAAAATTACAATTTTAACTTTTATTTGTTATTCTATAGTGTACTTGTTTTACAATTTATACTTATATTTTTTTGTCAAAATAAAAATATAATTACATGATTAATAAATTATATATGAGTTAAAAATTTTATGTCTCATCATACTAATTTTTTAGATGAAAATTATTTTAAATTTTATATAGTTCGATGAAATATGTATAATTATTACAAATTTATTGTTTAAATAAAAAATATTTTTTATGAAAAATTCTAGAACGTGCGACGCACATCACTAGACATCATTAATACTACACACCGATAGATATCATTATTTATTTAATATATTTTAAATTAATATTAAAGTTATTAGGGGTTCAACAAACAATTAATCATATTTAAACAAAAAGGTTGACCAACCCTTTTCTCTTTTTATTTTTCTAATATATTTTATTTTGTACTCACAAATATAAAACTTTAGTTTATATTAAAATATTCTCCTTAAACCCTAAACCCTACATTTTAGTTCATACATATATATGGAAAATTTTAGAACGAACGATGCACACCACTAACATTATACACCATTACACGCCGAAAATGAGTAAACTACACCCATGACCACTGAATTATGGACTCAATTCTATTTCGAACACGGATTTTTTCAATTTTACCAACCATACCACTTAACTATTTAAATGGTATCAATCAAGCCATTAACCGTTAAAATTAACGAAGACATTGATGTGGCAGTTAAATAAATTTGTATAATTACACGTTTGGTCTTCATTACATACACATTCTATTTTAATCTTAATTTTAATTTAATTCAATACATTTAGTTGTGTTGAAAGTTTGATGATTAAATGTATTGAATTAAAATTAAGATTAAATTAATAGAATGTGTAAGTAATGAGGACCAAATTTACAATTATACAAATTTATTTAACTATCAGGTCAACATATTCGTTAATTTTTAATGGTTAGTGGCTTGATTGATATCATTTAAATAGTTAAGTGGTATGATCGATAAAATTAAAAGATCTATGGTCAAAATAGAATCGAGACAATATTTCAATTGTAGTTCACCCATTTTTTAGTGTGTAGCATTGTATAGGTTAATAATGTTTACCGGTGTACGTCACCCGTTTTAAACTCATCCTATATGCATTTGTTCATTACAATTAGAACAAAATCAAATAATATTTTCAAAAAAAAATCAAATAATCATAAATTTTGTTTTATTTCTATTTTTAAAAGTAACTTTCATTAGACTAATTTCCATGACCATCAAAATTTCTATGGAATCAACGGCTATTATGGGGAACCGAAAACTGTTATGAAGTTGGGTGACAGGTATAAGCTCTTAATTAAGTACTATGAGAGAAAACCCTAGCGTCGCTAAAAAAATCTAAGCAGAGTTCATTTTCATTCTTTTTTCTCTTTTTTCATTGTTTAATCGGCGGCGGCACTAGTCTTAATCTGGTTGTTGCCACCGGTAATAAAATATTTTCTTTCGTTTTTTTATATTTGAGTTTATTTGGTTTGTTTTCTTTTTCTTCGCACATCTGATGCACTTTTTCTACTTTTGTGGCACGTTTTCTCTGTTTTTATGGTAAGTCTCTGCCTTTATGGCACGTCTTTTGTGGGTGTTTGGTGCTCGTACGGTGACCCTCAAGGCACTTGTTTTCGATTTGTGTTTGTCAGTGGTCACGAATGTTTGATCCCCTTTTGGGTTCTTTGCCAATGTAATCTGTAGAGGATCATCGTCTTCGGAATAGGCGTAAAAGGTTGTAACACCCCGACCCGAATGTGACAATTGGGCCTCAAGCCCAACCCTAAAATATAAAATAAGTCAAACTGTGTTTAGCCCAATAAGCTATTTCTAAAAACCATTTAAAACTAACAATTGAAAACATAGATAAATAATCAAAACGGTACAAAGTAGTTCCAATTTAATTTAAAACATTTGAACATTTAGTTTGATTAATACAATTTTAAAAAAAATTACGACTCCGCCGTGTAAGGTTCTATGAATACATAGCCTATTAAACACAAGTACCGTACTCTGGAGGTCACCACATGCTAGAATTACGTACCGATATTGCCCTTCGACCCCACGATCCAACAATCAACCTACGCACGACGCTACAACTAGTACAAGAAATAAGGAGAGATAAATATACACATGGTGCTACAAATAGTCACCTAAACACATGCTCTCAACATAGCAAACATCACACATGGCACACAAAGCCCAACCATGCTCGGGATACTACCGGATCATTCAAGCGAAACACATAATGTCATCATCACAACCCTAGAGTGAGGCTCAGTGTCACACAACCTTGGGAATGTACACTCTCTCTGGGTGAGGCCTAGTGTCACATAGCATCGGGAACGTACACCCATATTCGGCAACTCTCCTCGAGTATCTTCGAATGAGGCCCGGTGTCACACAGCATCAGGAACGTACATTCGGCATCTCTAACCACGATGTTGCAACACTCTTTCTCTAGGTAATTGAATCTCATCAATCATCGACTCAACCAATCAAATGCCTATCTTGCATACAAGCAATGAGATCCCACGGATCATCTATTGTTGCTAATCATCAACATATCATTTATTTACATTACCGAGTTGTTAATAAATTATGAGAAGTGTATAATTAATCTCATTTATTGTCTCCATTAATCCATATTTTCACATTAATTAATACATAAATCAAACCATTAATTTTCCACCTCGATTCCCATCTTTAATTGCCATTGCAAATTATTATGTTTGATGGGTACCGATACTCGAGTACGAGTATCGATACGATACCCCTGGGTATCGGATCTCACACCACTACATCAAAACATGTCTTTAGCGGCATTTTTAGCGTCGCTAAAAACTTTCCTGGCGCTTAGGAAAGCGCCACAAGAAGTGCCGTTAAAACCAGCACCGCAACAGTTCACGGCATTTTTGGGAAAAAAATGCCACAAAAAGTAAAGATCTATAGTGGCATTTGTCTTTAGAAACGCTGCGAATAACTATTCTTTAGTGGCATTTGCAAAAACAAACGTCGCCAAAAAAACATGTTCTTTAGTGGCATTTGTCTTTACAAACGACGTAGATAACTGTTCTTTAGTGGCGTTTGCATTTAAAAACCCCGCGAATAACACCATTTTTCAAAAAAAATGAAAATTACAGATTCAAAATATTTGTTAAATAAAATATTTATTTCATCCCAAAAATATATTGTCACAATTAACTTAAAATATTTGTTAAATAAAATATTTATTTCATTACAAAAAGTATATTTTGTCGCAATTTAATCCCTTCTACATATTTCGTTCCTAAGTATCTCTTCCTCGATCCACTCATACTCTGTCTCCTCCAAAGCCTTCTCATACCCTGTCTTGAAGCTCAACAAGTTTATGAATGTAACACTTCTTCTCTTGATGAGATCAAAAAACATTATCATAATCTATTACTACACTAATTTCTAGTGCATAAACAAATTGTGATTAAAATAATTGAATACAAAAAACTTACCATAGCAGACATGGATTTCTATTTCTCACCACCTTCCTTTGCAGCCTAAATTTCATCAATGAAATGCTCAATTGACAAATTTCATAAAGAAAATGATAATAAAAACTATTTCTAGCACAAAAGCAAGCTAAAACAAAGAAGCAGGTAAAACAAAGGAATTTACAAGTTATCATCAAAGGAAACAAAGCATAGATAGATTTCTTTCTTGTAGAGTCAAGCAAAAATCGACTCAATGTTATGGTTAATGGTATTGAATATGAATACTTTCAACATCAAAAATGATTCCAGGTTAAGGAGACTGCAGTAATGTTAATTAAAAAGAAACAAAGTGTACTTTAGATATAATGATCATAGGGATTATAAAATGGTATTACCTTCTCGAATACTTTGTAACCCCCTTGACCCGGTCTAGCCGTAAGACCAAACCGAATGAGCTACATTAGGGTTTACCGAGACAAACCCAGAAGATTTACATTGAAACGGTCCAATTTTTTCTTTTTATCTTATCTAAATGTATATTTAAGTCCTAAGGTGATCATGTTGGTTGTGGTGAAAGTTACAACTCAATCAGGCGTCGATTTGACATCTAATTGTACAAAATCGCATTTCAGGGACTAAAACATAATTTTTGATAATTAAGAGGATATTCATGAAATTAAAGTTACCAATCCTTAATTAGTCATATTTCATACATTCAGGTTAAATATTAGCTCAAAATAACCATTCAAACTCATTTAATAGCATAATTATGAAATATGGACTAAATTACAAAAAATACAAACTTGAAAAGGCATCTTAACTAAAATAACGACTGGCATGCCGGTACAAGCCATTACCGTAACACAACGAGTGAAAAATGATAAAGGCATACTGATACAGTCTTCACTCATATTGGTACGGGCATGTGTATTTCAAAAATTAGAATTCCAGTAACTAAAGGGCGTATCGATACGGTTGGCCGTGTACCGACACCAGGCCTATTTCCTAGCCACACGTACCGATACGATCCCTAGGTATATCGATATGACAAGGCAAATTTTCCTAGATTAAGCCATGAATGGTCCCCGTGTACCGATCCCTAAGGTTTCGTACCAGTACGGGCAGACCTATAATAACCTCTTGGTCCAACATATGACACTTTGGCTCAATCTAACATACTCCAAGCAACATCTAAACATCATAAAACTTTACAAACATCAATTTCTCAAGCATAGAGCATGGTAAAGATCATACGCAACAAAGCATATCCAAAGCAAACCCCTAAAGGCGTGATTTCTACCCAAGCATGCATATTGTTTCCCAACCCCTCAAAACCAAACATTAAGCACCTTACAAGTCCAAAACATCAAACCGAACTTATACAAACAGGGAGTATCCAAAATAAACCTCTCAAATACATCTTGGTCACATTGCCTCTTTTTACTACTACGCATTTATAAAACCATACATTGAAAAGTCTCAACTCTTGGATCCTCTCTTGCGTACTTGCTATCTTAAATGGGCTATTTCTCTGCATTGATAAGAAAGGAGAGCGTAAGCTTAAAGCTTAGTGAGGAAATCTTTAAAACACTCATCAATGTAATTTAAATCATTTTATTTCAAACCAAGTGCAAATGTTTCATGGCAAAATCATCTCATGCTTCTATAATCTTTAATGCATACTTAAAACATTTACAACACATGTATCATGGATTTCATCTCTACCTCAATTTAAGCCTCAAATGCCAAAATCTCTATATAGCAAGCTTAAAGAGCATCTCATGTATAAACCATATTATACATGCATAATCCGTTTCTCATGATACATTAACTCGTACATTGGCTTCCAAGTGACTCAAAACAAGCAACAACCCATTTACAAAAACACCTCAGATACACGGATTTCCCAAGTGGTTCCTACGACCACTTTACATACATCCTCGAACCAGAGCAACGAAATATTTACCCACCTCAACGGTTCAAACCGAAGCAACGAAACAATTACCCACCTTAACAGTTTTGATGTATAAATCCACCAGCGAAAGAAAACGAAACATTTACCCACCTCGACCGTTGCGGTTCTCATTGTGGAGCCAACGGAACATTTACCTACCTCGACACTCATGCGGCAACTTATAATAGTGCACTTTAAACCCTATGGCTAGCCATCTATATCCATAACATTTTATTCACAGCCACTTGCCAATATACTCAATAAAACAACATTACCTCACTATTTTACATATGCATCAAACCAATAAAATTTCAAATACATTAAACCATGTATTTCTAGTGATCATAAAATACTTTCACAAACCATAATCCATTCTCAAAAATTAGTATATATAATCATTTGCAACATCTTTCTTTTCTAAAACATGCATAATATAGTGAGTAATCAAATCTATAAACACGTGCATGAGATTGTATTTCGCAATACCGAAAACGAGAGAAAGCTCAACCAATACTTACTTCTGAGCTTAGATAAGAGTTTCAAACTTATTCTAAACTCCCACAACTTCTTTCAAAACCTTTTTATAGCAGTAAAACATGTTTCTACTCACCGACAACCCAAAGCTCGCTAGCTGATACACGATCAAGCTTCCGAAGCTTCCACAACCTCCCCAAACGCGATAGGATTCAACTCTCCTACTTTACCCAATCAAAACAGAGGATTAATGCACTTCCATGCATCTCAAATCCCTAGCAAACAATAAACACAACTTTGCCTCCCTTAGATCCATTAAACGCCTCTCTAAAACAACTGAAATTATCATCAAACCTCAACTAAACAAAGCCCAGCAAAAACCTATTGATTCTAACATCTTAAAAACACCAATTAACGTCCAAAAACATCTTAATTACGTTCTTATACTTCCAGCACCTCTACAATATCAAGATCACACCAAAAACCATCTATAAACAACCTAGAAAATTAGCAATTCACATCGCTTCGGGATTCCTTTAATTAACCTCTTCTTTTAACATTAAAACACATCTTATAAGAGATCTAAATCAATTAGATTCATTACAAAATAAATCCAAATCATTTTTATCCACTTTCCACACAAAACTCAATTTAATTACCAAATCCATGTTTAAATCATAATTCCATAACATAAATCAGTTGTAAAGGATCAAGAACTTGGGAATTTCAATAAAGAACCTTTAATTAAAGGATAGAAATGAAAATCACCTCTAATTGCTGATTTTTCCCTTAATTGGCAAAGTTTGGTTGAAATCTAAATAAATTTTGGTGCAAGAATAAAAGGAATCAAGTAGCAAATCAAAAAGGAAATCAAAAGGGATTGATTCCTGTAAATTTTGGAAAAAATTTGATAGTTTTTCTGCTGAGAAAGTTGAGTGAAAAATAATATTAAAGTTAGTTACGTAAGAAAGTGATTTTGTGAAAATTAAATACTTTTATTAAATCTATTTTCTTTTAATATTAAAAACCAATTAGACCACTTTAAAAATAGCATAAATTAAGGGAAAATCTGATGGGAAGTTTGGTCAAATAGCTCATTAAAGATTCTAAGTTTTGACCCTTTTACGCTTTAGTCACCAAAAACAATTTTGAAACTTTTCATTTTAGTCACTAGACCAAAACGTCCCAAAATCAGATTTGATTACTTCAAATTGAATTTACCAAAATACTTAAAATATCAATTAAGTATTTTATAACATTTTCCACATTTTATTTTAACCAAAAGTAATTTTATAAGATTTATTGAATTGCCTAACCAGTTCTCCCGAACCGTCTAATTGATACGATTAACTTCTAGGCCCAATTTCAGGGCGTTACAACTCTCCCCCTCTTAAGAAATTTCGTCTCAAAATTTACTTGGCGGAAAAAGGTAAGAGAAGTGTTTCAACATATCCTTCTTACTTTCCTAGGTGGCTTCCTCGACACCATGATGTCGTCACAACACCTTTACCAACTCTATGGTCTTTCCACAAAGAATCTTACTGCTTGAATCCAGAATTCTCACCGGCTCCTCATCATAAGACAAATCCGGATTCAACTCAATTTCCTCAATAGGCATCACATGAGAAGGATCCGATCTATACCTCCGAAGCATCGATACATGAAAAACATCATGTATCTTCTCAAACTCTGTAGGCAACCTCAATCTATATGCAACTGGACCCGCACGCTCCAAAACTTCATAAGGCCCAATAAATCTAGGACTTAACTTGACCTCCGTCCAAACCTCATCACTTTCTTCTAAGGCAAAACCTTAAGGAACACACAATCACCAAATGCATACTCAATCTCCCTTAACTTTAAATCAACATATGACTTTTGCCGATCCAAAGCCACTTTCAACCGATCACTTATAAACTTCACTTTCTCATTGGTATCCTTCAACATATCTTGCAAAGAAACATACTTTTCTCCTGCCTATGCCCATCAAAGTGGCGTACGACACCTTCTACCATACAATGCTTCATACGGTGCCATTTGGATACTGGCCTGATAACTATTGTTATAGGCGAACTCTACAAAAGGTAACTGCTTCACCCATGTTCCCTTGAAATCAATGATGCAACACCGCAACATATCTTCTAAAACTTGAATAACGCGTTCAAACTATCCATCCGTTTGAGGATGTACGGAGTACTGAAATTCAGCCGCATACCAAAAGCTCTATGCAAACACTCCCAAAACCTTACTGTAAAATGCGGATCTCTATCCGATACAATAGACTTTGGCACTCCGTGCAACCTTACAATCTCAACAATATACAACTTCACCAACTTATCCAACGTATATGTCGTATGCACAGCCAACAAATGTGCACACTTCGTAAACCTATCCACAATCACCGAAACAAAATTTTTCTTTGACGGTGTCAAAGGTAAACCGGTCACAAAATTCATGGTAATTTTCTCCCACTTCCATTCTGAAATCTTTAACGGTTGCAACAACCCCAAAGAAAACTGATGTTTTGGCTTAACACGTTGTCAAACTATACAACGAACAACAAAATTCGCAACATCTTTTTTCAAACTAACCCAGAAATACTCATTTTTCAAATCCTGATACATCTTTGTACTCCCCTAATACATCGCAAAAGGACTTGAATATGCCTCAGTCATGATAGTGTGCCTCAATTCTTCATCTTTCGGCGCCACCACTCGACTCTTGAAACACAAAACTCCTTCATCACTAAAACAAAATTTCGTTTGATTGCCATCCATAATGTCCTTAACATGCGGCACCAATGAATCATCATACGGTTGCTTCTCCTTGATCAATTGCAACAGCGATAGCTTTACTTGTAACTCAGCCAACAACCCACCATCTCGTGTTACACTCAACTGAGCAAACATCACCCTCAACTTAACCGCAACCTTTCTACTCAAAGAATTGGCTACCATATTAGCCTTACCTGGATGATACTCGATTGTCAGATCGTAATCTTTAAGCAACTCTAACCATCTTCATTGCCTAAGATTCAACTCTTTTTGCAACATCAGGTACTTTAAACTCTTGTGATCCGTGTACACAGTACACTTCTCACCATAAAGGTAATGTCGCTAAATCTCCAATGCAAACACTAATGCAGCGAGCTCAATATCGTGTATAAGATAGTTGCGCTTGTACACCTTTAACTGTCTAGATGTATAAGCGACAACCCTTCCTTGTTTCATCAACACACATCCCAAACCCACATAAGATGCATCACTATACACAACAAACTCTTTCCCTAACTCAGGTTGAATCATGATTGGAGCTTACGTTAAAGCTTCCTTTGGCCTGTCAAAAGCTTGATGCCTACTTTCTGTCTACTCATATCTTTTTGCAACAACTTTATCAAAGGTGCAAAAATCTTCGAGAAACCATCTACAAAGTATCAGTAATATCCTGCCAACCCCAAAAAACTACAAACCTCCGATACTAACTTTGGTTGCTTTCAATTCACAACAGCTTCAATTTTTTGCGGATCTACGCGAATACCCTCAGCTGAAACAACATAACCAAGAAAGACCACTTGCTTGATCTAAAACTCGCACTTACTCATCTTGGCGTAAAGCTTATTGTCCAACAGAACTTGTAACACAATCCGTAGATGTCAATCGTTATCTTCATCAATACGAGAGTACACAAGGATGTCATCAATAAACACTACCACAAATTGGTCCAAGAATTCATGGAACACCCGATTCATCATATCCATGAATGATGTCTGTGCATTTGTCAACCCAAGTGGCATCACTAAGAACTCATAATGCCCACAACTCGTACCAAAAGCTATCTTCCGCACATCTATATCTTTCACCTTCAACTAATAATACCTCAACCTTAGATCAATCTTGGAAAACACTGTAGCACCCCGAAACTGATCAAACAAATCATCAATCCTCGTTAAAGGATACTTGTTCTTAATCGTCAACTTGTTCAGTTACCGATAATCAATGCACATACTCATCGTGCCATCTTTCTTTTTCACAAACAACACCGGTGCTCTCTACGGTGACATACTTGGCTGAATGAAACCATGATCCAACAACTCTTATAACTGCATCTTCAACTCCTTCAATTCTTTAAGTGCCATGCGAGACGGTACAATCAACACTGGAACCGTATCTGCATATGTCTCAATGCAAAACTCTACCTCTCTATCCGACAGTAAACCGGACAACTCTTTCATAAATACTCCTAGAAAATCACAAACTGTACGAATGTCCAAGATACACACTTCCTTTATATTAAGGTTCATAACATAAGCTAGGTATGCTTGACCCCCAAATTCTAACAACTTTTGTGCCTCCAAAGTTGAAACCATATTAGACAAGAACTTAACATTCTCGCCTATAACTATTACTTCGTAATCCTCAGCAAGTCTCAACGAAACTCGCTTGATCTTAAAATCAACTACAGGTCTATGTTCCAACAATCAATCTATTCCTAAAATCACATCAAAATCGTGAAATACAACTCCATTACGTCAGCCATAAACACATGCCCTTGAACCATCAAAGGACATCTCTTATATAATCTTCTAGCTACTATTGTCTCACCAAAGGAACTAGTTACCCTCTTACCAACATCTAACACCTCTACAGGTATATCAAGAAAGCAAGCATGTTCGTGCATGATGTATGAATGTGTAGAACCAGAATCTATCAAAGAAAACAATGGTATAGACTGCAAAGTAAATGTACCTGCAATCACATTTGTATCATTTCTTCCCACATGAAGCGCAAAAACTCTTATCGGTCTACCACCCTCAGGTTAAACCGCTACGGTATGAACAACTACCCTTTGACCATCCTCCTTACGCTGAAAATGTCCATATCTGTGCCTACGACCTCTCTGTGGCACAACAGCCGGTACAAGAGCCTGACATTTCCTAGCTAACTACAGACAATCACGCCTAAGATGATCCCGTGATCCACAGTTCCAGCATGTAACGCCTCAATTTTGGGCCTAGCGGTTTAAAGGCTAGTTAGTCGGTCCGGTGGACTGGTTAGAGATTTGAGATTCGGGAGCAAATATTTTTTCTAAAAGATAAAAATATGGAAAAATATTTAAAAATCATATTTTAATATAATAAAAATATTGGTGAAAGCAATTTTGGAAAATGAGTTTTGGAAGGGTGACATTTTGGCTAGTGACCAAAACTCAACTTTTGAAAACTATTTTTAAAGGTGGTTGTTTTGTAAAGAGTGAAAACTTTGAATCTTTAAGGAGCTATTTTACCATTTGGTCTAATCTAAGTTTTCTCTTAATTAGGATTATTTTTAAAAAGATTTTTAATTAAGGAAATTAAAAAGGATTTAGTTAAAAGATTGTTATTTTTCCAAATCACAATTTGACGTAACTTTCTTCCTCTCATATTTTCTCTCAAAATACTCTCAGCCAAACACTCTTTTTCTTATCAGAGATTTAAGGTAATGATCTTGTTTCATAACTCTTTGGTTTGTTAAATGATTCTTTAACTTGTTTTCCAAATATCTTATTAAATCCCATTGTTTTTTAAGAGGAAAACATCCAATTAAGGGGAAACCCACTCATTGGAGGTAAGTTTCGTTCTTCTCCTCTAATGAAAGGTTCTTTACTGGAATTCTCAAGTTCTTGACTCTCTACATATGTTTTCTAATGGGTTTTAATTAATTAATTATGGAATTTTGCTTAATTGAGGTTTAATTGATGGAATCTTGTGATTTTTGAATTGAATCTATTCTTCCAGTATTGAGGATTGATTTCAATCTTATTTTGGATGTATTATAATGTGGATAAGTTGTTTTTAACAATGGAATCCCGAAATTGGTTGAATCTCTAATTATTTAGGTAGTTAGCTAAAGGTTTTTGGTTGTTTTTAGAGTTTAATCTTTGCTGGAAGTAAAAGGATATTGTAAAAGGGTTTTTAGATGTTATTTGTTGAAGTTTGATGTATTGAATCGTTGTATTATGGTTGGTTTAAGTTTGAGAAGTGTTTGAGGTTGATTTCAATAAGTTTCAGATGAGTTTTGAGTGGGCATCTTGAGAGCTACGGGATTTTGGTTTGAAACAGAGGGTTGGATGCATTTTAATGCATGTTTCCTCTGGTTTTGTGTGCTCAAAACAGGGGATAATCAAGGCGTAGCATCTTGAGGTGGTTTGAGGCTTGCCGGGAGCTTGTTTCGCGTTAGCAAGCAAGGCGAAGTGAAATTCGTGAGTGGAAACGGTCTTAAAAGTCTTTCAAAGGTTTGAAAGTAGTTTTGGAAGTTTAGGTTAAGTTTGAAACACTTACCTAAGCTTGGAAGTAAGTTTCCCTCCTTTGCTCTTTAATATCGATTCGGATATGAGCATGTGTGATTCATGTTTTGGTCATAAACATTGTTTGTTTTACCTACTGTAAATGCATGATTTTTAAGTACATATACAATGGCTTAAAAGTATATTAAATGCTAGTAAGCATTGGTTTTTATTCCGGTCGGGAATATGGTATTGCTTAGGCAATGTGATTTGCATATGTGGTGATTTTGTATATTGCATTGTAAAACAATGAGTAAATGGTTTTGTAAATGATATATTGGCTAAGTGACAAGGTGAGAAAACATTCGGATATAGTTGGCATGCCATAGGATAAAGTGCAATATAATATGTTTAAAAATCGATCGTGGTTAATGGTCCTTGAGATATAGCAGTCGGCTACTCGGACGATGTTGTTATCACTTAGGTTGAGCGGTCGGTTCCCCTTATTGATGTAAAACTTACGGTCGGCAAGGTTGTTAGGTCATGCGGTCGGCATGGTATAGTCTTGATGATGGTCGGTCATTAAGGGAGATCCATGTATCTGATGTGTAAAGTTAACAGTCGGTTAACTAAAGATTAATGGTTGGCTAATCAAAGATAGTGGTCGACTATCCAGGGTCACTATAATTGCCAATATATGAAAGTTCTTTTGTTGAACCTATTTTTAATGCTTTGGGATTTAAGCATGGTATATGATTTAATGCTTTGGGATTTAAGCATGGCAAATTGTTTTAATGCTCTAGTAGTAAGCATGGGGTTGAAAACAAGTGTTGGGCTTTCAAGGTTTTTAATTACATCATTGTTTTATGAGCATCCTCAATAAGCAAGTGTGCTTACGCTCTCTTTTCCCTAACGATACAGAGCATTAAGGTTTGGAGGCAGCAAAGGCAAGGTCTAAGTGATCCAAGGACAAGACTATTTGAGTATGAACTCGGTTTTAGTTTCTGGTTAATAAGGCAATATGTTCGCCAAGGATTTTGGGATATGTAATTCTGTTTTCTCTAGTTTTGAGCATGTATAATGCTGTGATTTTGGAGTTTGATTGATGTTGTTATGCATATTGTGCATCGTTACCTATGGTTGATGGTATGTGGTTACCTAAGTATGCATCTAGATAGTTTTGCTTGGATGGCATGCTTTGGTGAGCTTAACATGTTGAATATGGTATTAAAGTGATGTCGGTATGATGTTTGTGTTGGTAAATGTTTACTTAAGCATTTTGGTATGTTTGGTGGACTGTTTTAGGGAGCATGCCTATAGACAAATCCATATTGTAGCATAAGCTTGTATTGTAGCTTAACCATGGTGCAATGGTTGATATATGTATTGATGAATGTTTATATACATGTATGCAAGTTGCTAGGACCTAAGTGCATCTAGAATTGAGTGAAAAATTAGCTGAAAATGACATTACAAGCCCATACGTACCAATACGTAGGGGACCGTATCGGTATGGCTAAGAAAAACAAGGAACTCAGTATCGGTACGGGTATTTGAGTACCGGTATGGCCAAGCAAATTAAGCTTTGATTATCGATGCATGAACAGGAGTATCGGTACGGAGCTACGCTATTGGAAAGTTACTTTTTGGATGAAATCTCGTGTATCGATACACTCAGCACCGTATTGGTATGGTTACTCCACGTGTGAAAATAATTTAAGGGGTCGTTGTAGCGTACCAGTACCAGTCAAGGCATACCTATACTGGCTTGTTGAAATAAAGCACTGTATCGATACAGTTGACTGCATACCGATACGGGCAGCTGTTATTTCTGTTAATGTCATGGAAATCAGTTTTGTTTCTTGCATTTTGGTCCCTAAGTGTTAAGAATGTAATTATATGAGCATGGCTGATCATCTTAACCTGAAATCTGATATGTGGGCATGTAATTGGACTAATTGATGATTGGTAACCTTAATTTCAATTTTGGTCCCATAATTTAAAAGATTTACGTTTTAGTCCTCAAAATGAATGTGATGCAATTGGTTGCCTTTCTGTGATTCGTTTCTTTCGAAAATCCACCTGATACAAGTATGTACATGTAAAATTAATAATTTGCATCATGACAAGATAAAAAAATAGATCGACTTGTCGTAACCTTTCTCGGTTTGCTTCGGTAAACCTAATGTAGTTCTCTTAATTCGGTTGGGCGTCTAGGCTGGGTCGAGGGGGTTACACAAAACATACCCAAGGCACCTCAACACTCCCCTAAATACCTCCTGCTACAACGCCTACACTCGGGTACTTCAGCATAGGTATTCTGACCTTGCAGCCTTCACCCAACATTGCTTCCACCATGCCTCTGGTCTGGTCTGTACCTCCTATCTCTATGCTTATTGCAATGATCTCGGTCAACATTCGACTCAGCCTACCTCTTTTTAACAGAAAAACTCCCAAAACGAGCAGACAACCCCAAATTCTATTCTATGTCCTTAGCTCGGGAAACCATAACATCAAACTTTGTAGCCAACATGTATGTCTTCAACTCCTTGATTAACCCATAACGGAACTGGTCATAACGCTGTCGCTCATCGGGAACCTATTCAGGAGCATACTGGCTCGACTAAAAAAACTGGATCTCATACTCAAAAACAGACATGTTTCCCTGCTCTAAAGCCATAAACTCTTTCTTCTTTTCATCTTGATAACGAGTTCCCAAATACTTTTTTCAGAAGGCATCACAAAAGAATTCCTATGTTACATCAGTAGGTGCCACACCCATAACAACAGTTGTCCACCAATTGTAAGCATCACTTTGAAGCAACGACATTATACAACCCAGCTTGCGATCATCTGTACACTCTATCTGGCCAAGAATTCTCTATGTACTAGCAAACCACTTCTTGGCCATTTTAGGAGCCAAACCTCTAAACTCAGTACCACCCAAGCTACGCAGATGCTCTAAAGGTAGCCCGATATTCACAGCTTTAGGTGCTGGTGCAGGTACTTGCGCTCCAACCATGGTCGCCATAAAAGCTCCTGTCATCGCCTGGATTAACAGTGTCATGTCACCAAAAATAGGTCCTTATGGTGCCTGAGGCGCATCACCCTCAATTCCAACACAACAGGGGGAATCGGTGGAGGAGGAGGCAACTCATCATCTTGTCCATTCATTACAATCCCCATATGAGCTCTAGTCTCTCATCTCGGTCCCATACGCAACAATATGAGTCTAAAACATGATAATGCAATAAAACAAAACAATTAGGCCAGCTTGCAACAAGAATCTAAGTCGCTCTTGTTTAAAAATAAAATTATTTAACTTTAGTAGTAATAAGGCAATGTGTCTCCAAGCTAAACACCTCAAACATTTCACATATCGAGCATAATCTCACAAATTCAAACACCGTGCATTTCAAACAACATATTCATACAATAACAATCAACCAAACAACCATAACCCACCTCCTAACAATTATAATCTAGCTCTGATACCAACAAATATAACCCTCTTGACCTGGTCTAGTTGCAAGACCGAACTGAGTGAGCTACATTAGGGTTTGTCGAAACAAACCCAAAAGATTTACATTGAAATGGTTTATTTTTTCCTTTTATCTTATCTAAATGCATACTTAAATCATAAGGTGATCATGTTGGTTGTGGTGAAAGTTACAACTCAATCGAGCGTCGATTCTACATCCAATTGTACAAAATTGCATTTCAGGGAATAAAATATAATTTTTTATAATTAAGAGGACATTAATGAAATTAAAGTTACCAATCCTTAATTAGTCATATTTCATACATTCAAGTTAAATCTCAGCTTAAAATAACCATCCAAACTCATTTAATTGCATAATTATTAAACAGGAACTAAATTGCAAAGAATACAAACTTCAAAAGTTATCGTAACTAAAATAACAGCTGGCGTACCAGTACAGGCCATGCCGTATCGCAACGGTTGAAATATGACAAAGGCGTACCAATACGATCCTTACTCATATCGGTACGGGCATGTGTATTTTGAAAATTGGAATTCCAGTAGCTAAAGGACGTACCGATACGGTTACCCATGTACCGACACCAGGCCTATTTCCAGCCATGCGTACCGATATGGTCCCTAGGCATATCGATACGGCAAGGCAATTTTGCCCAGATTGAGCCATGAATGGTCCCCGCGTATTGATCCCTGGGGACCCATATTGCTACGGACAGACCTGTAATGACCTCTTGGTCTACCATATGACACTTTGGCTCATTCTAACATACTCCAAGCAACATCTAAACATCATGACTTCACAAACATCAATTTCTCAAATATAGCAGCATGGTAAATATCATACACAACAAAGCATATCCAAAGCAAACCCCTAAAGGCATGATTTCTACCCAAGCATGCATATTGTTTTCCAACCCCTCAAAACCAAACATTAAGCACCTTACAAGTCCAAAACATCAAACCAAACTTATACAAACAAGGAGTAACCAAAATAAACCTCCCAAATACATCTTATTCACATTGCCTCTTATTACTACTAAGCATTTATAAAACCATACTTTGAAATATCTCAACTCTTGGATCATCTCTTGTGTGCTTGCTGTCCAAAAAGGGCTATTTCTCTACATTGATGAGAAATGAGAGCGTAAGCTTAAAGCTTAGGGAGGGAATCTTTAAAACACTCATCAATGTGATTTAAATCATTTTAATTTAAACCAAGTGCAAATGTTTCATAGCAAAATCATCTCATGCTTCTATAATCTCTTTCAAATGCACATTTAAAACATTTACAACACATGTATTATGGATTCTATCTCTACCTCAATTTAAGCCTCAAATGCCAAAATCTCTATATAGAAAGCTTAAAGAGCATCTAATGTATAAACTATATTATACAAACATAATTCGTTTCTCATGATACACTAACTCGTATATTGGCTTTCAAGTGACTCAAAACAAACACCAACCCATTTACGAAAACACATTGGATACACAGATTTCCCAAGTGGTTCCTACGACCACTTCACATACATCCTCGAACCAGAGAAATAGAACATTTACCCACCTCAACGGGTCAAACCGGAGCAACAAAACAATTACCCATCTCAACGGTTTTGATGTATAAATCTACCAATAGGAGAAAACGGAACATTTACCAACCTCGATTGTTGTGGTTCTCAAGGTAGAGCCAACAGAACATTTACCCATCTCGACACACGAAGCTACGTATTATAGTGCACTTTAAACCCTATGGCTCACCAACTATAGACGATAACATTTTATTTGCAGCCACTTGCCAATATACTCAATAAAATAACATTACCTCACTGTTTTACATATGCATCAAACCAATCCAATTTTAAATACACTAAACCATGTATTTCTAGTGATCATAAAATACTTTTACAAACCATAATCCATTCTAAAAAATCAGTATATATGATCATTTGCAACATCTTTCTTTTCTAAAGCATGCATAATACAATGAGTAATCAAATCTATAAACACGTACATGAGATTGTATTTTGCAATACCGAAAACAAGAGAGAGCTCAACCAATACTTACTTCCGAACTTGGATAAGTGTTTTAAACTTATTCTAAACTCCCAAAAATTCTTTCGAAACCTTTTTATAGTAGTAAAACACGTTTCCACTCACCGACAACCCAAAGCTCGCTAGTTAATACGCGATCAAGCTTTTGAAGCTTCCGCAACCTCTCCAAATGCTATAGGATTCAACTCTCCTACTTTGCCCAATCAAAAACAGAGGATTAAGGCACTTTCATGTATCTCAAATCCCCAGCAAACAACAAACACAACTTTGCCTCCCTTAGATCCATCAAACACCTCTCTAAAACAACTAAAATCATCATCAAACCTTAACTAAACAAAGTCAGGCCAAAACCTATTGATTCTAACATCTTAAAAACACCAATGAACATTCAAAAACATTTTAATTATGTTCTTATACCTCCAGCACCTCTACAGCATCAAGATCACACCAAAAACCAACTATAAACAACCTAGAAAATTAGCAATTCACATTGCTTCGAGATTCCTTTAATTAACCTCTTCTTTTAACATTAAAACACATCTTGTAAGAGATCTAAATCAATTAAATTTATTACAAATCAGATCCAAATCAGTTTTTATCCACTTTCCACACAAAACTCAATTTAATTACCAAATCTATGTTTAAATCATAATTCTATAACATAAATCAGTTGTAAAGGATAAAAAACTTGGGAATTTCAATAAAGAACCTTTAATTAGAGTAGAGAAATGAAAATCACCTCTAATTGCTGATTTCTCCCTTAATAGGCAAAGTTTGGCTGAAATCCAAATAGATTTTGTTGCAAGAACCAAAGGAATTCAGTAGGAAATCAAAAAGAAAATCAAAAGGGATTGATTCCTGGTAATTTTGTAAATATTTTGATAGTTTGGCTGCTAAGAAAGTTGAGAGAAAAGTAATATCAAAGTTAGTTACGTAAGAAAGTCTGATGGTAAAGTTTGGTCAAATAGCTCCTTAAAGATTCTAAATTTTGACCTTTTTACGATTTAGTCACCAAAAATAGTTTTGAAACTTTTCATTTTAGTCACTATACCAAAATGTCCCAAAATCAGATTTAATTACTTCAAATTGAATTTACCAAAATACTTAAAATATCAATTAACTATTTTATAATATTTTTCCTTACTTTATTTTAACCAAAACAATTTTATAAGATTTAATTCTTGAAACTAACTCGCCTGAACCGTCAAATTGATCCGATTAACTTATAGGCCAAATTTCAGCGCGTTACATACTTCATATCCAACTTTGAGTCTAACATCTTGGTATGTCTAGAAGTCAAATATTTTACAAGTAAATTTAGCAGCTCTTTCTGTCTTCCTCTATCACGGTAATTGAATAAACTATCAACAAAGGAAAGCTAAAATTACAGATAAATTATTGAATCTCTCTTCCTAAAGAATCAATAGATTAAAGGAAGCTTTGATGGCATTTTTTAATCAAAGATGAAAAGAAGGAACATGTGTCTAAAATGTACTCATGGGTGAAAAAAACAAATCATACAAGCCAAGTATTAGCAAAATTATTCTTCACATGTTAAACATATTAAAAAAGAAACACTGTGAAAAAAATTACCCCCATGAATTCCTGATCAACATCATACCTTCCCTTGACAACGAAATACAGTGTCTCTAAGCAAAGAAAATGAAAGAGCAAAATCAACAAAGTAGAAAAATGGAAAACTTTTAACTAATGACAAGCTATTGGATAAGGCAAAGTAATGAAAAGAAGTTAAAGGTCCTATTATGAAATTAGAAGCACCAGTTTCAGCGGTGGCCGAGTCACATTAGAACCAAAGAGCAAGAATTTTGAAAGGTATATATCTAATGTTATGTGGAATTTAAGAAATTTAAGATATATCTCCCAAAATAAAGTGATGGCCTCCAAAGCAATTTTTATCTGTAACTTTCTAACTAATTGAATCTTTAAGAAGGTTTTAACCTTTAAGCTACTTTCAATCTTTAAAAACAAAAAATCTATATAAAAATAATTTCTTAATTTAATATAATTTGGATTCAGGCTAGGTGGAACTTAAATTCTGCTCTTTAGAGTAAGGAATCATGCACCAAACACTAAGCCAAACGATCCAAGTGTAAATCTTCTAAAATAAATTAATAAAAAATAGAACCGTATATTTCAACAGATTATAAAGAATCCATCTTGTCAAACATTAGATTCATGTCAAAAGTGTTGAATTTGGTGTGGTAATACTTTAGTCAATAATTTACCTACAATCAATGAAACATTTGCCAAATGGAAAATAACAATATTTGTGACCTAAAACATACATAAAAAATGAATGAAATAAATACTATACTCTTCAATAGAACAATGACCTAAAGAAACAAACAAGTATAGTTCCCCAAAACATGTTGTAAATCAACCGAACATCATCGTTTTCATTGTTATTTTCACTTGTTGTCAACATCGTCAGCATCAACTTGAAGAAGGTCAAATTGTACATATAGAAAAAAGCAGACAAAGCAATCATAGAAAGGGAAATAAGATACGAATGTAGAGTAAAGATAAAAAAGGGAAATCAGAATGAAACATACCTAGATTTGAATGAATTGAAGAGGAAAGGGGAAAAATGAAGGAAGTCGATGTCTCATTTCCCCAGTTTATCTTTGGGTAGAGGGCAACGATGAAGAGATGGACGGAATATCACTAACTATGAGGTCGCATAATCAATCGAGAAGAGAGAGACAATAAGAGGGGTTAGAGAGTTCAATTTGCTGGGTTTGATTTGGGGATCGGGAAGTGAGTAACTGAGAGTGAGCTGAGTGGTCTTTCTAATGTTTAATTTGTTCAAAACGCTGTGTTTTTCCTAAAATCTATTGTGGCATTTACCCATACAAATGCCACTAAAATCCCGAATAATGGCGGTGCTTTACCAAAAACACCATTAAAAGTGACACTTTTGCGGCATTTTTACACAAACACCACTAAAATACGAGTATTTGTGGTGTTTATCTAATAAAATGCCACTAAGGTACACATCCCTAGTGGTGTTCTCCAAAAAAATGCCACATATTTTACTATTTTGTGGCATTTTTTGTAAATGTCGCGATATGTACAAATTTTGTGGTGTTTGTTTAAAAAACGCAGCTAAAAGTGTCGTTATATACCAAGTTTGGCGTAGTGCACGCTTTATTCGATCCTTAAAGCTTATGAAAGCCATTAGGATTTGTTTACTAACGCATTTAATTAATTAATGTTAATTATCAACTTCATGATCATTTATTCGAATATTACCAATTATCAGTCCATTTTGCATAGTTTCTATCGAACATGTCAATTCATATTTCAAGCACTCAGGCGACACAACATGTAAATCAACCAATCAAATAATCATACGAATATTTAAACGAACCTAAGATGTCTCTAAAGCTTATAATAGTCTCGAATATACTCAAGCTCAACAGGCATCTTAAAATTACCAAGTCTCGTACACATGCTTATTCAACGTCTACCAAATTGCAGACACTAACACGCAAAGCAATTACATTTATGATGTTCATGAAGCAATAGGAGTTCGAGGTGTAGTAACCTTAATCCAAAGCGACAAATCCTTATATAAGCTTCCCGGTTACTTTACCTGGTCCGATATCCGATCTCGAATAATCTTCATATACAAATGAATACAAAAACACATTAATTTCGTGTATCGGCTATTTAATTCATAAGGTCAAACACGTAAAAACAACTTACCAAGTTCGAATTTGGAAAAACGGACTACGCCAACAGACTTAGTACGTCGAGAAACCCCTATTTAGAGTCCTCTAAAAAAAGTCAACGACCGGTCAAAGATGGTCAAAGGTGCTGGTCGATCTGGTGCGACGCAGGTGCACAACAACTATGGTGCACCCGCAGTCCCAGATCCAATGTGGTACAAGCGTATAGCAATAATGTGCACCCGCTTGCTGCAGCGCAAACCCAAATGTGAACGGCGGCGCGTGGGTTATCCTCCGGTGGTCGAACGATAGTGGCGAGCTCCAGTCCTGTAGTTCTTCGGTAGTTGATTTCGATGGTGACCTCCGTTTGCGGCTGTGATGACTGTAATGTGCCAAACCAACTTCTCCAAATCTTCGTTTTCTTTACCCAGCGAGCGACGACTCAGGCGACGACACGATGACCACTGTTGAACTCGACTCAGCGAGATCTTTCCAATGGTACCGACGGTACAAGTTATGGCGGCTTCGGTGGCAGCAAATCAGGGTTGGAAATTTTCCCCTATTTTTCTCTCTTTTTCCTCATTTTCTCTCTTCTCAAAATATCTCCATCCTCACTCTCCTCCATCACATCAACCCACTTTATAACAATAAAAACATCCATTTTATTTTTTTATTTTTACCAAATAAATAATAAAACACCCACCATCTTTTATCATAAAGTCCATATCCAAATTTCTTAATTGGGCCCCTAACATAAAAGCCTAATACTCGGGTCCAAGACCCAATTTGATAACCCGAAATTTGGGTCGTTACAAAGGTGGTTGTTAGTTTTGGGGATTTCATCTAGTTCGTGTTTTGATAATTCCCCAGACCCTTCCTACAATGGACTGTAGAGATTTTCTTTGGTGCATCGCTTATTTTTTTCTTTTAGATTTACAATTTTCTTTTTTTTCTTTTTTTATGTTTTAAAATTTCTAATATGTTATATTTTGTTTTACTTTTGTTTATCAATAAAACTGTCTTGTTGGTGTGTAAAAAAAAAGTAAGTACTATGAGAGATATGTTGAATATTGATAATAGAAATTACATTAAATTGGCTAGATTTCTTTTTAAAAAAAAATTAAAATTACCATAAGGACATAACAATTAATTTACTAATCCAAAATCTTATTTGTACAATCGGACACAAATTTGGGATGTCAAACATTTTTCGTACAATAATAAAACAATTTTACTAAATATTAAACATTTTGTGTTGATTTTTTTCTCAAAATTTTCATATAATTAGATTATATGCATGGAACAAAAATTGAAAAAGAAATCTAAACTGAAAACCCTAGGTGATACGTGAACTCTCTGAAACCCCTCTTAAGTCCGGCGCCAAACGCATGACGAAGATCCCCACTGAACCTGGTGCAAAACGCACGATTAAGAAGTCTCACCATGTCAGGGATGAACCGCTTGATACCTGCCAAACTAATGTTCATCATAAATCTCCCCCAGTCGCTATGGAGGAGAGTTCGTCGCCTGCTGTTGAAGGTGAGCCCAAAGTTGTTGAAAGGGATCCTGAAGTTGTTGTAGGGGATCCCAAAGTCTCTACTGCTGCACTGCCGTCTTATAAAGATTCTCTTATGGGCAATCAAACTGCATTTGTAATGGATGAGGAAGAGATTTTTGATGAAGAGGATCTCAAACTTGTTGAAGGTGACGTTATCCGCTCCACTGTTGATGGTATTATTTCTATGGACTTTTCTAAAAGGGTTCAATCCATGGATGTGAAAAGCTTAGATCACACAGTTGTGATCAAGCTTCTGGGTCGTTGGATTAGATATAACACCCTACGCACTCGGCCATACGATCTATGGAAACCATCTCAGGCTTTCCGCCTCATGGATATCGAAAATGACTATTTCTTAGTCTTCTTCTAAACACACAAGAATTTTTTGAATGCTATCTCTGGTGGCCCTTAGGTGATTTTCGGTCACTATCTCATTGTCGAGCCTTGGTCTATTGATTTTTCCACGTCTCAGCCTCACCCCAATCGTGTGATTGCTTAGATCCGATTGCCGAGACTGCTGATGATACTCTACAAACCTAGTTTTATTTAAATTTGGTAGGAGTATTGGCCCTGTTGTGAAGCTTGATTACCAAACTGAGCGCGGCAGGCGCAAGCGCTTTGCACGAATGGCGATCAACTTGGATCTTCGCAAGCCTCTTATTTCGAAACTCATTATCAATGGTCGAGTACAGGTAGTTGAATATGAATCTTTACCTACCATTTACTTTGAGTGTGGTAAATATGGCCACGTGCAGGATATTTGTCCTTCTATTGCAAACCCTTTAGGAGAAGTAAGTCCTACTCAAGAAGCACCACCGGTGCCCCTAGCTTTTATACAAGGTTCTGCCCCTTACGGCCCGTGGATGATGGTTGAGAGACGTCAACGTCGACCCTCCCAGAAAGATGCTAGTAGTAGTTTGGCCACTAAGAATGAGGTTGTATCCGAGTCCCGCTTTAATCCGATCTTTGAGGAAGATGCCCTGTAACAATCGGCAAGTCACGCCGTCCCTCCTGCTACACTTAAAGCATTACCCAACGTTGCTACCGAAGTTTTGCTTCCCACTGCTCCTACCGCGCTACCTATTATCCGGGGAAAAGGAAAGGCGAGTGTTGACCCTCGCCCTGTTAAGTCACGAGGCCCCCTTGTTGTTCACAAGCCCTTGTAGGTTCATTGTCTGACTGCTTCATCATCCTCGAAGCCAATCACCCAACATGCCCGCAAGAGTTTAACTCCCAGTTCTAGCTGCCCTCCTGTTTCTGGCCAAGGTGCTATATAGATTGATAAAACCATGCATACGGATGTGACCGTAAGTGAGAATACGGATCTTAATGTGGTAATGACAAGCCACAATCAGAGCCCCCCACCAGCGCACTCGCATAAGCCTCTTGACAATATCACGCATCGTTCTACACCTTCCAATCCAGATGTAAATAAGACTGCTCACTATATGAATCAATCTGAGTAACAAGTGACTGCGTTCACAGCCCCTACTAGTGCATTCTTTGATGCTCCTGCGACCTTAATGCATGCTTAATTCGCTCTTTTTCTCGTCTTTTTATAATGAATATTACAGCTTTATGTTGAAATGCCCAGGGCTGTGGGCATCCTAAGTTTCTAACAGCCGCTAAGCAGTATCTCAGAGATTATAAACCTAACTTCTTTGGTATTGTGAAGCCACATATAAGTGGAGCGAGAGCTGATTCTGTTATTAGTTTGTTGGGATATCCTTACTCGCATCGGATTGAGGCATTAGGCTTTTTGAGGAGACTCTGGCTTTGTTGGGGTACCATTGTTACTATTCAAGTCCTTCTTCATCACTTTCAGATTCTTCATTGTGAAGTCACCTGTAAATCTTCAGGGGTTTCTATCCTTGTCACTTTGGTTTATACTAGCCTTACTTTGGCTCGTTGCAAAGCCTTTTGGCCTCATCTCCGTTATCTTGCCTTGAGTATAACTCGTCCTTGGTTCCTTATGGGAGACTTTAGCTCCACTCTTGATGCATCGGAAAGAAAAGGTAGAGCGGGATCAACCAGAGCCAGTCGTGACTTTCAAAATTTTGTGTTTGACCGTAGACTTCGCGACTTTAGTTTCCAGGGCCCTAAATTCACTTGGTCGAGAGGTAACACATATGCTCGCCTTGACCGTATAATTTGTAATAAATACTGGGATGAGTCTTTTCTTGATATGTCAGTGTCCCATCTTTTCCGTATGCGCTCAGATATTAGGCCGATCTTGCTTCAGGTTGGACACGTCCATCGCTCGTGTTCTCCTCGCCATTTTCGGTACTTCACAAGATGGCAACAACATATTAATTTTGAGAGAATAGTGTAAGACAATTGGCATACCTCAGTTTCTCTTTCTGAAACCATATCCAAGTTCACTGTTACAACTGATGTTTGGAATGTGTCTGTATTCGAGTATATTAGGGTGAAGAAACGTTCTATTAAGGCCAGGCTTCGAGGCGCTCAAAAAGCCCTTGAGTGTAGACACACCAGTTTCCTTGTTAACCTTGAACAAGAGCTTCGTATTGAGCTTGAAGCTCTTCTTGATCAAGAGGAGATGTTATGGAAGCAAAAGTCTCGTGCCCCATTTGGATAACTAACGGTGATTGCAACGTGGCCTACATTCACCGTAAGGCTACACAACGCAAAGTGCGTAGCCGGATCCGTTCTTTGAAAATTTCAGATGAAAGTTGGTGTGATGATGAGCTTATCTTACGAGGCAGGCCAATTTTTCCAAGATTTATATGCCTTGAATGAAAGTACCATGAGCTTTTACCCTTATACAAGTCACTTTCCTACTGTTTCGTCATCCACTATGAGTCATTTGAGTGTTGTTTCGTCCTCGCAAGAAATTTTTGATGCTTTAAAGGAGATATCTCCACTTAAATCTTAGGTCATGATGGTTTACATGCTGAATTCTTTCAGAAGTAGTGGCATATTGTTGGTGATGATGTTTGTCGTGAAATTCAGTCTATATTTCAAGGGGAAACATTGAGCCGTCATTGAACCGTACCATCTTGTTCTCATACCTATGGTTGATGTTCCGCAGTCATTCGCAGATTTTCAACCAATCGGTCTTTGCTCGGTTATTTATAAACTGCTTACAAAAATTGTAGTACGATGTCTGAAGTCAATTATGCCTACTCTCATTCACCAAACTCAAACAGGCTTCATCTCTGGTCAGACTATCACAGATAACACCATTTTAAACCAATAGATTATCCACTCGATGAAAGACAAGAAAACCAGGCAAGGATAGATGGCCGTAAAGATTGATCTAGAGAAAGCATTTGATAAAATTCGATGGGATTTTCTTCAGGATACTCTTGTTGAGGCGGGCTTTCCTCAAAATCTTATTCGTCTTATAATGTATTGTGTCACTTCATCGACAATTCAGGTCCAATGGAACGGCACCCCTTCTTCGGCTTTCTCTTATGAGCGTGGTGTCAGACAAGGTGATCCCCTATCGCCTTATTTGTTTGTCTTGACAATAGAGCATTTGGGCCACACTATATGTGAGGTTGTGTCCAATGGTTCATGGATCCCGTTTCGTATGGCTCGCGTGGGTGTTTCTCTCTCACACCTCTTCTTCGCTGACGACCTTATCCTATACGCGAGAGCGGATCTTGGGCAAGCTCTGATCATTTCGGATATCTTGTCTGAGTTTGGACAACACTCTGGCCATAGGGTTAGTACTTGAAAATCTCAGGTCTATTTTTCCCCTAATATTAATATGGTCCTTAGGGATGAGATATGTGAGACTCTTGGCTTTCAACAAACATTGTCCCTTGGTACGTATCTAGGGGTTCTGGTCCTCCACGAACGTATGACGTGTGCTAATTTTGATTTTGTTTGGATCAGCTTTGTGCCAAACTAAGTGGTTGGTCGGCAAGAATGTTATCCTTGGCCGGAAGGATCACTCTTGCAAAATCTGTGCTCGCTGTAATTCCCTCATATTTTATGCAAACTGCTAAACTTCCTGTGCGTGTTTACGCAAAAATAGATAAGATCATTTGTGGATTTATATGGGGCACTACTACGATGCATAGAGGAATCTTTCTTGTCAATTGGGAAGCAATTTCTCAGCCTCTTCACAATGATGGTCTTGGCGTCTCTTGTTCTAATGAACGTAACATGGCGTATATGTGTAAACTCGCTTTTTCTTTGGTTAGTCGTACAGATGATTTATGGGTTAAAGTTGTTCGACAAAAATACCGAGTCATTTCCTTATGTTCCTATTCAATTTCTCGACCGCAATGATCCTCCCTTTGGCGAGGTATTTCACAAGTCTAGGACTCATTTTGACGTAATATTTACTGGCTACTCGGTGATGGTAGTGAGGCACATGTGTGGAATGATGTTTGGGTTCCAAAGTTAGCAAGACCGACCCGAGCGATTCACATTAGGCTTACCGAAGTAAACCGTGAGAAGAAACCCAAATCGCAAAATAGTGTTACCAACCTTTAATTAAACAGGTCTCATGCTTGCACGTCAAAAATTAGCTTAAAATGATCATCCGATCCATCAATATTACATCCACAACACTAGGGACTAAAACGCAAGAAAGCAAAACTTCATTTCCATGACAATAACTAAAATAACAGACAACCGTACCAATACGCAGGGTACCCGATCGATACGGTGTCTTCCACTTCGTTTCAATACGTAACGTTTCGTTTCGATACGCCTAACTGGCATAGTATTTGGTTGTTTATCCATACCGATGCGGTGTTATAGTGTTTCGGTACACGAATTTTGTCCCTAAAAGCAAATCCAGTAGCATAAATCTGTACCGGTACACCCAACCCCGTATCAAAATGCAACACCTGATTCTGCCAAGCCGTACTGATACGGTCCCCAGCGTATCGGTACGCCTGGGCCTGTAATGTCTCAATTAGCTTGCTAAACAAGCACAAAACCTATCCAAAACATCCTAATATGCCTCTAACATTCAACCAACATGCTCAGGGCATAATTCACCGCATAACATCACAGATTTAACATCACCTCATGGCAACTTGTACCAAAAGTAAATCTATAGGCATGCAACCTAGGAAACCACTCAAGCAAAACACTAAATTCCAAAACATCACCAAAATCAAACCATAAAGGCCATTTACAAGTCATGAGCACACAAACGAACTTGCTCAAATAGGGAGTTCATCAAAATAGCTCCCAAGACCCAAATTGAATACCCCATTGCCCTTATTACTTATAGTCTAATCCAAACATACTTTGGTGAACAAGTCTTACTAGGATCCCTTGCTTCTCGCTGCCTTCCAAGCCTTTAATTCTCTTCATTGGTGGACAAAGAGAGCGTAAGCACACTAGGCTCAGTGAAGAGTGCTCAAATACAATACACCATCAATGCATTTAAAACCGCTTTCCAATAGCACATTGAAAATCCCAATTCAAAATATGTTTTCCAACATATAAAACATCGTGCCTTTAAAACCATGCACTTAAACACTTTCAAAACCAGCATATTAAACCATATGCAACATGTATCATTAACCAACAACAAATCCCATCGCTAACCTCAATTTAAGCCTTCCCATGCATAACAACCATATGCAAAGCTTAAAGAGTAAACACGTATAAATCACATTATACAACATAAACCTTTCAATGATACATTAACAATTATATTCGCTTACAAGTGATCATTAAACAAGTACATTAACAAAAGTGTTCATTGGATACACAGATTCAACAAGTGTTCAACCAACACTTCAACCCATCTCAACCGGAATAGCGATACAATCACAATCGTGGTACATTACAATCGGGTACCTTTACAACCCTTGGGGACACCAACCCCTTTCTTTGGTTAGACGCTTAATCCACTAACGGGAGTTTACGGTACTGTTTAACCCCTCTACTGTTAGGGTACTCGGATAGAGTTTTCGGTACATGGATCTAAACCCCTCAACATCCAAGGCGACTTATTATAGTGCACTCAATCCTATGGCCAACCAACTATATCCAATAACAGTTTTAAACCAGCATTGTTTTTAACCAGCATTAAACCAATCATTTTTCCCAAAGCAGCAACCATGTTTTAAACCACAAGTATAAACCATATACTTACAAGGATCACTTACCATGTGCATCCTTCAGCATTTCATGCTTAAAAACAGTATCTCGAGTACTTTAAAACATACTTTAACAGTAGGTACAATGTAAATCAAAACATGTGCATAAAACCATTTCATTATAGCATGACCGAGAGAGAAAACCACTTTATACTTACTTTCGAGTTTAAACAAGAGTTTCAAGCTCAGTTTAAACTCCCATAAACCACTTTTAAAACATTCCAAAGATGGAATCCACGTTTTCACTCACCGATACGCGAAACCTCGATTTGCCGATGCGAAATCAAATGTTCAAAGTCTCCAACGCTTCACCAATCACTCCCGGATCAACTTCCCCTGCTTTGACCACAAGACAACATAGGATTAATGCATCTCAACGCATTTAAAACACTGCAACAACAAACCCTCTCGGATTTCCACAATCCTCTCAAGATTACCCATCCACAACAACCGAAACCATCATCCAAACCTTCCCAAACACAACCCAGCCACAACCTAACAATCTAACACCATTTTTATCAACAATTAACACCTAGAAATAGAATCAAGTCAACCTAACACCTCTAGCAAACAAACAACCACCAAAGGACCCCAAGAACACAAATCTAGCAACCTAAACAATTAGAGATTCAAGAGTTTTGGGATTCCATTGATAAAATCGACTTATCAACATCGTTATACATCCAAAATATATTCAAAAACAATCCATAACACTGGAAACCAGATTCAACACGAATCTTTCATCATCTCATCAATTTTACCCAATTAAATCCATATTTAAACGCAAAATCAGATTATAAACTATAAATCAAGGATCAAATACTTGGGAATATCAATAAAGAACCATTTAACAGAGGAGATCACAGACCTTACCCCTGTTATGTGATTTCACCCTCAATTGGCTTGTTAGCTAAGAAAACATAAGATTTCAATAAGATTTTGTAAAACAAAGTTGAATAAACAAGTACTCATCAAGAATCTGAGTAAAAGAATCTCTCACCTCTAGTTTTTGATAAAATCTTGAGTGTTTGGCAGAAAAGAAGTTGAGAGAAAAGAGTTAGGAAAAGTTATGTGAATTTCTTTGAAAAACTAATAATTAACTTTGAATCTTTAATCCTTCTTAATCACCCTTTAAAACACATGTTTAAAATGATTTAATTGAAGGGAGAAACCACCAGCAAACACTTGGTAATTTAGCTCCTTAAGGATTCTAAGAATTTGACCCTTTTCATTTTAGTCACTTAAAAACAGTTTTCAAAAATCGTATTTTGGTCACTAACCAAAATGTCACATTTCCAAATTACATTCCCCAAAATTGATTCCACCAAAAATCATTATATATTAAAAGATGATTTTTAGCTATTTTCCATATTTTTATCTTAGCGAAAAATATACGGTCTCAAATCAGTCTCGAATCTCTAACCGGTCCACCAGATCGTCTAATAACCCCAAAACCGCTAGGCCCAAAATCGGGGCGTTCCAAAGGGCCGTTAAAAGATTGTGTAAGATCGCCGGATGTTCTTCTAGGTTTTTAGCACTTTGGTTATCTTATTGGTATTGATGGTGAGTGGGATTTTGCCTGTATTTCCATTTTATTTACACCTGAAGCTGTTTCTCATATTATGAGCATTTTACCACCGTCTCCATCTCATGGGAATGATTCCATTGCTTGGAGTCAGACTGTATCAGGAGCTTTTACTATCGATTCGGCTTATAATGCTTTTGTGGATGCTTCTTGGGCGGATAGCAACATCATGTGGTAGCAAATTTGGTCGTTCTGTCCCTCAACTCATCCGGACATTTCTTTGGCTTGTTGTTCGCCATCGTCTTATGACCAACAAAGAGAGAGTTTGGCGTCGCCTACCATCGGATCCATCTTACTCTATTTGTGGTTGCCATAACGAGTCAATCCTTCATATCCTTAGAGATTGCCCTTCCACTCGCAGCTTGTGGCAAGTTACTGTCCCCTAGGAGAATCATGAAGCCTTATTCTCGTTGCCCCTACATAGTTAGGTTGTTGAAAATATTAAAGTCTCTATGTCAATGGGGAGCATCACTCCACCATGGGTCTCTTCTTTGCCTCCTTAATATGGAAGCTATGGAAAAAAAAGATATGATTTTATTTTCGTAGACTCGTGTTTATCGTTGCAGAAAATCCATCGCATGGGCCTCTCACTACGTGAGCCAGGTTTCATCCCCTCCTCTTGCTCAACCCGCACTTGTCGAAGCTCTCGCTTGGCAACCACCACATGTGGGTTGGTCCTGTCTCAATACCTATGTAGCGGTCTCCTCCGTGTCCAACCTAAGCAGTATCGGATGACTGATTCGCGGACCTTCTGGTGAGTGGATCGCTGGTTATAACAAAAAAGTAGGAGTCACTACCCCTTTGCAAGCGAGTTATAGAGTCTCTTTATCGGCCTCTAGGTTGCATGGAATATGGGTTTTGACCGTCTTCATATACAATATGATAGCAAACAAGCGATGGATCTAGTCATCTCTACCTCCGATGTTCAGCCGTTGCCACTAGTTCAAGCCATTCAGTCATTGTGTGATCGTGCTTGGTACACTAAGTTTATTTGGGTCCCTCGCGAATGCAATATGGTTGCGGATAGTTTGTCCAAGATGCCGACACCTCAGTCCTTTGACCTTGTTCTCTATGATGAAGCTCCTATTAGCATTGTCCCATTGCTTGAACGTGATGTATTTGGACCACCCTATTGTAAATCTGTTCGACCATAGTTCATAGGCTCGAACTTCTTTCAAATAAAAAAGAAGAAGAATGGAGGCAATTCATCAGTAAACAATATATATTGTTTAAAATAATATATACATGAGCTTGTTGTATCTTTGCTCTACTGCTTGCTTTGATGCCTTGGACTTGGCGAATTGACATTTAATGGCATCCGATATTTGTATAGCAAATGCTGATGATGATAGGATCAGTAACTTTGTCCGATTTCATTCCAAGTCACATCCTGATTATCGATGATCGAGTCGAATAATTCCGACTCAATCAATCCGCATTTCAGGAATCGAGGCTTCATGTATTACGAACTATTTAAGGTGTTTAGGGTTTGTGGAGAATATTTTAATATAAATTAAAATTTTAATTAACGATTATAAAATAAAATATATTAGAAAAAAATAAGAAAAGAGTTGATCGATCATTTGTTTTAAATATGGTTAATTGTCCACTGAACCACTGATGATTGTAATATTCATTTAAAACACATTAAAAAATAATAGTGTCTAGAGTTATGTAGTATTAATGGTGTTTAGTAGTATGTCACCCATTCTAGATATATTCTATTTTTTAATATTTGATTATAATTTAAGTTGATATATTTTATATATTATAATATTAAAAATTTAAATACCAATATATTTTTTAACTTACAATATTATGTAGGGGTGAACATTCAATTGAGTCGAGTTGAGCCGAAAAATTTTGAGTTAGTCGAGTTGAAGAGTCATCTTTTATAACTCAAAATTTATTTGAATTTTTTCGAGTTAAATCGAGTTTATAAAAATTGGAGTCGAGTCAAGTCATTCGAGTTTCTATTCAAATTAATTGTAAACATTTATAATATTATGATACTAATTAATTTTAATTTAAACGACTTTCTATAACTATATACAATATATATATTTATTCATATTTTTTCATATGTGATATATATAATATCGAAGAAAATTAAGGGACTCGATTCAAATTTAAAAACTGATAAACTAATTACTAAAAATTTCACGTTATTTAAATTTTTAATTTTTAACTCAAACTTTATTTTTAAATTGAATTTATAAAATTACGAATCGAATTAAGACGAGTCAAATTTTACGTTGAATTGAATAATTCAATTTTTTAGTCGACTTGAGTTTTACATACTCTTAATCTCATATCTAAAATTGATAATTTATCTTAAAACCCCCCTTTTTAACATTAACCAATCACTCTGCAAAAAAGGGAAAAACAGAAAAGAACTGTATTCCCTTTTAAAACCTTACTAAACAAATAGAAATCAAATTTAAAATTTGAACACGAAATTCGCTTTGTTTGACTCTCTCTCTGTTGAGACTGTGAGGCCAAAAGATAAAGAGAAAGAGAGACATGGAGGTGAAATCAGGTGAGGACAAGAGCAACTGCAATTGCGTCAACGACTCTAGGAATGAACGGCGAGTAGGCTTAATTTACGATCAGAGGATGTGTAAGCATCGAGCTCCATACGGGGATGATCATCCCGAGAAACCTGATCGAATCACCGTTATCTGGAGCAAGCTCGAACTCGCCGGCATCCCTCAAAGGTAAAGTTTTGAAAATTTAAGCCAGTAATCTGAGCATTTTCTTTCGTTTTCTCGCAGTTTATTTGCGCCGAGAATTCTTTTTGAGTTATTTTTTTAGAATTAATAAATAAATGAATATTATCTATATTCTAGAAGAGTTATATATTTTTTTAGAATTGATAAATAAATGAATGTTATCTATATTCTAAAAGAGTTATAGTTCGAATCTTCAATGATCTATATTCAATGAAATCCGACTGTTACCCTAAACCCTAAACCCCTAAAATTTTCCTCACATTTCCTTTTTTTGTCTTTATGTTTTAGATGTGTGGTTTTAAATGCTAAAGAAGCCGAGGATAAATACATTTGCGGTGTTCACTCCAAAATCCATGTTAATCTGATTCGTAATATAAGCTCCAAACAGTATAATTCTAGGTGAAATCGGATCGCATCCAAGTTGAATTCAATTTATTTAAATGAAGGATCATCTGAGTCTGCTTACCTCGCTGCCGGCTCTGTCATTGAGGTACATTATAAAATTATCTGATGATCATTAGATTTACATTTTAAAGTTCAAATAGTCAAAACAGATTTAATTATTTTTGGTCAAATAGGTTGCTGAGAGTGTAGCAAAAGGGGAGTTGAATTCTGCTTTCGCTATTGTTAGGCCGCCTGGACATCATGCTGAATATGATGAAGCAATGGGATTTTGTTTATTCAACAACGTGGCTACAGCAGCAAGTTATCTACTTGATCAAAGGGTGAGAAGTGAGGGTTAATTTACTATTTTACAAAATTTTTTTTTAAAAATAATGCTAAGTCTTCATGGAAAGTGACAATATTGCATTTGTAATTGATTTGTGTTTTCCGCTTTCAGCCTGAACTTGGTATAAACAAAATTTTGATAGTTGATTGGGATGTTCATCATGGTAAATGGTACTCAAAAAACTTTCTGGAAGGATCCTCGTGTTCTGTTTTTCTCTGTTCACAGGTACATAACTATTATGCGCCCATGACTTTTTGTATCAAGTTGTGAATGCTATTACTTTTGATTTTCTTGATGCAATTATAGATTCTCTCGGCCAATTTTCATATTTTTAAGGATAAGATTAGTGTTGTTCATCTAATAGCCTTTTGTTTGTTGCCATGTTTGTTCACCTTTTTTTGGAAAAAAATTCCAGGCATTCAAATAGAATATAGACATATGACATTTAATCATATATTGTTGTTGGCACCTGACCTTTGTGGCCACTTTAATTTGTTTTCTCTTGCAGGCATGAATTTGGTAGTTTCTACCCTATTAATGATGATGGGTTTTACACTATGGTTGGAGAAGGACCAGGTGCAGGATATAATATAAATGTCCCTTGGGAGAATGACCGGTGTGGGGATGCTGACTATCTTGCAGTTTGGGACCATATTTTAGTTCCTGTTGCCTAGGAATTTAATCCCGACATAATTATAGTATCTGCAGGATTTGATGCAGGTTTGATGGTTATAAATTAACTTACCTATTGAGATTGACAATTATTGATGTTTCTTTTTTTTTGAACATTAACAATTATTGATGTTTCAGCTGCTTTAAGTCTATCCATCATCATGAATGTTACTTATATGTTGTTTGTAACAGCTGTTGGTGATCCTCTAGGGGGATGTCGGCTAACACCATATGGATATTCGGCTTTGTTGAAGAAGGTAAGCTAATATTTTATCATTTCCTTGTAGTTGATCTGTAACTTTTAAGTACTCATTCCTGTTCATAATATTTGAAATGAGATTTACTATACTGCATCTTCTTTTATTTATCTAAAAAGGGTGTTTCTACATATTTCACATTTAATGTAACTTCTTTTTCCAGTTGATGGATTTTGCTCAAGGTAGGATTGTTTTGGCACTTGAAGGAGGATATAATCTTGATTCTATTGCAAAGTCAGCCTTGGCTTGCGTGGAAGTTTTGCTAGAAGACAAACCTATTTCTGAATTAACTGAGGCATATCCATTTGAGTCTACCTGGCGAGTAATAAAAGCGGTAATAATCTGTTAAAATTGTTGTTGCTGAGCACTCCAACCACTTCTGTTGTGAGTAGTATTAACTTTGTTTTCTTATTAGTTGTTAGCAATTTGTGCTTAGTTCATAAGGATGGTAAAACCTGAACCTCCTGGTGGATTTCAACCCATTTCGCTCAGAATGGAGAGGGTTTGTTTTAAAGTGGATGTGGGATGGGGTAGATTTTTTCCCTGGATAGTGGGTATGGTAATTGCTTGCCACACTCCACCCTGTTCCGTTATATGAAATTACCATTTTATCCTTATATATAATTATTCAAGTGGTAAAAGTGTAAAAGTGCATTATATAAAAAACCAGGCATCCTTTTATATTTTATATTAGACAATTGTGAAAAATGTTATATTTTTTATGTTTAAATATTGTTTTTGAAGAATTCTGCTTATATATTTTTACTTGCCTTTAAAAAAGTTGAACATATTAGAAATAACTTTCCAAAATGAATTAAAGGCGAGGCAGGGAAAGGTGGGGATGGATGTATCCAACATCTATGGAAATGGTAGTGGTTTTCAAGGTTATACATCCATTTTGGATTAGGAGAGTGGTGTTATAGAGCTTGCTAACTGTGGACTAGTGGTGGATTTGACAACATACGCTTGTGCCCCGCTGCATTACCATCACTATTAGTCTTTTCTTCTGCTGAGCCATCAATAACATTTTCCCAGGTTCGTCGGAAGTTGTGTGCATTTTGGCCAACACTTACAGATGAACTGCCAACAACGTTGACCAATCAAAAAGCTCCTCCTGTAAGCTTTATTCATTTTTTTGCGAAACTACCATTATGCTTTCGTCATGTCAATTTGGACAGTCGTTATTGGTAGATTAGCATGCGTTGTTTTATTATTAAATTTGTCTTATTTAGGTGATTTTGAAATTCAGTAGCATAAAACATTAACAGAAATGCAGCAATTAGTTTTTTCTCCTTTAACTGCTAAAGAAAAAGAAACATGCAAAATTATGTGGATGGTTCGTGATGCTAAATCATTGTGAACCTTCAATACCTCTAATTCTATATCTGGAAAGTGGAGTGTATGTTATGCAAAAATATGCAAGGTGAATGTTTTGGGGTTCTTGTCATCAAGGATGAAGCCATAGGGGAGAACATGCATCATTGTGAGATTCTATTTTTGGGTTCTTGTTAATAAGTTTAACACATTTAAATGTTGCACATATACATCTTTCTAATATAGTTGTTTGCAATGCAGCATGTTTTACTGTCGAGCTCTGAATCTGAAGATGAGGTTGATGAAGCTTCAAAAGTCATATCAGAAGACCTAGTTCAAGCTATCGAGGATGTTGTAGAACCCCTTTTAAAGTTGAAGATTGACAATTATCATGGTGATAAAGCGAAAGCTACTGTTATGTTTCGTTCTTTAGGCTCCATTTATTGCGATTATAGGCTTTCTGAAAAAATTGACTTTTGTATTTTTAGATGGTTCTTTGACTGACAATTAAGTGGCCAAAGTTAAGCTATTAACTGAAAGTAAGATTTTTTTTTGGGTAAAATTTGACAATTTTCACAAACCAGATGTGATAACAATTTTTGTATCGCCTTGTTCAGCGGGTAGTGGAGCAAATAGTGGAGAATCTTCTTGTCATGCTAGGTGTTATCACCCTAGCATGACATACGACACTCTTTGTTGCTTGGGTCTTTGTTCAACAATGGTTTAAGGCTGAGTCTATCTTGACAATAGTTTTAGGTTGAATATGTGCTCGAGAATATTGCATCTAGTCGATTTTTGGTGCAGGATAGAAGGTTGAGAGTCCTATCATGGCCACCTAGGCCACTTTTGGCAATGTTTAGATTGCTTGAGTTGTTGTTTGGAAATCTTTTCTTCGTTACTTGTGCCTCACAAAAGTTTTAGTTTAATATTAATATTTTCAATTATTTTTAATAGTTCTAAACATTTTAATAAGTATGTCAAGACTACTATTCGACAAACATGCAAACTTTTCACAAAATAATTAGATAATAGATACAATTTTATCAAGTCATCTATATATTTTAAAATTCTTGTTCGACAAATGCCATTTAAAAAAAAATCTTTCTGAAAGCCAATTTTCACAAAAAGCGGCAAGTCATAATAATAAACTACATGTTGAACGCAGATCAAGTAACTACTGCCTCGTGGAGATCGAAGCTGTCCAAGACTGACATTTGGTATGCCAGTTTCGGATCAAATATGTGGAAGTCGAGGTTCCTCTGCTATATCGAAGGCGGGCAGGTTCACATTTTGTTATATAGATGGATGAATCCCTGCATACTAAATCAAATATGTTTTAGTTTTGGTAGACTCAAGACATTAACTAATGTCATAACCATGCTAAACCTGACAATTCATGTTTCTGTTTTGTGTGTTGTGTATTTTTCCATGTTTAATCGTGTTTAAGATATTTTTGTTTATATAAATTTGAATATGGCATATTATATAAATTTTGAGACATTCATGTGTTTGTGTTATTTTTTCGTGTTGTGTATTTTGCCATGTTTTAATTATTATTTTTCCATGTCGGGTCTAGTATTTACGATATAGGTATTGTCCTAAACTCAGTTCCCATTGGGCAGGCAGAAGTTGGAGGAAAAATTGACCTGTTTCTTTTATTATTATTGTTATTATTATTATTATTGAAGTATGCCTTTGTCCAATAACTTTAGAAGTCCTGCATCTTAATCTTGTAATGTTTTCCTGATGTACTTTCATAAGGTTTGCATAAGAGTAATGGGTCTCCATTTTAGCCTCATTTCTTTAACTCCTTTCATTGGGAAACATATTGGGGTTATTAACCTGGATCTCAATGCTTTCCAAAGAAGAGCATAAGAATGCATTAGCTTTGTCTATGGGAAGCTTTTGCTCTCGATATTGTTTATGATTTGAAGTCCTTTGCTATGGTACTTGGACTTCATGCGTGAGTGTAAGATACGAGTATATTCAACTTTTTTAAAAATATTTAAATGTATTGGAGGGACCATTGGACGGTCATCTCCCTATATACATATCCGTATATTATGGACTTGAATGCTTCAAGAAAAATGAAGAGTTAAAGCAACATAGGTCCTTTGTTTTCTTTAGCACCATTTTTCCGTATGGGAGCATCATTTCTCCCCTCTTTTTTCCCTCCCTCTTTGTTTCCTTTGCCTATCCCACTTTAATCTATTTAATGTTGATCAATAAATTTGTAAATATTATTCCACGTCGTAGGCATGACTAAGCCTTGTTCTGGCTCAATGGATAGAAACCCTCCAAAAGAGACTCGTTGGAAAACATTTCCTCACCGTCTTTTCTTTGCTCGTGATTTTACACAAACTTGGGGTCCCGGAGGGGTTGCTTTCGTTGATCCTCGAAGCAACAGTGAAGATAAAGCATACATGTGCCTCTATAAAATTACGTAAGTTCTTCCACATTGTACTTTTCAAGTTCAAATTCCATTCTCTTTAGGGGGATGGTAACTTTAATCTACGGTGCAATTCTTAAGAAACAACTCTTGAATGCATTTGGATTAGCCTGCTTGAGTCATACGTCATAACCCTATTGAAGTTGCCTTATGTCTTTCGCATCTTTAACAGGTTAGAGCAGTTCAATGATGTTTTGCTGCAGGAAAATGTTCCAGATCTTGATATGAATTCTCCTTTATTTGATCTAAATGCTTTAGACTCAATCCTGAATGAAGGTTCACTTATTGTGGAGGCTGTCAAGGTAATCCAGGCATCTGCTGTCAGTATTTTTGGGTTTATGCTGTCTTACAAACAATTTTGTTGACCGTGCAGAGGGGTTGGTACCATAACGTTGTTTACCTCGGAAAGGAAGACGATATACCTGTGCTGACTATGACGTATGTTTAAACACACTTTGCAACTCGATTTTCATCAGCTGAACTTTACATTTGCATAATTTGTATAATATGTGATTACATTTTTGTTTATGCTCAGGTGTCCACTCTCTGCAATTGAAAGCTTTAAGTCCGGAGAGATTCCTTTATGTGCTCCTAGTAAAGATTATGCCGGAACCTTAGTAAGAGGCCTCATTGAAGGCAAGCAGCTATCGGAGGAGGAGGCGACAACTTACATTCAGGTAGCAGCTACAAAGTCCTTATAATTGGTGATTGCAACCCCTTTGTTGCCATATTTTAGATGCAAATTTGTGAAGTAATTAGCCATTAATGGTACAGAATTAAGCAATTCTTGTGGCCGAAACAATTAACAATAGATGGTATTTGATAGGGTAATCACCTGCTGTTGCGTGTGATTTTAATCCTATGTTTCCCGAATTGAAGTATGAGGATATGGGTATTATTATTATTATTAGATTTCTGTATATATGGAGGATCCTTGTATTTATATTTGAATGCGTCAAATACATATGTTGGGTATATGGGAAAGCTAGACATTTAATGTCCCAACTTCCTCCAATTCGATGTAAAAGAAATAAAAACCAACTTGAATTTTGAGTCAAAGTCGAGGAGTTGCATGAGCTATTGTACTAGTTTAATTCCAATATTCTAATATTTGACTCATGTAGCTTGAAGGCTTAATCATTTTCCCAAATTTTCATTAATATTTAAAAATCACAATTTAAGGTAAGGTTTTGAGCTTAAAACAACGTAGGAAATTCATGCCTACGAATCAAGTTGATTTTTTGATTTTTAAAACTGCAATTCAATCGATATTTAATTTTTAAATTTCAGCTAAATATATGAGTTTGATATTTATTTTTGGGTAAACTATAACGGAGGTCACTCACTTATGGTTAAAGTTACATTTAAGTTATCCAATTATTGAAGTTACATTTGAATCACTCAATTAATGTTATGGTTATGTAATTGCAAACGGTAGAGAAGTGATATGTGTAGAGAAGAAAGATCATTTCTGTGTATTTCTTGATTTTTTTTATTGATAAAAGTAGTACCTATTTATAGGTTACAAAGAGAGCCCAATCTAGAGAAAATCACACAAAATCAGCAGCTACATTATTGTTAAATTCTTAAAAGTTAGCAGCTAGATATTTGAGAATATAATTCCCTAATTTATTACAATCTACATCGATCTACAATCTACATTAACTCCATTTTATACACCAATTATCTACACAAACAACCGTCAAATGTTGTCATTTAATTGGGTGTAATGATAGTTTTAGTCCTCAAAGCTTTTATATTTTATTAATCTAGGGAAAATTACACAAAACCAGTAGCTATATTATTGTTAAATTCCTAAATGTTAGCAGCTAGGTATTTGGGAATAATTCCTTAATTTATCTCAATCTACAATCTACATTAACTCCATTTTATATGCCAATTATCTACACCCCTCAAGTTGGTGAATATATGTGTAGATTCTCAGGTTGGATGTAAAATCATCTAGAATAATTCTTGGAAGAGTCTTGGTAAGAACATCGGCTAACTGGTGCTTTGTAGGAACATTGATGAGTTTTATAACCCCATTGTTTTTTTCAGAGATAAAATGTCTTTTTATCTTCACTTTTGGTAAGATTATGTTAATCAGGATTTTTTGCAATACTAATAGCAGATTGACTGTCAATTTTTAATTCGAATTGCTTGTAGTGATCTAGTCTTAGTTCAGTCAGAATTTTTAGTAGCTACATGCCTTCACAAATCCCTAGTGCAAGTGCTTGATGCTCAGCCTCTGCACTACTTCTTGACACCACAACTTGCTTCTTACTCCTCCAAGTGACTAAATTACCCTACACAAAGGCACAATACCCACTGGTTAACCTTTTGTCAGTTAATTCACTAGCCCAGCTAAAATTTATGAAGATTCTTATCAACATGTCTTCACTTTCCTAAACAATAAACCTTGTTCAAGAGTCATCTTAAGATATCGTAAGATTTTATGTACGACATCAAGATATTCCTTTCTTAGATCATTCATGTGCTGACTAATAACACTTATAGAAAAAAACAATGTCAAGCCTCGTGAGAGATAAATAAATTAACTTACCAACCAATCGCTAGTACTGCTCTTTGCTCACTGGAACACTTCCACAATCTTTTCTGAATTTCAAGTCAGGCTCTATTGGGGCATCGACTAGTTTACATCCCAATATACTAGTTTTTGTCAAAAGATGAAAGATATATTTTCTTTGACAGATAACTATGTCAGTCTTGGATCTCACCACTTCCATTCTAAGAAAATACCTAAAACTGTTGAGATCTTTGGTTTCAACTTCCATGGCTAATAAACTTTCTAGTCTCTTTGATTCTTCAATATCATCCCGTGACTATTATGTCATCAACATAAACAATCAAAATTGTTCTTTTTTTGTTTTGGTTTACCTTAGTAAACAAGGTGTGGTTGGTTTGACACTACTTGTAACCACTCCTAACAATTACTTTGGCAAATCTGTCGAACCAAACCTTTAGGGATTGCTTTAAGCCATAAAATTTTTTTGCAACTTGTATACTTTGTGAACTGTTAAATTCTCCTTCATACCGGAAGAAATTTCCATATATACTTTTTTCGGCCAAATTGCCATTCAAAAAACATTTATGATCTCTAATTTATGAAGTAGCCATTCTTGGTTTACGGCTAGATACATCAAAATTCTTATTGTGTTTAGTTTTACAACCAGAGCAAAGGTCTCTTGTTAATCTATACCATAAGACTGTGTGAACCCCTTTGCCACTAATCACGCCTTGAATCTTTCAATGCTGTCATCCGAATCATACTCGACTATGAAAATCCTTTTGCATCCCACTGGTTTCTTCCCTTGAGGTAGACCAGTCAGAGCCCAAGTTCCTTAACTACTTTTTTCTTAACTACTTTTCCAATTTGAACCTGTTGAAGCTTCCTCCATTGTTTTTGAAATGCTCACAAAATCAATTTTAGCAGTAAATGCATTGAAGAAAGATAGTAAATCCCCATAAACCACAAACCTTTGAATTAAATGTTGTGTGCACTTTCTAACTCATTTTCCTTAAGCAATAGGAAAATCATTAGTATCAATAATGAGAATTTTATCATGAGAAGATTTTTTACCTCTTGAATTTTTTACGGCAGTAGGATTGGATTTCAGTTCTTGATAAAAATTAGGTTGTATAATGGACTCTTGAATGATTTTTTATCTCTTTTTATAGACATCGAGTTCTTTATTCTCATGATGCAATTTTAAGGTTCTTTGGGGAGTTTTTGGTGAAGTTAGGGGTGTTGATATGAAAGAAGTAGGCTGCTAACACTGTGAAGATGATTCCAAATTACCAGTAGCAGTAAGCTGCTGGAAATTGAAATTTGTTGTAAAGTATCAACAATAGTGAGTTGTTGATGAATTGAATTTGTTGTAAATGATCGACAATAGTGGGTTACTATGTGGCTGATTTGGGATGTAAATTATCATTAACAGTGGGTTTTTGGAGGACTAAATTCGGCTTGAAATTTTCAACAGCAGCGAGTTGTTGGAAGCTATCAAAAATTTGAAATACATCTTTAGTATGCTCCCCCTGAATTTTAAAATTGGTGAAGAAAGACCTATTTTCAGAGAAAGTGACGTTTATAAAAGTAAGTTTTTTGAGTAAGAAGTAAGTAACATTTGTAACCCTTCTAACTTGAGGAGTAGCCGAAGAAAATGCATTTAATAGACCTAGGATCAAGTTTGGATCTTAATGATTGATTAACATGAACAAATGATGTACAACCAAAAATCTAAAAGGGAAGATTAGAAGATAAAGACTTAAAATGAGGAATTGTAACAAGAACATCTCTAGGAATTCTAAAGTTCAATGTTTTGCTAGGCATTTTATTTATAAGATAAGTAATAGTCAGAAGAGCCTACCTCACCCCAAAGTGTTTAGGAACATTCGTAGAGAAAAGTAAAGATCGAGCTACTTCTAAAAGATGCCTACTTTTTCTTCATGCTACCCCATTCTATTGAGGAGTATTAACACAATAATTGATATAGATAACTCCCTTTTTTGAAGATAAGAACCTAGAGTTTTAGTGAAGTATTCGCTCCTATTATCGGTTTTTAGAATTTTAATCCGAAGTATTAGAATAAAAAAAGATTTATAAAATCAATAAAAATTAAATTAAAAAATATTTTTATTTTTTAAAAATAATAATGGATTTAACTTAACTGTCTACTAATATAAAAGGGTCAAAATATTATAACTCAAAATTTAAACAGGACTGAAAATTTAAGTGCATATTGTCACGGGGCTAGATTTTGACTCTAGCTGATCCGTACGGCCTTCGACGCAAATCAGTCGATTCCTACGCCTAAGTCAGCCTTCAACCAGCCTTGTGAGTACTCCTGCTCAACAACGGCTTCGACAAGCTCTCCAGGTTTCGATGGATCTCGTCACAGACACCACTTGTGTCGCGGTGCTACACCTTTGCCAGACGAATCGTGCCGGACCTTAGTCGCTTTCTCGGTTGAAACGTCGACTAAGTCACCCTGAAGCACCTTGTCACGGTCTTAGGTGAAGATCTCTCGACAAACACCTAACTCAACCAGGATTCTCGCTCCGGAAGATCAAACACTCCTCGAAGCCCTCGAGCGAAAGATCGTTCTAAGCGAAAGCTAATCAAAGAACAACAGAAAGAGATTGGCAGCTAGAACAACAAAGAACACTCAAGAACAACAAAGAACAATAAAGAACACTCAGAGAGTTTTTAGAGTAAATGCTTCTTGTATTACTCAAAGTGAAGTGGTGATTTACAAGTGAGGAGGGAGCCTCTATTTATAGTTGAACTCCCCTACATCCAACGGCTCAGTTTAAATTACATCGACGGTCGAGATTGATCTTATCTTATCTTATCTGAACAAATCTCAATTTCAAATCTCTAATTATCACAAACATTATCTACACATTATATTCAAATAAATGGATAATGCTTTGACCAATTTACCCTCCTGAATCCTCCATGGATTTGGCTAAGTCTTGTGGGCTTGCGGGCTCTTTAGCATTCTCCAAGTGTCGGGCCAAGTGTGATGGTCTTGGCAAGCCCGTTCCACCGCGCAAACTCTCTTTGGCTAATTCTTGCGCCAATGCCTCGGTCCCAAAGGTTTGGTCCACGCCTTCCTCCAAGTGTTGGGCCAAGTCTAATGATCTTGGCAAGCTCGTTACGCCGCGCAAACCCTCTTTTGCTGGTTCTTGCGCTAACGCCTCGGTCCCAAAGGTATGGTCATCGCCATTCTCCGAGTACTGGGCCACATTTGGCACGCCCGTTGCATTGCGCACAAACTCCCTATTTGTTGCTCGCGCCAATGTCTCGATCCGAAAAGTTTGGTCCGTGACATTATCCCCCACTTGACTTAGCGACACCCTCGTCGCTGCACTCGAACGATCCTGGGCAGGGTCAACTTGTTTACTCGTCGATGCCTCGGCTTCATGCAATTCCCCCATATGAACTGCTCGCCTCGCCTCAAACTGTCGTTGAACATCGCGTGCTAACACGCCTCTTGATACATCTCCCTTATAGGAGCACTCTCCCACAAACTCTGATTTACCTCGACTCAGACCCACTTGGTCCTGCGGCAAAGACTTGGAAGTCGTCACAACATTGAACACAGACTGAACTCTCAGATTCGTCGACAACTCTGGCTTGCCCCTTTGAACTCTAAAAGGTCTCTTCCAATCTTCTTTTACCCCGCACTGAAGACTAGGTCGTACTTGACCTACGCTCATCAACAATGGCAAATCAAAACCAAAAACACTAGGAATGTGTTTGAGATGTACCTTTTCCTCGGTCACATTTACTCTAAAACAGGTCAGCCCTTCTTTCTCCTTGAAGTCTGGCCTCCTCTGCATTGAACCTTCTTCATCGAAGTTCTTTGCATGCATCGGCACTTTCGCCACAAAGTCCGTTGCGATACTCTGCATCGGCCCTTCTTCCCTGAAGTCCGTTGCTTTTGGTTGCACCCGCCCTTCTGACTTGAAGTTTTGGTGCTCTCTTGCATCGATCCTTCTTCCTTGAAGTTTGGTGCTTTCTCTTGCGTCGACACTTCCTACCTGAAGTTCGTCGCTCGTTTCCCACCTTGCCCATCGGTGGTGTCTCCACGGTTACTATGTCCCCTAACGGCTTGGCCCCTTTCGACTCTACAATGGTCTCAAAAGTGATGCTCTTACCCCGAACATCCTCGGCAAGCTCCTCGGTAGCCTTCTCAGACATGGTCACCCCTTTCTACTTTCGGTCCCCCTTGGCCTCGGCAGAACTCGACATTATCGGATCAAGCAATGTAGCCTCGCTCTCTTCGGGCTCACCCAACTCCTTGGATGGCTTGACTCGATCCAGGCAATCTCGCAATTTGTGAGGCTCCTTACACTGGTAGCACTCTAGTTGCTTCAACTTGCGTCGGCACTTCTTCCTCGAAGTCCTTCGCTTCTTTCCCACCTTGCCCATAGGTGCCATCGTAACGGTTGCTATGTCCCTCGACGGCTCAGCCCCCTTCGACACTGTACTGGTCTCAAAAGTAATGTTCTTCACTCGAACATTCTCGGCAAGCTCTTTTCCAGCCTTCCCAGACATCTTCAACCCATTCTGCTCATGGTCTCCGCTTACCTTGGCAGAACTAGATAACTCGGAACCAGGTTTCACAGGCTCTTTACTCTTGGCCTTGTCCTGTCCCTCGGACCACTTGGCTCGAAACGGGCATCTCCGCAACTTATGAGGTCCCTTACATCGGTAGCACCTCAATCGCCTCGTCTTTACCTTGACAGCTTCCTCACTTGCTATCGCACCAAGTCTCATCGCCGGCTAGACTACTTTGGCACTAGTAGTCGAACCACGGTTCTCACTTCGCTTGGCGGCATTGACACTTACAATCGCCTCAAGTCTCATCGCTGGCTGGACTACTTTGGCACTCGTAGTCGAACCACGGCTCTCACTTTGCTTGGCGGCATTGACACTCGCAATCGCCCCAAGTCTCGCTACTTCTCCCTTTGACTATTCCGCTGTCTTCACCATGGCAGCTAGGCGGTTCTTCTCGGGACATCCCCTTATCAAATGAGGACCATCACAGAAGTAGCACTTCAACTTCTTGCTCCCCTTCTTTTCTGGCACGGACTTAGCCTCACCATTCCCCTTGTCTCTTGAACTGGGCCTGGTTGACTCAACACTTGCCTGCTTGCATTCTGCGGGCTCGGTCAGAGGTTCGGCAACAACAAAAGCCTCTGAAAGTCTCTGGGCATCTCCCTGCTCTACTGCGAGCTTCGCCCCCGGTCTAAATCCCTCTAAGAAGGTCTTGAGCGCATCACATTCGCTCATTGCCGTCTTGCAACTGAGCAGCTCCCTCTTGAGCTCATCCACTTCTTTTCGCAAAGCTTCCATCTCAGCTTCACTCGCATTACTCCCTCGAAATGTCACCAACTTGTTGAGAACTTCTCGTGTCTCGTCCTTGAACCGGTCATCTATGGACTTTACCTCGTCAAGACGGGACTCAAAAACACCTTGGGTCTGCTTGGCCTCCTCCTCAGATTTCTCAAGTCTACAAACCCTCTTTCCCAACGACTCCAATTCCACCTTCATTGCCTCCACTGCATCTTGAAGGGAATTATCTTGTTGGTTCAACTTCTCGTACACCGAGTTGAGAACTTCTTGGATCTCCTTCGCGGTTTCCTCCTTGGAAGAATCATCCGCTTTTTGCAAATCCGCCATCTTGGCTTCACAAGCACAACTCTCTCGAACTACCTCCAACTCGTTGAGGATGCGTTGCGTCTCGTCATTGAACTTGCCCTCCATGGACTCTAACTTTTCAAGACGTGACTCCACAACACCTTTGGTCTTTTTGGCCTCCTCTCTTAGAGTTTCCACTGCAGCCTCTAAGGAATCGCCACGCTTAGACATCTTCACATCCAAGTCATTAAGAGCCAATTGAACCTCCTCCTGGATCCCTTCTAGAGACTCTAACATCTCAATATCCAACGAACCCAGCTTCTCAAGGTTTACTGACTCTAGCTGTTCAAACACCACCTTGGCCTCCTTCTTGAAGTCCAAGAGTTTATCGACCCAAGCCTCCACAACTGTTATGAATTCAAGATTCGAGTGTACCGTATTTTCAAGACGGTTGCTCCTCTCGTCAAATTCCTTCAGAGTCTTTCTTACATCGTCCATTGTCAGCGTCTTCTTCTTTGGTGCCATCTCAATCACCACTTTGCCACGAACTAGTCTGATCCCTGATCACTTCGACTAACTCGAACGCAAACGACCACCACGCTTAACTACAACTACAAGCTGGAACCCACCACACTTGACTGCAACTACAAGCTGGAATCCACCACACTTGACTGCACCTGCAAGTTGGCTTGAACACAAGTCACCACCACGCTTGACTGCAACTGCGAGCTGGCTCGAACGCAAGTCCCTTCCTCGACTCGCCCGAATAGCACTTATCACGGCACTTCTCTGATTCCACCTCTCGTGGCTCTCTCTGTTACCAACTCTCACGGCTCTTTTTGATACCAACTATCAGCAAGACTTCGCTCCGATGCCAACTGTCACGGAACCGTCTCTGATACCAACTTATCACCGCTCAGCTCTGATACCAACTGTCACGGGGCTAGATTTTGACTCTAGCTGATCCGTGCGGCCTTCGACGCAAATTAGTCGATTCCTACGCCTAAGTCAGCCTTCAACCAACCTTGTGAGTACTCCTGCTCAACAACGGCTTCGACAAGCTCTCCAGGTTTCGATGGATCTCGTCACAGACACCACTTGTGTCGCGGGGCTACACCTTTGCCAGACGAATCATGCCGGACCTTAGTCGCTTTCTCGGTTGAAACGTCGACTAAGTCACCCTGAAGCACCTTGTCACGGTCTTAGGTGAAGATCTCTCGATAAACACCTAACTCAACCAGGATTCTCGCTCCGGAAGATCAAACACTCCTCGAAGCCCTCGAACGAAAGATCGTTCTAAGCGAAAGCTAATCAAAGAACAACAGAAAGAGATTGGCAGCTAGAACAACGAAGAACACTCAAGAACAACAAAGAACAATAAAGAACACTCAGAGAGTTTTTAGAGTAAATGCTTCTTGTATTACTCAAAGTGAAGTGGTGATTTACAAGTGAGGATGGAGCCTCTATTTATAGTTGAACTCCCCTACATCCAACGACTCAGTTTAAATTACATTGACGGTCGAGATTGATCTTATCTTATCTTATCTGATCAAATCTCAATTTCAAATCTCTAATTATCACAAACATTATCTACACATTATATTCAAATAAATGGATAATGCTTTGACCAATTTACCCTCCTGAATCCTCCATGGATTTGGCTAAGTCTTGTGGGCTTGCGGGCTCTTTAGCATTCTCCAAGTGCCGGGCCAAGTGTGATGGTCTTGGCAAGCCCGTTCCACCGCGCAAACTCTCTTTGGCTAATTCTTACGCCAATGCCTCGGTCCCAAAGGTTTGGTCCACGCCTTTCTCCAAGTGCTGGGCCAAGTCTAATGATCTTGGCAAGCTCGTTACGCTGAAACCCTATTTTGCTGGTTCTTGCGCTAACGCCTCGGTCCCAAAGGTATGGTCCTCGCCATTCTCCGAGTACTGGGCCACATTTGGCACGCCCGTTGCATTGCGCACAACCTCCCTATTTGTTGCTCGCGCCAATGTCTCGATCCGAAAAGTTTGGTCCGTGACATTATCCCCCACTTGACTTAGCGACGCCCTCGTCGCTGCACTCGAACGATCCTGGGCAGGGTCAACTTGTTTACTCGTCGATGCCTCAGCTTCATGCAATTCCCCCATATGAACTGCTCGCCTCGCCTCTAACTGTCGTTGAACATCGCGTGCTAACACGCCTCTTGATACATCTCCCTTGTAGGAGCACTCTCCCACAAACTCTGATTTACCTCGACTCAGACCCACTTGGTCCTGCGGCAAAGACTTGGAAGTCGTCACAACATTGAACACAGACTGAACTCTCAGATTCGTCGACAACTCTGGCTTGCCCCTTTGAACTCTGAAAGGTCTCTTCCAATCTTCTTTTCCCCCGCACTGAAGACTAGGTCGTACTTGACCTACGCTCATCAACAATGGCAAATCAAAACCAAAAACACTAGGAATGTGTTTGAGATATACCTTTTCCTCGGTCACATTTACTCTAAAACAGGTCAGCCCTTCTTTCTCCTTGAAGTCTGGCCTCCTCTGCATTGAACCTTCTTCATCGAAGTTCTTTGCATGCATCGACACTTTCGCCACAAAGTCCGTTGCGATACTCTGCATCGGCCCTTCTTCCCTGAAGTCCGTTGCTTTTGGTTGCACCTGCCCTTCTGACTTGAAGTTTGGTGCTCTCTTGCATCGATCCTTCTTCCTTGAAGTTCGATGCTTTCTCTTGCGTCGACACTTCCTACCTGAACTTCGTCGCTCGTTTCCCACCTTGCCCATCGGTGGTGTCTCTACGGTTACTATGTCCCCTAACGGCTTGGCCCCCTTCGACTCTACAATGGTCTCAAAAGCGATGCTCTTACCCCGAACATCCTCGGCAAGCTCCTCGGTAGCCTTCTCAGACATGGTCACCCCTTTCTGCTTTCGGTCCCCCTTGGCCTCGGCAGAACTCGACATTATCGGATCAAGCAATGTAGCCTCGCTCTCTTCGGGCTCACCCAACTCTTTGGATGGCTTGACTCGATCCAGGCAATCTCGCAATTTGTGAGGCCCCTTACACTGGTAGCACTCTAGTTGCTTCAACTTGCGTCGGCACTTCTTCCTCGAAGTCCTTCGCTTCTTTCCCACCTTGCCTATAGGTGCCATCGTAACGGTTGCTATGTCCCTCGACGGCTCAGCCCCCTTCAACACTGTACTGGTCTCAAAAGTAATGTTCTTCACTCAAACATTCTCGGCAAGCTCTTTTCCAGCCTTCCCAGACATCTTCAACCCATTCTGCTCATGGTCTCCGCTTACCTTGGCAGAACTAGATAACTCGGAACCAGGTTTCACAGGCTCTTTACTCTTGGCCTTGTCCTGTCCCTCGGACCACTTGGCTCGAAACGGGCATCTCCGCAACTTATGAGGTCCCTTACATCGGTAGCACCTCAATCGCCTCGTCTTTACCTTGACAGCTTCCTCACTTGCTATCGCACCAAGTCTCATCGCCGGCTGGACTACTTTGGCACTCGTAGTCGAACCACGGTTCTCACTTCGCTTGGCGGCATTGACACTCACAATCGCCCCAAGTCTCATCGCTGGCTGGACTACTTTGGCACTCGTAGTCGAACCACGGCTCTCACTTCGCTTGGCGGCATTGACACTCGCAATCGCCCCAAGTCTCGCTACTTCTCCCTTTGACTCGTCTGCTGTCTTCACCATGGCAGCTAGGCGGTTCTTCTCGGGGGACATCCCCTTATCAAATGAGGACCATCACAGAAGTAGCACTTCAACTTCTTGCTCCCCTTCTTTTCTGGCACGGACTTAGCCTCACCATTCCCCTTGTCTATTGAACTGGGCCTGGTTGACTCAACACTTGCCTGCTTGCATTCTGCGGGCTCAGTCAGAGGTTCGGCAACAACAAAAGCCTCTGAAAGTCTCTGGGCATCTCCCTGCTCTACTGCGAGCTTCGCCCCCGGTCTAAATCCCCCTAAGAAGGTCTTGAGCGCATCACATTCGCTCATTGCCGTCTTGCAACTGAGCAGCTCCCTCTTGAGCTCATCCACTTCTTTTCGCAAAGCTTCCATCTCAGCTTCACTCGCATTACTCCCTCGAAATGTCACCAACTTGTTGAGAACTTCTCGTGTTTCGTCCTTGAACCGGTCATCTATGGACTCTACCTCGTCAGGACGGGACTCGAAAACACCTTGGGTCTGCTTGGCCTCCTCCTCGGATTTCTCAAGTCTACAAACCCTCTTTCCCAACGACTCCAATTCCACCTTCATTGCCTCCACTGCATCTTGAAGGGAATTATCTTGTTGGTTCAACTTCTCGTACACCGAGTTGAGAACTTCTTGGATCTCCTTCGCGGTTTCCTCCTTGGAAGAATCATCCGCTTTTTTCAAATCCACCATCTTGGCTTCACAAGCACAACTCTCTCGAACTACCTCCAACTCGTTGAGGATGCGTTGCGTCTCATCATTGAACTTGCCCTCCATGGACTCTAACTTTTCAAGACGTGACTCCACAACACCTTTGGTCTTTTTGGCCTCCTCTCTTAGAGTTTCCACTGCAGCCTCTAAGGAATCGCCACGCTCAGACATCTTCACATCCAAGTCATTAAGAGCCAATTGAACCTCCTCCTGGATCCCTTCTAGAGACTCTAACATCTCAATATCCAACGAACCCAGCTTCTCAAGGTTTACTGACTCTAGCTATTCAAACACCACCTTGGCCTCCTTCTTGAAGTCCAAGAGTTTATCGACCCAAGCCTCCACAACTGTTATGAATTCAAGATTCGAGTGTACCTTATTTTCAAGACGGTTGCTCCTCTCGTCAAATTCCTTCAGAGTCTTTCTTACATCGTCCATTGTCAGCTTCTTCTTCTTTGGTGCCATCTCAATCACCACTTTGCCACGAACTAGTCTGATCCCTGATCACTTCGACTAACTCGAACGCAAACCACCACCACGCTTAACTACAACTACAAGCTGGAACCCACCACACTTGACTGCAACTACAAGCTGGAATCCACCACACTTGACTGCACCTGCAAGTTGGCTTGAACACAAGTCACCACCACGCTTGACTGCAACTGCGAGCTGGCTCGAACGCAAGTCCCTTCCTCGACTCGCCCGAATAGCACTTATCACGGCACTTCTCTGATTCCACCTCTCGTGGCTCTCTCTGTTACCAACTCTCACGGCTCTTTCTGATACCAAATATCAACAAGACTTCGCTCCGATGCCAACTGTCACGGAACCATCTCTGATACCAACTTATCACCGCTCAGCTCTGATACCAACTGTCACGGGGCTAGATTTTGACTCTAGCTGATCCGTGCGGCCTTAGACGCCTTCGACGCAAATCAGTCGATTCCTACGCCTAAGTCAGCCTTCAACCAGCCTTGTGAGTACTTCTGCTCAACAACGGCTTCGACAAGCTCTCCAGGTTTCGATGGATCTCGTCACAGACACCACTTGTGTCGCGGGGCTACACCTTTGCCAGACGAATCGTGCCGGACCTTAGTCGCTTTCTCGGTTGAAACGTCGACTAAGTCACCCTAAAGCACCTTGTCACGGTCTTAGGTGAAGATCTCTCGACAAACACCAAACTCAACCAGGATTCTCGCTCCGGAAGATCAAACACTCCTCGAAGCCCTCGAACGAAAGATCGTTCTAAGCGAAAGCTAATCAAAGAACAACAGAAAGAGATTGGCAGCTAGAACAACGAAGAACACTCAAGAACAACAAAGAACAATAAAGAACACTCAGAGAGTTTTTAGAGTAAATGCTTCTTGTATTACTCAAAGTGAAGTGGTGATTTACAAGTGAGGAGGGAGCCTCTATTTATAGTTGAACTCCCCTACATCCAACGGCTCAGTTTAAATTACATCGACGGTCGAGATTGATCTTATCTTATCTTATCTGATCAAATCTCAATTTCAAATCTCTAATTATCACAAACATTATCTACACATTATATTCAAATAAATGGATAATGCTTTGACCAATTTACCCTCCTGAATCCTCCATGGATTTGGCTAAGTCTTGTGGGCTTGCGGGCTCTTTAGCATTCTCCAAGTGCCGGGCCAAGTGTGATGGTCTTGGCAAGCCCGTTCCACCGCGCAAACTCTCTTTGGCTGATTCTTGCGCCAATGCCTCGGTCCCAAAGGTTTGGTCCACGCCTTCCTCCAAGTGCTGGGCCAAGTCTAATGATCTTGGCAAGCTCGTTACGCCGCGCAAACCCTCTTTTGCTGGTTTTTGCGCTAACGCCTCGGTCCCAAAGGTATGGTCCTCGCCATTCTCCGAGTACTGGGCCACATTTGGCACGCCCGTTGCATTGCGCACAACCTCCCTATTTGTTGCTCGCACCAATGTCTCGATCCGAAAAGTTTGGTCCGTGACAATATATATAAAATATTTATTCCGATCATAAAAATATCCAAATCTTACTCGACTCTGCTAATTAAGACGAGTTATAGAGGAGAATTTGGTGTTGGGTTATGAATGTCATTCTTGCTTGAATCCAATGAGAAATAAGGTCCATGGTACCTTACGACGGTTGGGTCGGCCAATGCCTGAACTGAAACTAAATCGGTTCCTTCATTGAATTATTTCCCTCCAATTATCCAGTTCCACCCGCGAAATCCAAAATTCATTGCTTCAATTTCCCGCCAAAACCATATATACAGGACTTCAGTGTAAACTAAAGCACCACCGAAGAAAGCAAAAGAATTAAAAGCGCACCGAAAGACCCTCCATTTCCAGCGTTTCCCCAAAGTCTACGCCATGAAAATCAAATCAGTGAAGCTAAGGGAAGCACACGAGGGAAGTTCAAATGCTTCCTTCTGCTCCATCTTGTGGGATCTCCAAGCCCACCACTTGGTCACTGCTTCATCGTCTCAACCGTCTATCTCCATTCACGATCCCCTTCTTCCTTCGCATCCGCCGCGGGTTCTTCGCCACCACCGAGATGGTGTCACGGCCTTGGCGATTAGCTCCAATTCAACTTGTCTTGCCTCTGGATCTATTGATCATTCGGTTAAGCTCTATAAATTCCCAGGTATTCCTTTATTTGTGATTTGTAGCTTTTTTATTCTCCTTTTTATATGCGTACTTGTTAGCATTAAGAATTATTCAGTTTAATTATCTGTAGAATTTGGTCGATAATGCGTAAAGCATGAAGAGCAAGGTGTAACGGTTTTCTTATTTATTTTCTTAGGCGGGGAGTTTGAGACTAATATTACCAGATTCACACTGCCAATTCGTGCACTTGCTTTTAACAAATCAGGGAGTATGCTGGCAGCTGCTGGTGATGATGAGGGAATTAAACTTATTAATACAATTGATGGTTCAATTGCTAGGGTTCTTAAAGGGCATAGAGGGCCTGTTACAGGTTTAGCTTTTGATCCTAATGGAGAATACTTGGCATCAATTGATTCAATTGGAACTGTCATATATTGGGAACTTCAATCTGGAAAAACATTATATACCCTCAAAGGTGTAGCACCTGATACCGGCATGGATACTTCGGTTTTAAACGTACTTAGCTGGAGTCCTGATGGAGAGACTTTAGCAGTCCCTGGTTTGAAAAATGACGTAGTGATGTATGATAGGGACACGGCTGAAAAACTGTTTACTTTGAGAGGTGATCATACACAGCCGATATGTTTTGTGTCATGGTCGCCTAATGGGAGATACATGGCTACTTCCAGTTTGGATAAGCAAGTTTTGATCTGGGATATTAAGAGGAAGCAAGATATTGACAGACAGAAATTTGATGACAGAATATGTTATATGGCATGGAAGCCAATTGGAAATGCACTGGCTTTCATTGATGTCATGGGAAAGTATGGAGTGTGGGAATCGGTTGTTCCATCCTCAATGAAGTCTCCTACAGAAGACATTCCAAATTCTCAGTCAAGGAACAGTAATGGCCTCCCGTTTTTTGACGAGGAAGATCAGGAGCTCAGCATGTCTGGTAGTTTAAGTGATCTTGGTGAGGATAGCCATGGTGAGTCTGAGCCTCCTAACAGAAAAAGATTGCGAAAACAAACGGTAATCGATTTTGATCAGCATGAAGATGTATATGATGAGCTAGGCTTAGGTCCAAAAGCTGAGCCCCAGAGAAAAGTGCACCGTGTTAACAAAGAAAATTCAGATAAAGAAAAAGATGCATTGAAAACCATGATGGCATTTAGGCCAAAAATGCAAGAGGCTTTTCAGCCAGGTTTGACCCCGCCGCAACCTGGAAAAAGGCATTTTTTGTGCTACAATATGCTTGGAAGTATAACTACTATCAAACATGAAGAATATTCTCATATGGAGGTATTTATGTCATATGTTAAGTTCAATCCATACTTTTCTTGTGTGATAAGTTGTTTGAGGCTGGATGATTAGCATTAATTTTGTGATCTATAAAAACTGGGTTTGCAAGCTTGAATAAACGCCTTTCCACCATTGTATCCTGATAGTAAATGCTTGTCTGATGCAGATAGATTTTCATGATACTAGCACAGGTCCACGAGTTCCACCAATGACTGATCACTATGGTTTCACAATGGCTTCATTAAATGAAAGTGGAAGTGTTTTTGCGAATCCATGCAAGAGTGAGAACATAAGTACACTCATGTACAGACCTTTTCGCAGTTGGGCAAATAACAGTGAGGTTAGAGCAGTTTCCTTGAAAAAAAATGATGCTTTACTTTTACGCTCTAGTTTGGACACATGCTGATATTGTAAATGTTCACGTTGATACATTTGATGAGTTTCAAAATGTGATGATTGTTTGGTACATGTTTGTGAACTCAGTGGTACATGAAATTTGAAGGCGAAGAAGTAAGAGCACTGGCACTTGGTTCAACATGGGTAGCTGCAATTACAAGCCTTAATTTTCTTCGAATCTTCACTAATGGCGGTTTGCAGGTTTATCTTTTAATATCATTTATTTCATGGTTCATGATATAATAGAAGTGTTCTACATATTTCAGTTTGTTAGTCTATTCATTATCCATTATTCTGAACAGCCATTTCTTGGAAAATCATCATTGCATATTTTTTTTGCATGTCAAAGATATCTGTAATCAAGTAATGTCAACTATAATTTAAATTTTAACAAATATAAAGGGTCTGTTTCATATGATCCTCAAAGGACTCTCCAAATACATGAAAATCATGGTAAAACTTGTACATAGATGTGTTAGACAGGTTCCTGTGTCTGACGCTCATGCTTGAGTAAGAGTAATGTCGGGTTTTAGTGTTTCACGTTAATATCAAACCATAGAAATAAATGGCACCTCTTGCTGAAAAAAAGCTGTGTTGGTTTGCAATTGCTAGAACTAGCTAAAAGAAGAATAAGTTAAATGACAGAATGGGAGTGTTGGTGGCAACCCATATATGTTGCTTATGATTGTAAATCATCTTAATAACAAAGGATTTGGGATTTATGCCTGTGCTCATTTGTTTTTCTCTAATGATATTTATTGCAGAAGCATATTCTCTCACTTAATGGGCCTGTGGTGACTGCAGCAGGCTTCAATGATGAGCTAGCAATTGTCACCCATGTTTCTGATTGTCTTCCATCTAATGAGCAGGTATGTTACTATTGCTATGATTTCTTACTTGCATGCCTCAAATGATTCACCTAGCATTAACATGTAATATCCTATGTTACTTGGACTCAGATTTGAGTATTAGTATGTGTTTGACACATGCATGTTTATTTTTTTCCAAAGTTATTCCATGTATTTGAGGGTCATTTCACATATACATGTCGTATGAGTGTTGAACGTGGATACTTTAAGAAAAATGAAGTGTTGGAGCAACATAGGTAATATCTAAGTTGCTATGGGGGACTTGGTGACCAGAAATAGTTGGTGAAACTCAGAAGCATCCTTTGAAATAGTGCCTTCATATTATATGATTCTTTTTTATCTAAACATGCAGATGCTGGAGTTTACATTATTCAACGTATCTAAAGGAACCCAAGTCTTCAAAGGTCGTCTTCCATTAACTCCTGGTTCATATTTAACATGGTTTGGGTTTAGTGAAGACGGCCAGATAAGCAGTTATGATTCAAAGGTATTTATGAACTCTATTTTCAATTTATCATAATAGCTACATATATTTTAGATATTGAATCTAAAAGAACTGCAGGGTGTATTAAGGGTTTTCACAAGCCAATATGGTGGCAACTGGCTTCCCCTTTTCAGGTTTGATATTATTCTTTCAAGGACACAGAAGGATCTTTTGATTAATATTGCAAATTACTTTAAAGTTTAAACGTGGCAGTATTTGTGGAATCAATGTGCGTTGATTTTGCAGTGCCAGTAAAGAAAGGAAATCTGGTGAGAATTATTGGGTTGTCGGTTTGAATGCGAGCAAGTTGTTTTGTGTTGTTTGTAAGAATCCAGATGCATTCCCACAGGTATTATAATTGATCAACTCCAGTTCTCCACTCCCTTATATTTTAAACTTTAAATCAGTGGTTTATTGGCATTCTCTCTTTTTTCAGGTGCTTCCCAAACCAGTTCTTACACTGTTAACCCTTTCATTTCCTCTTGCATCCTCTGATCTTGGAGAAGACGCCCTCGAAAATGAGTTTATGCTGAACAACCTGCATCTCTCACAGGTACCATCCATTTATTTATATATGCATTTTGGATTTTGATGTGGTTTTTGAGTTGCTTAAGATTTTTCTTGTGTTAACTTATAGATGGAACTTTCCTAAATTTGGATAAGGGCTGTTGGTTAGCTAACTATTTGTCTGTAAACCTGCAGATTCAGAAACAAATAGAAGTTACGGCTGGTGAAGGCTTGGACACTACTTCACTTGATGATGAGGCTTTTGACGTAGAGGCAGCACAAGATCGATGCATCTTCCGGCTCATTGCATCCTGCTGCAACAGTGAGTTTTTGAAATTCATTTAACCCTTTTATGGAATTATCTGACTTATCCTAATCCGTTATGCTCGTTTCTGGCTGTTCTTGCAGGTGACAAACTTGTGAGAGTCGTTGAACTTGTGAAGCTTTTATCTATCGAAAAATCAGTTAGAGGTGCTATACAACTTGCCACTGCATTGAAGCTTCCTATTTTGGCTGAACGATTCAATGAAATACTGGAGGTTAGCCCGCCCTGAACATCTAAAGAAATTCAACTTGTAAAATTGCTAGATTTGGATTCTGATATTTTTGTTAATACCCTTATAAACAGGAAAGATTGAAAAATAAAACCGAGGTTTCAAACACCAGTCTTCCCCGTTCAAAACATGATCTTGCAGTCAACAAGCCCTGTACTGCAACTGAAAGAAGCCAAATTTTGGAACCAAATGCTTCATCTTCAGCTAAACTCTCAGCCCCTCTGTTTACAAAGAAAGTAAAATCTTTGGATAGAGATAAATTTGGAAAGCAAAAAACAGACGTTGATCCAACTGCAAATGTAGAGGCCAGCAAGGAGGTTAAGGATGCAGAGAAGAATGGTGGATATAGCCATGTGAATGGTGTGAAGGAAGTGAAGAACTTGGGTTCGCATCAGTTTCCAAAGTTACCAAATGTTAGGGAAGGAAAGAAGAATGCAGAAATGACTCAATCGCAATGCCAAGCTCCATCGAATCCGCTGCCCAAGTCTACAAATGAGGAATCAAAGAAGGTTGTAGGAGAAGCAACAGGGATTCAATCTCAGCGGCCTAGTAATCCATTTTTGAAGTCTACAGTGAAGTGAAATTCATCGTTAGGCTTAGAAGAGATGTCTGGGTGAGGCAAAGACAAAGGTGAAACAGGCATCATCGGGCATAACTTGCTCGCATCTAATGAATGTGATTATATTATATTCAGCCTTCAGGTAAGCTTGCTTTTATCATCTTCAACATGTGGAGTCTTTTGTTGATAAATCTTGAGCTTACTTATATCAGTCGAAGGGCCTGTCATTTTCATCTTTAGGGCTAGTCATTAAGAAGTCTTTTTTTTTGTTCGATCCATTACCCATTTAGATTACTTATCTAAATGTGCATTTCATTTTATTTTTGATGAACTTCATGCATCATAAAAAATAAATAAATAGGAAATCCTTTAATTGACTGAGTAGTCGGATGATCAATTACTTTTACTTTGTTTAGTCGAAATTTGCATTCAATTTTTTTGGTGAATTTGGGTATGATTTCATTAGCGGAAAAATTACACGGGATCGAATATCATGTCTTATTAAAAAATTTCTTAAATTTAAATAGAAGAAAAGAATACATGTGATACCACCCAATAAATACAAAAACACAACCAAGGAGCGAAGCAGTTAAACTAAAAAACAAAACAAAACCGATCACTACAAATCAACGTTACTAATCATGCAGCAGACGGCGAATAGGAGAAATAGTGAATCTCCAAGTCCAATGGGGATGCCAATTTAGCCATCGAATGTGCAAGACGATTCCTTGCTCGAGGAATGCGCTGGAAATACACAGTCCAGTTTTGAGCCACCATAGCCCGTATATGCCAAATGATGGTCGGGACCCCTGATCCGTTGTCTTGTTCCCGTAACAGTCGAACCGCTTCTAAACAATCCGTCACACCACGAGTTGAGTAATCCCCAAATTCCAGGCAGAGACCAGACTAACATACACCTCCCAAAGCTTAGCCTCAAGCATCGAGCACACTCCAATAAATTTACATTCAAAACTTAATGATCGTTCTACTATATAAAAAAATAGCATAACAACTGAAATTTTAAAGGATTCTATTTCAAAAATAATAAGTGTACCTAATACATCTAAACTTAAGTTCTTATGGATTTGGTCGAAAAAGAGTTCTTATGGAAAATTTTCATTATTTAAGTAATTATTAATTACGCAAAAAGTGAATTATCATGAAAATTAATTTAATCTTAAATATAATATAATTTATTTTTATTTAATATTAAGTTTTTTAATATTGTGAAGAAAGAAAGTGTGTGAGAAAAATATTTATAATATTTATTTATTTATATTTAATTTAATTGGTATTTTATATTAACTTTTTATTTAAATAAAAATATCATGTGTCCTATTTTTACTTGTTGATGGTATTTTGTTACATATTCACAGATTTTAATTGGTAATTAAGTTGAATTTTATTGTAATTTCCACTTTTATAGTGAATTATTGTTTCTCTCATTTGTGGATGTAAGCAATATCGAACCACGTTAAATCTTGTATTTTGTGTGTGTTTTATTCTATGTTGACATTACATTGTTTTCTTTTTGCTTTTAAATTCCTAACCAGTGGTATCAATGTTATGTGAGTCGTGGAGTTTTGAAGGAAACTGCTGTAGAATTTGTTAATGATATTAGAAACATGCAATATGAGTTTAGCTTCAACAGATTTTTAGTTGCAAACAAATAATTCTCAATTGATCGAATGATGCTTCAACAAATATTACAAATGTAACGACCCGAGTTTCCGAGTCAACGGATGGGTGTTGACTCGGGTTATAAACCCTTGTAATTGATGAGGTACCTTAGGCCAAGTTTGGCTTTAATAGTTGAGGATTAAATCTTGTGGCATGGATGAGGACTTGAGGGTTTATATTTTATAAGATCAAGTTTAAATTAAAGGTTGACATCTTTTAAGGAGTGTAGTCTTCACATGGGGTTCAAGGGGACTAAAAAGAGCTTTGATGATATCACCACTTTCCCCATTCTTTTCTCTTTCTTCTTCCCCCCATCTTTTCATCTCCAATAAACCCATAAACATTTTGATTAAAGGAGCCAGCTTTCTAAATCATTTCTATCATTCAAGATTCAAGAGTTAAGTATGTTGATCTACATTTAAAGAGCTTTCTAAAGAGACCAAAATCCTATGGAGAGGAGGTAAGAGACTTTTGGGTTTTTGGAAAGTTTTGAGCTTTATGAGTTATTGAATCTTTCTTTTGATGTTGTAAATTCATAGCTAAGCTTGCCCCTAGTTGTTATCTCAAGTATTGCTTCGTTTTTCATGTTGGTATGGTATGAGGAGGTGATTTGGGGGTTTCATCAAGCTTGGATCAAGAGAGAAAGTTGAAGGGTGTTGCTTAAAAGCTTAAATTCGAGATTTCTAGCTTAAGGTCAGTACATCTCTGACTCCTACTCTTCTTGAAGATCATAAATTAATTGTCTTTATTGATTATATGGATAGGATTGTTAGATTTGGTGTTTATGGTTGTTTGGATGCTTTTTGGGTGAATGAGACATTAAAATGGTAAAACTCATATTTGATGTAAATTATATGTAAAAATGGTAATAAACCACCCTAAACACTCTCATAAGATGTAAGATCGAGTTTAAGGGTTAATGATTGTGAATTGGGGGCTTCGGAAGCGATTTCCCGAGCCTTGGAAGCCATTTCTAGGCTTCGATATCGGTATGCGGGAAGGAAGTACCGATACTCGAGTGTTCTAGATTTAAAAATGCTATTCATCAAGGATGAACTATTAGAGGAGTACTGTGTTCAACCCGTATTGGTACGCCCTTCAAGAAGGTATCGGTACGGGCCGACCCGTTCCGGTACATATACGCTTTGTAAAATTTTGGTGAGCTATTTTGGTATCGGTAGGCTATGAGTTTTGATATCCAGGGGTACCGTATCGGTACACGAAGGCCAGTACCAATATCCACTGGTCATTTTGCCTGAAAAGTTGATTTAAGCCTCGGGGCTGGAAAATTATGATATTCGATCCAATAGACCCTAATGATATAAATAAGTTGTAAAAGTGAGAAAATGAGAATCCACTCACTTATACGGACATAATGTGTAAAATCTTGAAATATGGATGGGTGACTCGATAATAATAATAGCTTATTAACTCACGACAATTGATATGATGTTGATCCGTGTCATGTGAGCACTTATGTGGTAGAGTCATCTTAATTGATGGGATAACATGGATTAAGTGGAGATAATTAATGAGAACGATTAATGTACCTTCTCCATAATGTATTAAAAACTCGGCAATGTAAAATTAATAATGTATTGATGATTAGCAACAATAATGGGATCAATGGGACTGTGTTGCTTGTATGTCGGGCATGCATTTGATTGGTTGGGTCTTCTTGATTGTTGGAATCCGAATACCCAGAGAAAGAGTGTTGCAACACCATGATTAGAGATACCGAATGAAGGTAACAGATGTTGTGTGACCCGGGCCTTATTCGAAGATGCTCGAGTAGGATTTTGAGCATGGGTGTATGTTTCGAGACCCAGGGTGTATGTTCTGATACTGCGTGATCTGGCCTCACCCATAGAGTGTACGTTCCCGATGCTATGTGACGTGGGCCTCATTCGAAGATGCTCAATAGGGGATTCCAAGCATGACGTGGGCCTCACCTATAGAGTGTACGTTCCTGATGTTGTGTGACCTAGGCCTCACTCTAGTGTTGTTGTTGTACGGTATGTGTGCTTTGCCCAGATGATCTAATGAGATCTCGGGTATGGTTGGGCCTTGTATGCCATGTATGATAGCTTATGGATGTATTAACCTCAAGGGGCCGAGTGACCTCGAGTAGTGTGAAGCATTGTGGAACATCTAAGACTTCTAGTAGACTTGTTGATGTCTGTGATAACGGAGTCGCCACCGGTCCCTTTTAATGTATTAAGCGTACCGAAAACCTAAAAAACAAACCAGAGATTACAAAATCCCTTGGGTTCGGGGGCACAATTACGTGTGGGGAAGGATTAGCACCCCCATCACGCCCGCAAAACGGCACTTACTTGATCGCTAATATTTTCCTTGGTAATCCTGATGAATGCGTGCAGAGATTAATGTAAAAATTCGTAAAGTTCTAAAAGTGGCTCGAATCTGCTCATTGTTGAGGAAACCCCAGTCAATTTTAGACGCAAAGAGATCAAGGCATTAATCCTTAAAATCCAGAAATATAGTCTCGCATAGGAGTTTCAACCGTTTCCCAACTGCTAGGGGAAGATCAAATTAACCCTATTTGAGAAAACATTCCGTTTTTTATTATGCAATAAAAATCTTTTTTAAATGGCATTTTATATATTTTTAATTTTTATGGGTGATTGAATGTTAAAAAGGTTAATTATTACTTTTAGGAACATGTATTTAAGGGAACTAATCCTAAAGGCTTTAATTAATTACTTACAACTAAGGAAATTATTTATTCACTTTTCTAGTATTTACCTAAGAGAGTTTTATTTACAATTAAAGGGAAGTGATTATTTAAAAAGAATTACCAAGTTAGTTTTATTTACTATTATTTACAATTAAGGGAAATAGATTATTTACCTTTTCTAAAAAATTACCCAAGGATTTTATTTAGTTATTTATAATTAAGGGAAAGTGTTATCTTACTCTAACTAACTTATCAAGTTAAATATTAACAGGCAAATTATTTTAGGAATCTAAGCTCTAGGTATTTATAATTAAATTTATTTTTGGTGAACTAATCCTACAAGATAGAAATATTCAAGCCATCTATTAGGGAAACTAATCTAAAACTATTTATTTTAAATTATTCTATAAGCTTTTATTACAAGAAAAAAACAATATTAATTATTATAAAGTTTATTTACCCTAGCATATTAGGCAACACAATAAACGTGAACAACACAAACAAAAGGTTAAAGTGCATGAAGTAAGAATTAAAGAACTAAATTAAAAATAAAGAGGGACTAGAGTGAAGATATTGCAAACAGTGGGATCAAAGCGTGAGCTTGTCAAAGGTGGGGTACGAGTCGAACCACGAGCCGTTCTGCATCACTGCTGCGTTTGCTACGCTTGGATGTCGATCACTGCTCACCTGTGACGTGCCACCGCTGTCGCACATGCTCTGGTGGTGGCACTGGTTTCGTCCCTCGATGATGATGGATCCCCCACGAGCTCTACTTAATGAGAACTCGTACCCCTTTTCCTCCTTATTCGAAATCAAATAACAAAGAAAAAAATAAAAATACAAAGAAACAACGTTTGGTAAAATACCTCCAAAAATCACTATGATTTGTATTGCTCTTGAATTCAGTGTGTATACATGTGTTGTGTTGTGTGGTGTCTGATGTGTGAATTAAAATGGAATAAAACCTATTTATAGGTTTCAAGAAACCCTAAAATCAAAACCCTAAAAACATATTCCCTATTTATGTTAAATACATTTTGAAAGGGAATAATGCCTTTACTTGGGCATCAAACTAATTTTCTTACACTCAATATGATCCTAAATGAGTTAAAACAAATAGGCAAATGTCTAAGATTGAATTTAATTACAAATATTTAAAAAAAAAATTTGAAAATTCGTAATAAAATCAAATTCTCGTATTGAACCTGTATCAGAAAATTTTCTGCACCTGTTGTCTTCAGTAAAATGAGCATATCTGGAGCTCCCGACGTTCGATTGAGGCGTTTCAAGATGCATTGAAAAGGTAACTAAAAGAGGGTTAACACGTAATAAGTCATCTTGACCCGAAAATGCTCGGATCCTATCAAAAATTTATCGTGAGTCCATAGTGAGAATTTCTTGCGCATCAATTGACTTTCCATACTTGTTGGACAGGATCTCTTGTAATCTTCCCATATTTGAAGTGATTAGGATCTTGTGTGATCTAAAAGAAATACATTAAAAATAAAATATATACAAAAAAACAAAATGGTTCGAATGAGCCTTTATTTTGTATACAAACTCTTGTTTAATGGACTCTTTTTATATTTTTTTACTTATTGAGTTTAATAATAATAATAATACATATATATACACAAAAAAATAGAGTCGGATAAAATTAGGTGACTACAATGCCTTGAGATATGTGATCTAAGAACTCTATCTAGTGTAGGCTAGATTATAACTCATAGGTAGCGAAGCCTTATCTATGCTTTCTAGACAAATTTTATCTAGCATGCTTATTTTATGATAATCACGAATTGTGATAGAGTAAAAATGTACCATTAAGCTTTGTAAGCTCAGCGTTAGGAATCATTGTTTTCGTTCGCAGGTTAGTAGGTTGATCGTGGCCGAGGAGCACATCAAGAAGGGATTTCCCAGGACCGCATCGCTTATGAGTACAATATTTGATGTTTAGTTTGGGCTATTGTATTCATAGGACCTTACAGTGGTTGAGTTTGTAAACTCTATTTGAAATATTATTTTGATATACGGTGTTTTAAACTTGGAGCTCCTATTTTGTAAACTTATTTAAAACGTTCATTTAATTATATAGAATTATGGATAATTTGAGGTTTTGATAATGGCTAAACTTATGGTTTTAAATAGAAATTTGACGGGATGAGTTTTGGGTGACCCGAATGTAGTACTTTGGATATAGATAGAGATTGGGTTGTTATATTTAGTGGTATCAGAGCTTAGGTTTAGCCGGTTCTAAGAAACCATTGGGTGGTATAGATATTGTATTAAGGTGTCTAGTGAATACAAGCCCCTAAAATTAAGTTGTTATCTTCCAAGACTGGGAATCCTGATGGCGCTACCTTGTTTTCTTGTGAAATAAGGATTCGATGGCATGTGATGTCAAACACGACTAGGAAAGTCGTAAGGAGAGCTATGTCTCTCAAGTGAAAGACTTTGGTAAAGAGTCTAGGGGTGTTCATACGATCGATTCAATAAACCGACCGATCTGAACTACAAAAAATTCATTAACAGATTTTTTTCTATTAACCGTTAACCGAACCGAAATTTTTCAAAAAATTTTAACCGAATCGAAAAAAGTTCGATTAATTCGGTCGATTTTTGAATTAACCGAAATTTGTTATAAAATTTTGGGTAAATTACACAAATGATCACTAAACTATTTTAAAATGATCTTTTTGGTCACTGAACTTTCAAAAGTTATAAAACAACCATTAAACTTATCGAACTATTACAAAATGGTCATTAACTTGCACGTTATAAATTATTGATAAATAATTTTATGCTAATTTGATAAAGTTTAATGACCATTTTATAATATATCAAAAAATTTAATGATCATTTTATATTTTTAAAATTTCAGTGACCCAAAATAAATATATGTAATATATAAAATATAAAATATTTGTTTAATTCGGTTAATTAGCCAATAACCAAAGTTTAAAAAAATCATTAACCGTTAACTGACCGAACATAAAATTAACTGACCGATTAACCAAAAAAAAATTCAGTTCAGTCAGTTAATCCGGTTAGCAGAAGTTTGAACACCCCTAAAGAAGTCTATCACGGTTGTTGAGGACACGAGCCTTATAAAGGATGTGTGAAGTAGTGGGGCATACTATTTCCACAACCTGAACTCCACGTTGTTACATGGTGTGCATGCTATTTCGAGGCCTTCTGGTATGCCTCGTAAGACCCTTGTGGGGAGACTTCGTCATTTTGGACCTAAGGATTTTGAAGGTTCAAGTGAGGTTGACCTAATCAAAGTTGACAAATTGTTGAGGTATGCATAGAGGATTCTGAGACAGTCGAGAGGTTGTCCGGGTGATGACCTCGATTGTATTTTCACGTTTCTTCAGAGCAATGCTGTAACACCCTCTTCTGGGCCTGGTCGAAAGTTGGGTCAAAGTATGTTATCAGAGTTCAATACGGTGATCAGTACATTGTTTTAATCATTAATTTCTTGAGACAGAAGAAATACAGTATTCATTTTGGTGCCTCTATACACTAATAAATCCATAAAGTGGAGCGAAGATTCGCTACAAGGCTATAATCATCAATTTAGGACCAATTTTAAGCTTTTACGAGTTTTAAGGGCTATTCTATAATTTTGATAAATTACAGGTCCTTTACTGCAATCGACCTTACCACAATGAGAAATTCAACCTATAATCAGTGTACTTGCAAATTTCCATATTATTCAGAGGTCATTTACTTCTTCAGTTAAGCCAATCATTAATAGGTGACCAATTTGTAACTTTCCAGATTTATTTCAATAGCTTTTAACCGAATTACCTGTATCGGTACTAATACTCAAGGGAACGTATCGGTACGCCATGCACATCTCATATATTATCAGTTTCTAGTGACCAAGATGTGTACGATACCTTTAAACACGTATCAATATGTTTCTAATAATGTCAATATTATTTCATTCAAACTCAGGTTGGTATCGGTACGGGAATAGCCATATTGATACGCGTGCCCTAATTTTCAAATTGGATTAAATAAGGTATATGTGCCTATATGACCGTATCGATTCCCAAATACTGTAATTTTTCAGTGTCAAAAATTCATATCGATATGTCCAGTATCGATACGCCTTGTTGACCAACGTTAACCTGGTTCAAAAATCCATACTCGTACCGATATGACATCACCCATGTCGGTACGGCATGGTCTATAATAACAGATTTGGTCTGGTTTTTATCCATTTTGGCCTATCATATAGTGTCCAAATCCTATGAAATTTTACAGGCAAGTTTAATTAACCATATTCTACTATCATGCCAAATTTTATAGCTATGTGAATCCATTTACTAGGATTTTACCTTTTTAGGCCAAATATGCAATTTTACCACTTTTAGCCAATCTTATAAGTGTCATCTTAGGCATTTAAGCTTGCACAACCACACACAACATATATATACAACAAAAAGGCCAAAAGTGACTTAACAAACTATCATGCCACCATACTAGGAGTTTGTAGGGATGATAAACATTACTCTAGGTACCGTTGTGACTTGCCAAAAACCTTTAACTTCCTAATCTCTTCCAAAAATCTTCCTTAACCTGAAATGCATGAGATGAAATGCATTAGGCATACTTCGCCTAGTGAGGTAGTCATACACAGTGGTAATAGCAATGGTATGAAATTCAAATAATAGCGAGGTAGTCATACCTATAATCAGTGTACTTGCAAATTTCCATATTATTCAGAGGTCATTTACTTCTTCAATTAAGCCAATCATTAATAGGTGACCAATTTGTAACTTTCCAGATTTATTTCAATAGCTTTTAACCGAATTACCTGTATCGGTATTGATACTCAAGGGAACGTATCGGTACGCCATGCATATCTCATATATTATCGGTTTCTAGTGACCAAGATGTGTACGATACCCTTAAACATGTATCAATACGTTTCTAATAATGTCAATATTATTTCATTCAAACTCAGGTTGGTATCGGTACGGGAATAGCCACATTGATATGCATGCCCTAATTTTCAAATTGGATTAAATAAGGTATTTGTGCCTATATGACCGTATTAATTCCCAAATACAATAATTTTTCAGTGTCAAAAATCCTTATCGATATGTCTAGTATCGATACGCCTTGTTGACCAACGTTAACCTGGTTCAAAAATCCATACTCGTACCAATATGACATCACCCATACCGGTACGGCATGGTTTGTAATAACATATTTGGTCTGGTTTTTATCCATTTTGACCTATCATATAGTGTCCAAATCCTATGAAATTTTACAGGCAAGTTTAATTAACCATATTCTACTATCATGCCAAATTTCATAGCTATGTGAATCAATTTACTAGGATTTTACCTTTTAGGCCAAATATGCAATTTTACCACTTTTAGCTAATCTTATAAGTGTCATCTTAGGCCTTTAAGCTTGCACAACCACACACAACATATATATACAACAAAAAGGCCAAAAGTGACTTAATAAACTATCATGCCACCATATTAGGAGTTTGTAGGGATGATAAACATTACTCTAGGTACCTTGTGACTTGCCAAAAACCTTTAACTTCCTAATCTCTTCCAAAAATCTTCCTTAACCTGAAGTGCATGAGATGAAATGCATTAGGCATACTTTGCCTAGTGAGGTAGTCATACACAGTGGTAATAGCGGTGGTATGAAATTCAAATAATGATATGACAATATTAATGCTATGGCAATGTTGTAACCATATTCAATAACATATTGGACATATATCAATAGTGTTCCTTTGGATCAAAACAAGATAGTGGATACATGAATTCCTACGCCTCGCCTAATCAATGAATGGTCTAGTCCATCCGCCTCGCCAAATGACCAATAACACAAACATCCCTCCGTCTCGCCCCAATAAAGGTCGTAGCCCAAGGACTGTAGTCCACTTGTACCAATGACCTCATGAATTCTATAGCATGCCAATTGTATCAAATGTCCTTTCGAATCCAAGGTTCAATAACAATGTCGATGTATATGTTTCAATAGCAATAGCGATGATCAATGTTTCGATGAAAATATCAATGATCAATGTTTCGATGACGATATCAATGATCAATGTTTCGATGAAAAATATCAATGATCAATGTCTCGATAACAATATCAATGATCAATGTTTCGATGACAATATCAATGATCAATGTTTCGATGGTGATATCAATGATCAATGTTTCGATGATGATATCACTGATCAATGTTTCAATGACAATATCAATGATCAATGTTTCGATGACAATATCAATGATCAATATTTCGATGACAATATCAATGATCAATGCCTATTTTAATATACAATGGCTATGACAATGATACTTTCAATACCCGGTAGTCAATATCTATATGTATCAATATTACAATGATGACAATAATAATAACAATGATACTATGGTTGATGTTCGATACAATAGCTTACTGATACTTACCAATGAAGCCTCCAAAGAGGTTCGATTCAATATCCTTTTACAAAAAGGTTAGCTATGCAAAAATCAATATCAATGAAACTGGGAAAGGCACCTAGCCTATTCTTGAGACTCTGACTGCACTCACCTTACTTTCTGAAGCTCCTAAGGCTCTCGGATGACCACTCCCTTGTTCTTAGCTTTTGATAGAGGTGATGGAACTTCTTTCTCCAACTTTTGAGCTTGGTAAAACAATAGAAAGTGTTAAAATTGATACAACGATATCAAAGTTAATAGTTAAACTTAAAATAGCTATTAGATATCCATGGATTAAAGCCTTGATGATCATGGGTTTAACTTAGGTTCTTAATAGCTTCAAATTAAAATTAAACCTCAATGATCCATGGAATCGATCAATCATTTTGGGGTTTTAGCTTACCAAATTGATGGCTACACGATGGAATCAATGGATCGAAAAAAAACTTGAACCTTGAAAAGTTCAACAATGAAGTGCTAGCTTAAAGGTAGGGAGGTGCTTGCTTGAAGGAAGAAGATGATAAGGATATGAGATGATAGCAAAGCTTTTGGTGTTATAAAACACTCACTTTCTTAAATCAATAATCGGTGGAGGTTTCCTTTGGTGAAGGGTAATCTATTTTTAAACCTCTTCTAAATTTTCCTTTTTTTAAGACTATAATGATAGCCATCAATTCCTATCATCTTTTCAATCTCTTTTGAAAAAGTTCACTTGGGACGGAGGCAAGCTAGTATGTGAATTATCCTAAAATGGGATAACTACAAAGGTGGATAGCTACAAGGTAGTCCTTCAACTTTTCAAACTTTGCACTTTCCCCCCAAACTTTCAATTTTTACAATTTAGTCACTAAACTATTTTTAATAAATTCAATAAGGTCTTTAATTGATAAATTAACTCAATTAGAGGCCAGTGTCAATGTAATTAACCGCACAGTCAAAGTCAATGCAATATTTGGACATTTTTGGTGTAGGGTTTTCGATTGTCGAAACCCAATTCTAATTAGATCGATTTTTAGAGTGTTACAAATGCCCATGAGAGGTGTGAGACAGTTTAGTTGGGACTAGCGCTTGCAGTTTCAACTTGGTATTTTTTCTTGGATGAGTCTAGAAGAAATATGCCCATGAGGTTCGCATGGATGAGATGAGAGATCAGTTCATGCACCTAGTTTAGGGGGATCGAGCAGTAACTGAGTATGAGCATGATTTTTTGCAGTTGAGTAGATATGCCCAAAATTTAGTTGCCACCGAGGATTTTAGGTGTAACCCTCTTAACCTGGTCTAGCCGAAACTGAGCTAAAAAGACTACATTAGGGTTGTCCAGGCAAACTCGAACTATTAACCTAAACCATGTCTATTTTTTCTTTTTTTTATTTTACCTTATAATGCATTGATTTAGATCCTAATGTGAACATGCTTCAGCGAAAACGTTACATTGTGATCAGATTGCAAAACAGGGTTTAATTGCTCAATCATACACTTTGGGGACCAAAATGTAATTTTCTCAAATTACAAGGACTTAATTAAAAAACAAATTATCAATCCTTAATTAATCTAATTTTATGCTCACGTGACAAATTCTGGCTTTAAACAACCATCCGAACTCATTTAATTGCTTACATAATATTCAGGGACCAAACTCACAATTTCAAACTTCAGCAGACAAATACCCCAAAAGATACACTGCGTACCGATACAGACGTAGTTGTATCAATATGGTTCAACCAACTTAACAGCTCTGTGTATCGATACAACAAGCCTCGTATCGATATGGTATGTTAAGCAAACTCGTACCGATATGGTTCACCTCTGTAGCGACCCCTTGAAGATTATTTTTGAAAATCAAATTTTAGTAGCTAAAGAGTGTACAAATATAGGATCTCGGGTACTGACACCAGTGTAAATTTTCCTCTAGGCATATTGATACCCTTTGTTAATTTTCAATGATTTGAGCCTTCCCAGACCCCACGTAACAAAACCAGGGAACCTCTAGGTTCAACATATGACACTTTGGCTCACTTTAAACATCACCAAACTTTTCTTTAACATCATACATCACCAAAAACATTCTTGACACATTCATACAAGTATTTTAAGCAATTCAAACAAGCTTAACACATACATCCCCAACGACTATAGGCATGCTCCCTACTCAACATCCAAAACATAAATCCCAAGCAATAACAAACATATAGGACCTTATACAAATCCAAAATAACCTTTGAAACTTGATCAAACTGGGATTTAGCAAACAATCCTCCCATACATCAAATGACCATATTTCCTTTATTACTACGAGTCTAAATCGAAACCATACTTTCAAGAATCAAGTCTTTGGAATCCTCCTTGCCTACTCGCTGCCTCCAACCCCTTTAATTCTCTGCATTGATGGAAAAATAGAGCGTAAGCACACTAGGCTTAGTGAGGAGTGGTCTAAAAATAAACCACCATCAATGCATTTAAAACCATTTAACATACCACTTAAAAACACATTTTCAAAACATCATCACAACATCAAGCCTTGCTTTCCATGCACTTAATCATTTCAATCATGCATGACACCATATGTAACAACATATCATGGATTCACATGCATAATCTCATATGCATACTTCAATTTAAGTCTTCCCATGTGAAGAAAAACAGAAAACTTGAAGAGGGATAGAAAACTTTCTGTTCTGGATTTCGAAAATTAATGAATTTTACAAGGGTTACAACCTTTTTATAGGCTTAGAGTAGGAATTAGAATACAATAAGGAGTCCTACCTACTTAAGACTTTTAATCCTACTTACATTAGACTACTCCTACTTACAATATGATTACAACAAGTTTAGGTAGTAGACTTTAACTAAAACTCCAACTAACAATTAAATACTAAGTAAATAATCCTATCTATACCGGACTAACTTACACTCTCCTCAAGTTGGAGAATATACATTTTATAATCCCAACTTGAATTTGAATTTCTCGAAAAAGGCTTATGGCAAAGCTTTTGTTAACATATCTGCTACTTGTTCTTCAGTAGGGACATAGTTCAAAACTGCCACTTCACTTGTAAGTTTCTCTATAATGAAGTGTCTGTCAATTTCAACAGCTTTGTTCTATCATGTTGAATAGGGTTCTTGGCAATCTGGATTGTAGACTGGTTGTCACAGAACACTTCAAACTTTTCTTTTTCACTCACTCCCAGCTCTTTTAGCAGTTTTACCAACCATATTCCTTCATACAATCCAAGAGCTAATGCTCTATATTCTGCCTCTGCACTGCTCTTCGAAACAACTTTTTGTTTCTTGCTTTTCCTAGTGACCAAGTTTCCCCAAACAAAAGAACAATATACAGTGGTTGACCTTCTATCAGTCAGCTCACTTGCCCAGCTAGAGTCTGTAAAGATCTTCACTGTCTTGTCCCCTGTTTTCTTGAACATCAAACCATGGGCTGGTGTCCCTTTGAGATACCTAAGAATCCTCTTTATAGCTTCTATATGTTCTTCAGTAGGATTAGTCATATGCTGGCTAACAATGTTAACTGGAAAAGCTTTGTCAGGTCTGGTCAAGGATAAATAAATTAACTTTCCGACTAACCTTTGATACAACCCCTTGTCTTTTTAAGACTCGAATCGCCTTGGCTGAATTTCAAGCCTGCATACATAGGTGTTTCGACTGGTTTGCAGCCTAGCATTTTGGTTTCAGTGAGTAAATCTAGAACATACTTCCTCTGGTTGATGACCAATCCTTTACTCGATCTGGCTGCCTCCATGCCTAGGAAATATCTAAGTTTTCCTAGGTCTTTCATCTCAAGTTCCTTGCTCAACAAATTTTTTAGATAGTTTATTTATTCATCATCATCTCTTGTTAAAATTATATCATCCACATACAATATTAAGATAACTCTTTTGTTGTTAGAAGTTACCTTAGAGAATAATGTATGGTCTGCCAGGGACTGCTGATAGCCACTCTCACGAATAACCTTTTGTGAACCTGTCAAACCATGCTCTAGGAGACTGCTTCAATCCATAGAGTGATTTTTCTAGTCGACAAGCTTTCCTCCCATAATCTGCAAACTCTAAGCCTGGTGGAATTTTCATGTACACCTCCTCTTCTAACTTTCCATTAAGAAAAGCATCTTAATTTCTAGTTGGTGCAATTTCCAGTCACTGTTCACAGCTAGGCTCATTAACACTCTGATAGTGTTTAATTTGGCTACTGGAGTAAATTTTTCCTTGTAGTCAATCCCATAAGTCTGTGTGAAGCCTTTGGCCACCAGCCTAGCTTTGTACATGTGCACACTCCCATCGGCATTGTATTTAATGGAAAAGACCCACTTGCAACCCACTGGTTTCTTTTCTTGTGGAAGATCAACAACAGTCCATGTTCTATCCTTTTCTAGTGCTTCAACCTTCTCTTCAACAGCCCTCTTCCACTTAGGATTCTGTAATGCCTCCTCAATAGTGGTAGGTATCTGCTCTTCATCTAAACAAGATGTAAAATCCTTAAAAGATGGCATTAAATTTCTATAACCAGCATATTTTTGAATAGAGTGTTTCATACACTCTCTAACCCCTTTGCTTTTAGCAATAGGCAGATACTCGAACTCAAGCAAGTGGGAAGGAATTTCAGTTACCTCATTACCTCTTGTTTCTTCACTGGCATCTGGACTCAAGTGCAACTTTCGGCAAGTCTTAGATTGCAAGATGGTCTCTGGGATCAATTTTTTTCTTGTGGTATAAACCTGTAGTTCTTTAGGAGGATTAAGTGTAGGATTAGATGAGGTGTAAGGAGTTGTAGGAGTAACTTGTGGTGATGGAATTGTTTATGTGATGATGGGTGAAGGAGTAGGGGATTAGAAAGAATTACGAGGTTTCAAAGAATCAGTATTATCAAAAAATAAAGGTATTGAAGAAACTAAAGGATAAACCTGGTTTGGTTGAGGCTGGAACACATCCCAACTCTCCCCTGAGTTGTAGCCTTCGAAAAATAGGGTACCTGCTCAAAAAATGTAACATCCACAGAAGTAAAAAAAAAATTGAGAAGGAGGGTGAAAGCATTTGTAGCCCTTCTCTGATACCATGAAAAAAATAGAAAACTTGAAGAGGGACAAAAAACTTTATGTTCTGTATTTCAAAAATTAATGAATTTTACAAGGGTTACAGCCCTTTTATAGGCTTAGAGTAAGAATCAGAATACAATAAGGAGTCCTACCTACTTAAGACTTTTAATCCTACATACATTAGACTACTCCTACTTACAATATGATTACAACATGTTTAGGTAGTAGACTTTAACTAAAACTCCTACTAACAATTAAATACTAAGTAAATAATCCTATTTACACCGGACTAACTTACACCATGCATCCCATCACAATGCAAAACTTAAAGAGCAAACATGTATACACCACATTATACATCACCATATATACCGCAATTTAAGCTTTCCCATGCATTCAATGCCAATGCAAAGCTTAAAGAGCAACCATGTATAAATCATATTCTACATTACAATCCATCAACATAACACATCATAAATTATATTGGCTTACTGATCATCAACCAAGTTCCACTTTAAAAGAAATTACATCAGATACACAGATTTAACAAGTGTTCTCTCAACGCTTCCAACATCTCAACCGAAAACCATCTAAAGGTCCACCAACGGGAGTTTTCAGTACACATAAATCCCTCTACCGTTGTTGGTACCCATGGTAAAGTTTTCGGTACACGTAAACCCCTCAACAACACTCATCAGTTAAATGTACTATCCACTAACGGGAGTCATTGGTACCAAATAACCCCTCAATCGTTAGGGTTCTTGGATGGAGTTTTTGGTACACATAAACCCCTCAATATCCAAGGCGACTTATTATAGTGCACTACCAAATCCTATGGTCGATCAACTATATCCGATAACATTTATAAACCACATCACTTGCCAATATAATTCATCCCATTAACATTAACTCACTGTTTCCATATGCATCAATCAAAACCATTTAATCCAATGCATCAACCATGCATTAACCAATGTTCAAAAACATATCAAAACATGCATTACTCCCAAATGTATCATCATCATTTTATAAACATTTTCCAGCATTAAACCATGATCAAATTATGCATATAATAGTGAGAAATCAAATCATCAAAAAAGTGCATTAAAACCAATTTGCCAAACCGAAATCGAGGGAGAAATAATCTTTTACTTATTTCGAGCTTAGACCAGTGTATCAAGCTTAATCTAAACTCCCAAACACCACACTCAAACCTTTGAAAAGCTGTAACCACCTTCTCACTCACCGACTACACAAAACTTTGATTGTCGATGCGAATCCAAGCCTTTAAGGCTTTCAAAACCTCACTTCTAGCTTGAGGATCAGCCTCCCCTACTTTAAACACACACAAAACGAGGTTTAAATGCATCAAAATGCATTAGACAACCCAGAAACATCAAATCACACAAATTCTCACCAAAACCTAACCAATTTCCCTCTACAACATTCGAAAACAACATCAAACACCTTCCAAACTTAACCCAGCCAAAATCTAATGGTTTAATCCAACGATTATCATTAATTAACATCCAAAAACACATTTACATCATCCTTATACCTCCAGCATTCATTAAACACCCTCAACTCCTCAAAAATTCATAACTAACAACCTAGAAAATTAGAGGTTCACTTAGTTTCGGGATTCCAATGTTAAAACCAACTTATAAACATTATAAAATATCAAAATCATGTTCTAATCCAATCAAGAACATAGCAAAATAGATCCAATATGAAAATCAATCAACTCCACCAATTAAACCTTGATTTAACCAATTTTCCATAATTAAATCATTAAAACTCATTAAAAAATGTTTATAGAGAATCAATAACTTGAGAATTTCAATAAAGAACCTTGTATTAGAGGAGAAGAACGAAGTTCACCTCTAACCTTAGCTTTCCCCTTAATTGGATGGTTTTATATGAGAAAACAAGATTAAAATAATAAGGTTTTGATAGCAAAATCATACAAAACTTATTTGAAATCAAAATATTGAAGAAATCAAGAGATTACCTGAAGATTTTGAAGAAGAAAAGAGTGTTTGGCTGGAGTGAATTTGAGAGAAAATCTTTTAGAGAAAGTTAGTTACGTAAAATTGTTTTTAGGAATTAATTATAAAAATTAACTCTCCAGGCCTATTTATACTCCTTTATAAACCTTTCTAAAATAGCCAATTAAGGTGAAATGTCTGATATTAGACTTTTGCCAAATAGCTCCTTAAAGATTCTAAGTTTCGACCCTTCTACAAAATAGTCACTAAAAATAGTTTTAAAACTTTATATTTTGGTCGCTGTCCCAAAATGTCACTTTTCAAAACTTCCTTTTGTAAAATTGATTTTACCAAAATTATCTACATACTAAATAATAATTTTAGAATATTTTTCCATATTTTTATCTCACCCAAAAATATTTATTTTGAATTAATCCTGAAACCGACTCGAATCCCCTAATTTGACCCATTTGACCATCTAATCAACCTAGAAAACTCCTAGGCCCAAAACTGAGGCGTTACAACTCTCCCCCACTTATAAAATTTCATCCTCAAAATTTATCTGATGGAAACAGATACGGAAACTATTCTTTCATGTTTGACTTACTCTCGTACGTGGCCTCCTCAATGTCGCAATGTTGCCATAAAACTTTAACAAGCATAATTGTCTCACTACAAAGAACTTTACTACTAGAACCAAGAACCTCCACCAGTTCCTCCTCATAAGATAAATTCAATCGCAACTCAACATCACCCACTAGCATCACATGCGACGAATCTGAACGATACCTTTGCAACGTGGATGCATGAAACACATCATGAATCTTTTCCAACCCAGGAGGTAAACTCAACCGATAAGCTATAGGACCTATGTGTTTCAACACCCTATACAGTCCAATAAACCTTGGACTTAACTTCCCTTTGCGCCCAAGCGCAACACCTTCTTCCAAGGTGAAACATTCAAGAAAACTTTTTCACCAACCGCGTACTCAACTTCCCTACACTTCAAATCCGCGTAGAATTTTTGCCTATCCGAAGTCGCTTCCAAACAATCACAAATAAGTTTCACCCTTTCATCTGTATCTTTCGACACATCAGGTATGGAAACATACTTTCTCCCAGCCTCAGCCCAACATAAGAGCGTACAACACTTCCTACCATACAAGGCTACTTACGGTGCCATCTTAATACCTGCCTGACAACTATTACTGTATGCACACTCCACCAAAGGCAATTGTATTTCCCAAATCTCTCTCCCGAGTTCACTTGGAATTAAATAATGAACCAAGAATGGATAAACAACAGTTTATTGAATTAATAATCAAAAACTAAATCATCCAATCTCAAACAGGTAACACCCCAAAATCGGGCCTAGTCGAAATTCATTTTTAGCAACCTAAAATTTTGCATTAAAAAGTCAAACTATAGCATTGAACATTGACCAAGTAGTCAATTACTGAAATATTGAATTCCAAATTAGTGTTGTTATTGATCAATGACCTTATAGCAAACCTTGAAAATTTTCCTAGTGACTAAATTGGAACTGAAAGTTTGAGAACTAAAGCATAAAGAGGAAAGAGTTGAGGAACTAACCTTGCGATTAGCCCCTCTATGGATTAATCATCCATCCACGTGGCTTTAAGATGTTTGGTTTCTTCATGCTAAGAAAATTTCCTATAGCCAACTAATGAATAAAGAAAATTTCCTATAGCCAATTAATCATACAAGGCAAGTGTTAAGTGTCTAAAAGTACTATTTTAGTCACCCTTTTTATTCTTATTATTGCTAGACTTAGGCTCATATTAGTTGCATTATTAGCCATTCGTGCTTGTTTGCATTGTTTCCTTGGTGGACAAGCTTGATTTCATATTTTGCTTAATTTTGTGGAAAAAGATATTGCTTTGGTGTGTTTTTGTGCGTGTGCAGAATCACTTGCCAAAGCAAGGCTGGAACCAGTTGCCAGGGCAATGCATGAAGGAGATGCCAACCTAGTTGCTAGGGCAATGCATGAAGGAGATGCCGAGCTAGTTGTCAGAGCAATTGTCGATAAGGGATAAGATGATATGGCAGTCAAAATTGATGACTAGATAAACCCAAGATGACGTGGAGCAAAGTTAAATCCCAAAGAAGTTTGATTTCCATGAAGAGGTTAAAGAGAAATTAAATCCTAAGAAAATAGGAGAAGATCTAGAAGGAATTTAAATATAATAAAGAATTATATTCTTTAAAAGTATTTAATTCCAACTTAACTTCCTCCTCAAAAAAGACTTTGACCTAGCCCTATAAATTGAGGACCAAGCCGTCAACTCCAAGGGAGAGCAAGTGAGAGATTTCGACAAGAGAAGGAGGGAGAGATTTCGACAAAGGCTCCAACCATTCTTTATTTTTTTCTTCTTTGTTCAATTAGGTTTATGTTAGGAATTCTTTGTTTTGTGTTTCTTTGGAACCTAGCCATGAAGTAAATCTATTTGGCTAAGGTTATTGTGTTTTGTGGTTGTGAGAAACAATTGGATTTTGTTTAGGTAATAAGAGTTTGCACTTTCAATTCAAGGTTCACTCATTCTTGGTTCTTATTCTTGTTTGTGAGTGAATTGGGAGAGGATCTCGTAACTTCATCTATTTATCTAATATCAGGAGAGTTAGATTCAAGATACGAATGAGTATGATCTTTATTCAATCTATTGATGGTGAAGATTAATCCGGCTTAGGAATAAGTTAAGGATTTCAATGGCTAAGAGGAGCGCAAGATTGGTTGTTGTTCACCCTTGATTCACGCAGGGATGTATTATCAAGGCATGCACAAGTAGCTAGAGTTTTGACTTAGGGATAAGAAGAAACCATTGAAGAATGCTCCGCCGAACCTTGAAGTTGCTACCCAGCCGCCCAAACAGTTGCCCAGCCAGTTGCCTAGGCAACCGTCGATTAGTTGCCAAGGTAACCCCGTTGCGCAAGTTGCGACGGCAACTGAGTTTCCTTTGCACTCTTTTACCAAGACGATCCAATCGGCTATCACACCTCAACTCACGATAACCTGGCATATTCTCTCTCATTTGATTACATCTTCTTTTACTTATTTGCTTTCTAGTTTAGTTGTTAGTTAAACTCCTACAATCTTCTACTTGTGTTCATTTACTTTTTACAGTGCAAGAGAGTAGATTCTTGAAGTGGCACCAATCCCTGTGGAGACGATATCTTTTATACTATAACTTGCGACGTGTACACTTGCACAATTGCGAAGCACTTATTACGCACAACAGCAAGCACCACCCTTTATTATCTTCTTCTTCCTTTAGCCAAGCACACACCTCCATTGAAGGATACTTCAAGCTTGAATTTTCTCAAGTTTCTTAGCTCTAAAATATTAGCAATCGAGTAAGTTAAAGCCCTTAAATTAATCATTAATTCCATGGCTAGATCATGCTTAAATCCAAACTCAAGAAACTTAGAACCCTAGAAATTCTCTAGGGATATCATAGCTTATTCGTTATTATTTTTTATAGCTAATAAGTTGCTATGAATATATTATTGATGATGAAATCCTTGTGATTTCTATTTCTTTGTAGCTCAAAAGAATCACCATATCCATCAAATTCCAACAAGTTATAGAACAAGGGAATTGTCATCCGGGAGCCCTAAAAGCTTTAAGAGTACCGATGAGTGTAGTCAGTCTCGGGATTGGCTAGGTGCCTATCCTGATTTCATTGTATTGGTTTATTGCATTTCTATCATTGAAATCAAGGTATGGATACATGAAAACCTTGTTGAAGGTATACTTGATAGCTTTGGTAAGCTTATTGTGTTGTTATATTGGTTATTGATTCATGGTATTGACATTGATAACATTGGAATATAGTGAAAGGTCATATTGAGCATGATACACTGTTATTGACAATTTAACAATTTCAGAAATTTACAAGGACTATCCCGACTTTTAAGTTACCAAACTTTAGTTAAATACATTTCATGCTTAGATGTCAAAAATCAGCATAAAATGATCATCCATGCTCATTCAATTGACAAAACAAGGTGCAGGGACTAAAACAGATAAAACCAAAACTACCTTTCTATGACATTAACAGAAATAACGATATCCGTATCGATACGCTGAGTCCCATATCGATACAGTTATGTACACCTCGTTTCGATACGACAAGCCCTGTACCGATATGCCACTTCGAATATAAAATACCCTTTTTATTTTCCTTAAACACCGTACCGATACGGTCACGTAGTGTTTCAGTACACGGGTTCATTCCAAAAAGTGAAATTCCAGTAACCGATAGGCGTATCGAAACACCCATACCCGTACCAAAACACCCTGTCCATATTTGCCTAGCCGTACCGATATGGTCCCTTGCTTATCGGTACGCCTGGTCCTGTAATGTCAAATTTAGCTGGTTTTTCACTCGAATCTAGATGCGTTTGGACACTAGCAAATTGCATACATGCATATCATCATTCAAACGTACATAAACTAACGTTTACACCAAGGTTAAACAACCAATTCAATCTCATGCTTCCGAAAGACTACTCTAGAGGCATGCTTCCTAGACCACTTTGCCAAACATACCAATATGCATATCTGAAACCTAAGCAGCATAGGCAACATGCCAACACAACCAACATAGCACAATAAACCTGAACAAACCAACACAACTTGGCATACCACAAGGGAACTCTAGATGCACACCTAGATATCCATTCATCCTCAACTATAGACAAGAATTAACATCAAGCATCACAACATCAAACAATCCTCAAGTAAACCACCATAGAAACATACTTAAAATCCATAAGGAAATAGAATTACAATTCTCAAAACCCATGGCGAACACATTGCCTTATTAACTAGAAATGTAAACCGAGTTCATACTCAAAAGTAGTTTATCTCTTGGATCCCTTCAAACCTTGCCTTTGTTGCCCCGAACTCTAATGCTATGCATCATTAGGAAAAAGAGAACGTAAACACACATGCTTAGTGAGGATGCTCATAAAACAATGATGCATTAAAACCATTTGAACCCATATGCTTGTTTTCAAAAACATGCTTACAACCAAAGCATTTTCCATGATTCCAACCGAATCAAAACATAACAACCTTTATGCAACATCATATGCATTCCATGCTTAAATCCCAAGCATTATAAACAAGCCATGCTTAAATCCCTAAGCATTATAAAATAGGTTCAACACATGAACTTCCACAAATATTGGCATTTATAGTGACCCGGATAGACAACCTCTATCCTATAGATATCGGAATCACGGATTTCTCATACCATGCCTAGTTAAACCGCATGATATCCCAAACCTTGCCTAGTTAAACCGTAAGACTTGACACCCTCGCCTAGTTAAACCGCGAGATTTCCTTCCTTGCCTAGTTAAACCGCAAGTGTTCTGACCTTGCCTAGTTAAACCGCAAGATCACCATCAAATTGGGTTGCTAGTTAATCCGCATACCCCAATGAGGTTCCCAACAGTCCGAGTGGCCTTGTTAAACCGCCATACCTTAAGGACCCATGGCCACGATCGATTTTGTTCATATTTTAGAGTACACTTTTAATCCTATGGCATGCCAACTATATTCGATTGTTTTCTCAACATGTTACATAGCCAATATACCATTTACAAACCATTTACTTACTGCTTTACAATGCATTAAACAAAACATCACATATGCAAATCTCATTGCCAATTCAATAACACCATTCCCAACCGGAATTACAACATATTCCCATTAGCATTTAATACGCTTTCAAACCCCTACAAATGTACTCAAAATCATGCATTTCCAGTAAGTAAATCATACCATGTTTATCACCAAAACATGAAAACAACAAGCTCATATCCAAGCCGATATTCAAGAGCAAAATGAAGGAAACTTCTTTCGAGCTTAAGTAAGTGTCTCACGCTTACCCCAAACTCCCAATAACCTTTACAAACCTTTGTAAAGCAATTAAAACCAGTTTCCACTCACAGAAACACTTCGCCTTTCTCGCCAACGCAATACAAGCTCCTGGCAAGCCACAACCAACGTCAAGCTTAAACACATTGATAATCCCATATTTTAAACACATAAAACCAGAGGATAAATGCATCATTATGCATTCAAAACACCGCCTCAAAGCAAAACCCCGCAACTCTCAGGTTGCCTACTAAGAAACCATCCGAAACCAACCAAAAACAACATCAAACGTTTCTGAAACTTAACCCATCCATAAAATAACGATTCAATCCATCAATCATCATCATAACATCCAAAAACCCTTTCCTAATATCCTTTTACTTCCAGCCAAGATTAAACTCGATTATCTCCACAACAACTCCAATCTAACAACCTAAACAATTAGAGATCCTAGAGTTTCGGGATTCTATTGATAAAAACAACTCATCAACTTCAAAAAACATCCAAAATATGTATTAAATCAATCTTAAATACTGGAAATCATATCCACTTCGAAAATTACCTTGTTTCATCATCATTTCTCAATTAACTCAATCAAACATTAATAAAACATTAAAATCAGTTTACAATCAATAAATCAAGGATCAAATACTTGGGAATTTTAGTAAAGAACCATACAATAAAGGAGATCACAGACCTTACCCCTATTGTGAGATTTCTCCCTCAATTGGTTTGATAAAAGCTAAGAAAACACAAGATTTAGATGACATTTTGTAAAACAATATTAATTAATCAATCACAAATCATAAAAACAAGTTAAAAGACTCCTCATCTCTAGATTTTGATGAAATCTTGAGTGTTTGGCTGAGGAGAGAATGGAGAGAAAAAGTTGAAAGAAAGTAAATTTTCTTTTAAAAGCTTAACTAACTTTTAACTAAAGTACTCCTTAATTAACTTAAAACACATGTTAAAATATCTTTAATTAAGTGAGAAATCATCAGAAAAACCTTGGTAAAATAGCTCCTTAAAGATTCTAAGAATTTGACCCTTTTTCATTTTAGTCACCTTAAAAAAGCAGTTTTCAAAGCATTTTGGTCACTAGTCAAAATGTCCAATTTCCAAATCCTATTTTCCAAAATTGATTTCACCATTATCCTTAATATAATTAATAATGATTTTAACATATTTTCCCTCAATTTTATCACTTTCAAAAATATTTAAACCAAATAAATCCCGAAACTCTAATATCGGTCCATCGGACCTACGAACAAACCCCAAAACCTCTAAGCCCAAAACTAGGGTGTTATATAATGCATCTAATTTCCATGCATTTCAGGTTAAAATGTGTGTCGGATCAAGGATCGGAGCTAGGAGAGTTTTGAAGCAAGTCACACAAGCTATAAGCAATGTAAACCTAGCCTTTGAGCTCTTAGTATGATGGCATAGGGTCTAGACATGTTAGTTTAGCCCTATTTTGTGTGTATATATTGTTCACCACTTTGAAATGGTTAAAATGTTAAATATGACATGTAGAAAGTTGGTAAAATTGGCAACTTAACCTATAATGCTATAATAAGTGAAATCTTCGTAAATAGATTCCAATTGCTATGAAATTTGACATGTAGGTAGGTATGATGATTAAAAACTTGCTTGTAAATTTTGGTAACAAGGACAAGGTTAAGATCCCTAAAGTGATTAAAAACCAAACTAAATCTATCATTATAGGTATGTCCGTACCGGTACGGGTGTGCATTTTAGGACACAAGTAAAGGGGGCCTATCGATGCGGCTATTGAAGTATCGGTACGGGTAAATTAATCTGGAAAATTACTGTAGCACTGTATCGATACCTGGAATTGACCTTTTTTAGCATTGACCAAGCGTACCCATACCAGTATCGGTACGAGCTTAATGAACTTAATCGTTTTAACGGTCATGGTAGGCGTATCGATACAGCCTAAAGCCTATCGGTACAGCCAATTGACACTGGAATCTAAACTTAATTAAGACCAGCATAGCATAGCGATACAGATATACCCGTATCGGTATGATCCCTATTGTTTATAACTGCTTTAACAACCACGACATAGGCGTTTCGATATGACCCTTTCGAGTATCGATATCGAGGTAGGTAGGTTGGTTAAAAGATGACTAAAATGGTTTTAAAATCTTATAAAATGGTCACGAAATCTTACAAGGCTCGATTGAAGATACAAATGAACTATGATTATAAAGGAAATTTGTATGCAAGACATTCAAGCATTGAATAGGTAACCCTAATTATTGACAAGACCCTATAATTTACTAATTTTACAATTTAGTCCCTAAACTTGCAAAAGTCACCAAATAATCCCTAATTACAATTTGGGTAAACTTTATTGATTGTTATTAGTTATTATATTGCACTATAAGCATTGGTTCATCATTTATGGTGTAAGTCAGTGTAAGTATTAGTCTGATCATTGTATTGTTCTTCGGTAATGCCTTTTGACCTGAATTTCCACCGGATCGAGAAAGGAGTGTTATAGAACACCAAAAACCAATAACCCAAGCCATTTGATTTTATTTCATGGTTGGTTGAAAGAAATGAACAAGGAATAAAACCCAAACATTGAGTATTCAAAAAATAAAATGAAATAAAATGAAATGAAATTTGGAATAGATGAACTCCTCCACGATCCACTCTCTTCACAATCTCGTTCTTGATCCGATCTCTCTCCCTCTTCTTATTGTTTTTGCAATCAGCCTTTTATAGGAGGGGAAATCTCAATTTGAATTTCAAAGATGAGGTTTATCCATATCGTGAGGCGAGAAATTAGCCTTTATTTCCTTATCTAAAGATATGGTTAGATAAGGAAATAATTCAAGATTTTTTTTCTATCCTTATTTGCATATCTTCCCATCTAAGAGGAGATAAATAAGGAATAATAGCACCAAGATTCTCTCATCTTCATCTTCAATAGCTCAAAAATTGAATTTGGGTTTTATCCTATGCAATAAGGATAAATCTTGAAAAAATTTGCATTGATTTTTGACTTGCCCTAGCAATCGCTCGACAATCGGCTCGACAATTTGTACCTGCACAAAAGAAAGCAAAACAACATCATTTTCTCCACAAAAACAACTAAATGCAAGGCCAAGCCCAATAAACAAAAGGACTATGAACTTATGCATGAAATACTACAATGCAACTAAATGGGCCTAAGTCTAAACAATAATATGAGTAAAAAGGGTATAAAATATAATATTTTTTCACACTTAACACCTCTCACTCAATCTTGCAATAGGTGCCTTCGCCTTCAAAGCCTCTGACATGCCTAGGAACAAGCTTGTAGAATTCTGAAGGCAAAGGTTGCTCTGCTTCATCCAAAAAAAGTTTCAAAGTACCACCACCAACGCGTCCAACCATTCCTCTGACAACATTTCGTATACCCAAAGATAATCCATAGAGAGGTCCTGGTAAACTGCTCTAGAGCAACCTCATAATGCTACAACACCACACAAACAAAGTTGTGCACCGATAACAAAAGAATCTTGCACCGTGCCACTTTATAACAATCTCTTGACTAGGGGAAATTGTTATACCCCTTTATTCTCAGTCATTCAATCCTTTACAACAATGATTCTTCAACCAACCCCTTTAACACCAAACCTTCTAAGAGTTATGAAAGCACACTCCATGTTCTAACTCTAAAACTCATCGTAGATATTCGTGAGGAATCATTCAAAGACAACTTTGTTATCCCTTTTAGCCTATTAATATTCAAATAAGGCCAATGTCAAGTCTGTTTGCCCTATTTGTCAAGCCTACCGCCTCACACAAAGTCCTACCAACAAAGCTACACGTCACTAGGCATCAATTGACCAAACCTAGAATCAACACTTTCTACGAAAGGGTGTCAGGTCTCCTCCTTAAAAGCCCTATTTCTGGACCAACAGAAACCAAGTGAAGCGTAACCCACACTCTCTCAACAAACACTCCTCTCCGTCGAAAAGCCAAGACCTTTTAGCCTTTCTTCCCTCATATATCCTCTATTTATTTCAATCATCATTGACAAGGGCTCTTTACCCAAATCAAAAGTGGCGAGCCGCCTGAAACCACCACCACAACCTTCGTTCACAACCTTATCTAGTGTAGACCGATTTTTGGCTTTAACAATGCTAATTAAAATTATATTTTAATTTGCATACATATTTAGAATAATTAAATTTTGACTGTTTCCCATACTCGTAATATAATATCCCGTGAAACTAATTAAATTTTTTTGTTGGAAAATAGCGTTCTTACCCTATGAAGATGCATGGGGCTACCTTGGAGCCCAAAGTTTGTAATGAGGTCGGCACTTTCAAAACTCTAAAAAGGAAATTTGCATCACCAAATTCGACAAGCAGTCACATGCACTTTAGTGAACTTATTAAATGAATGCTTCATTAGAAGGGGTCCATTTTGCAAAGCCAGGGTGTAACTTGGCTAAGCTTCCTTCTTTTTTAATATTTTTTGATAAAGGAAATAGATTAATCAAAAGGGAGATTACAAACGGGTAGCAAGCTCATTGGGCACAATTGAGACACTATTTTTAGGACAAGTACACGCACGAGTGATTTTAGCCACCCAGTCAGTTGCACGGTTACAAAACGACTAACATAGGAAAAGAAACAAGAAGAAAACATAATAGTCATCTCTGAAATATCATATTTGTAATTTCTTGATTTTAGGCCTAGCGGTTTTAAGACTAGTTAGGCGGTCCGATGGACCGGGTTAGGGATTTGAGTCGAATTCGGAAACAAATATTTTTGAGTAAGATAAAAATATGGGGAAATGGTTAAAAATCATATTTTAATATATGATTAATATTGGTGAAATCAATTTTGGAAAATTGGATTTGGAAGGATGACATTTTGGTTGGTGACCAAAATGTAATTTTTGAAAACTATTTTTAATGGTGGCTAAATTGTAAAGGATCAAATTTTTAGAATCCTTAAGGAGCTATATTACCAAGTTTTGTCTGGTGGTTTCTCTCCTCAATTAAGACTTTTTAACAAGTGGTTTATAAAGTAATTAAATGGGGTTTTATAGCAAAAAAGTAGTTATTGGTTTTAAAGAAATTTGACGTGAACTTTTCTCTCTACTTCTTTTCTGCCAAACACTCTCGTTTTCATCAAATCTCAGATGTGAGAGATCTATTTTCTTAAATTCTTGATTTATAATTGATTCTTCATCTTTGATTTACAAAACCTCATGGAAATCTTGTGTTTTTCAAGCTTTAATCAACCAATTGAGGGAGAAATCACACAATAGAGGTAAGGTTCGTTTTCTCCTCTATTGAATGGTTCTTTATTGATATTCCCAAGTATTTGATCCTTGATTTATGATTTATAATCCGATTTTATGATTTTGTAATGATTAATTAATTTAATTAGGTTTAATTGATGAAATTGAGGAAGATCTGTATTGGATCTGTTTTCCAGTGTTGAGAATTGATTTTAATCATATATTGGATGTTTTATAATGTTGATAAGTTTTTTTAACATTGGAATCCCGAAACTATTTGAATCCCTAATTGTTTAGGTTGTTAGATATGAGTTTTGGGGTGTTGTGGTGGTTATTTGTTTGCTGGAGATATAAGGATGTTATAATCATGTTTTTAAGTGTTGATTGATGATAATGGAAGTGTTAGATTGTTATTTTGTGGCTGGGTTGTGTTTGGAAAGAGTTAGATGATGATTTCGGTTGTTGTGGTTGGGTAATTGTGAAAGAATTGTTGAGGAATATTGTTGCAGTGTTTTAAATGAACTGAGATGCATTAATCCTCTGTTGTTATGTGGTTAAAATAGGGGAGGTTGATTCGAAAGTGATCGGTGAAACTTTGGAGGCTTCGGACGCTTGAATTCACATCGGCGAGTTGAGGTTTCGCGTATCGGTGAGTGAGAACGTAGATTTCAGCTTTGAAATGATTTAAAGGTGGTTTATAGGAGTTTAAATGTAACATCCCGAAATTGAGCTTAGAAGAATGTTACCACTTTCGATTCCTAAGAAATTTATTCTAATGTGTAATAAGGTAGCTAATTTAAAAACATATGGCCAAAAAGAGAGAAATGAATGATAGGATGCTCAAAAAATAAGGACTAAACCGAGTAAAGCCTTAAATTATGAGCTTACATGCTAAAAAGGAAAAGTCTTAGGGACTTGAATATGTGTCATATGCATGAGAATGCATTTGTTGAAAGTAACCGGTAGTGGGATGAAAGAAGCAAAATATCATGTTGTCATCTTCTTCATCAAGACCGAAATTTTCATTGTGAGAGAAAGGTTAGAGACTTCCATGGAAACTTAAGAAATTGATGCTTGTTAGTTTAATTTCTAGTGATTGTTCGTATCTTAAGAAAGGAAGTAAGTAATCTCTTTCTCATCTCTAAATTAAGCTTCTATTGGAGAAATTTTCATGAAATCATCTTGTATTATGTGTTGATAAAACTGTTAGGAAATTCAAATTCATGCCATGAATCTTCTTTAGATCATTGAAAATGTATGTACTGATTTGTTATGCTTCATGAGGATATGATAACATGGTTGTAATGTTAAGTTGTTTGATAATTTGAAATGTTAGCTTGGAATGGTTCGGCTAGGTGATTCATGGTCATGGAGATTTCAAGCTTGTAAATGTGAATGTATAAGAAAGATTGTGGGCAGTTTTGAGTAAATAAAATGTATACATATATAAGCTGTCATGTTTTGTATATATGAGTATTGAAGTGGATTGTTTTCATGATTTTAAGATGTTTAAGGATTTAATCGATAGGTTTAAGGTTGCGCCATGAGAATATACAAGTGTCTTGGGACTATTTTATATTTATGAAAGAATTCGAGACTGTTTTGACTATGTAATTGTGATTGAATTATATGTGATATGTTTTAGAATTTAATGAAATTTGTGGGCTGCTTTTAAGTGAAAGAATGAACAGTTTTTATTTGCTAAAATAGGGGACTGATTTGTGAAGTTTTAGGGATGGTTTTGCAAGTTGTTAGGGGCTGTGTTGTGAACAAATGGACTGATTAAGCATGAATTTGAGTATATATGAAAACAGGGCAGAATTTCAATTATATGAATCCTAGAGGACTGTTTTGATGTATATGAAAATGTATGTATGTATGTATGCAGCCCTGTTTTGAATAATTAAACAAGAGAAATATTTTAAGAATGCATATAAGGGCTGTCTAGCAAGTTTAGGGACTGTTTTGTACAGATTATATGTGTACACATGAATATTGGACTGTCTTTGATACATGGAAAAGTATATAGGACTGTTTTAGTGCATGCAATTGTACTTCTATGATGTTAAAGTTGTTTTGCATACCTAAGAACTTTGGTGGATTGTTTGTGAATGATTGAATACCATAATTGATTCTAATATATAGTTATACTCCTTGTTTTACTTAGACCAAGAGGGGATTGATGAAGTAAAGCATCAAGTGGACCAAGATGTAGAAAAGCGGAAAGGAATTGTAATTCAAGAATAAAACTAGCTCGGAATAGTTGTGAGTGTAGTTTAAAGTCTCGGGATAGGATCGAAACCATACCGAGCATCCTTAATTGCTTTATTTTACATTGCTTATTCATTTAATTAAGCTATGCTATATGCTTAAGCTTGGATTCAAGGTAAGTATCTAAATGTTAGGTATTCTATGAAATGAAATGCTTGACTTGATGCTATGCTCTTAGTGTTATCAATTCGTGCTTTAATATACTCGATAAGTAATCTTTGCTATGTTATTATTTGATAAAGATATATGCTTGAAATAAGAATCATACATGGATTATAAATACACTTGAAGTGAATAACAATAAGCTATGTTCGATTGATGCCTTGATTATGAAGTTATGCTCAAATTCTAATTCTGATATGATATGATATGATAAGTTATAAGCTTTGTTTAGTTGACTATAAAATATATGTGGTTGATATGATAAGCCATAAGTTTTTATTATGTGATTATATGAATGTGGAGCTATGCTCATCTCTGATAAGAATATGATAAGTTCATGACTATATGAATAAGGAGCTAAGCTCAACCTTGATTCTGATAAGATAAGATTATGGGAAAAGCCTTGCGAGTCAGTCATAGGTATAGTTGGCATGCCATATAGTCCATAGAGCTCAGGTTTGGGGTGGACTACAGTCCTGAACTACGGTCCTTATTTGGCGACAGTAAGAGTGAAGTATTGTGGTCACTTGGCGATAGTATGAAGGATTGACCGGTACTGCGTGTACCATTTTATTTGGCGACAGTTGGTTGGGGATTCGTGTACCTAGGCTGATACTTGATTCTCAAGGCTAAGTTAAAGATAAAATAAAGAAATTTTAAATAAATAGAAGAATTACTTTGATACCTTATGTAACAATTAACATATGTTTACAATATGTTAGGTTTGATAGTTTATATGATAAGTAAATTATGTTTGTAATATGCTACGCTTGATAATTGATATGATAAGTAAAATATGTATATGGGATTCTATGTATAAACAAAATTGGTGGACTGTTTTGCATAGATTCAAGTATGCTATGGACTGTTTTGAATGTATAAACAAATTTGGTGGACTGTTTTGCATAGATTCAAGTTGTTATGGACTGTTTTGAATGTCTAAATGTATAAACAAATTTGGTGGATTGTTTTGCATAGATTCAAGTATGCTATGGACTGTTTTGAATGTCTAAATGTATAAACAAAATTGGTGGACTGTTTTGCATAGATTCAAGTATGCTATGGACTATTTTGAATGTCTAAATGTATAAACAAATTTGGTGGGCTGTCTGTTTTGTATAGATTATGCTATGGACTGTTTTGAATGTCTAAATGTATAAACAAATTTGGTGGACTATTTTGCATAGATTCAAGCATGTAGTGGGTTGTTTTAATATATATATATATATATATATATATATATATATATATATATATATATATATATATATATATATATGTATGTACCTAAATCAGGACAGTTTTACATGTAAACTAGTATGTATTGGAGTGTTTTTTAATATATATATAAGTATCTCATCAATATGACTTGATATGTTTGATAAATTATATGCTAATTAACTTGAGTGTTGATATGCTAATTTGATAACTTGTGAAATAAGTAACAATGTTCAAGAAACACTAAGTTTAATAACTTAAATGAAAAATAATCACCGACTTACCACATGTCTTTGATATATATTAAATTAGATAACATGTGTGCTAATAAACCATGAGTTGGATACGCTATATGTGATGCCTTTAGTACCAAATAATTCATGAAAAAGATATGTTATGCTTAAATGTCTTATATGCCAAGAAATTTATGTGTTAAGAGGCTAAGTTAAAAAGAAATCAAGAAAGTTTATAAGATAATTTACTGAATTAAGTAACGTCTTTCTATTGTTAATTGATTATCAACTGAGTGAAGAGATAAGTTTGCGCAAATGCTCGTTTGTATGACAAAAGCTACATTGCCTAACCTCTTGACCAAGCATAGTATGTTGTAGGGTTCAAAGATTTTGATGAGAGGATAGACTTTTGGTTCATTCTTTAAGTCACTTTAAGCTACCTCACTAACCCTATGATTACTCTATCCTTTTAAATGTTTTTCAAGTTAAACTTGCTTATGAGTATGTTCTGAGCTTGGACGAGATCATGAGTATTAAGGTGTATGTTCGTAATCTTCTTAAGAACTCCTAGATGGTGGCACATAGTTGTTAAGAATGCATTGTGCATTACAATTTACTAATTGATTATATATGTTTATAAGTTTACAACTGTTCAAAGCTTTGTAATGGGCCTTTAATTATATCATAATTGCTTGTTATATGTGATATAATAGTTAGCATGTTTGATTGATTGTTCAAATATCTATATGTGCCTTAAGTTGTTAGACCACCTTAACGTCATGCATGTTTGTAGGCTGATGTCTATATATATAACTATTAACATGTATCGTTATCTGTACAATTAGATTTATGGTTTAAATGAATAATTGGTAAGTATGTCATCGAATACATGCAAAGTATTACTATGTGAAAGTTATATGAAGCTAGATAAGATTGGTTCAATCTTTAAAATAGTTTGATCTTAAAAATTTGATCGTAACTAGCACCTATTTGTAAATGGTCTATAAAACCTCATGATTACTTGTTGGTTAAGCTATATTAGACTTAAGGTCGTAACGGATGTTACCATTTGTATATGTTTGGCTGTGTTTATGCTATGTCTAGTTGGTAATCTTATATTATAAGTTTGAGTCTTAAATAATATAACATTTAAGTTTAAAGATCATCAAACTATGGTTTTATGTTATATGGAACGTTCTTAAATATAGATCAATATGTCTTAGAAATGGGTTGCTATGTATAATATATAAGCATTTTGTTTAAAAACAAAAGGTATTGTGATCTTGGAATTTGAAAGTGACTAAAAAGTTTTAATTTCCCCTGATTTCTGGTTACATGCTTAGTTGAGATGTGTTATAACATCTTATGTCTGTTTTGATTTTTTTGTTTAGTAACACTTCTTAAATCGGTTTCCTCCTAGACCGGGTAAGGAATGTTACATTAAACTTAGCTTGAAACACTGGTTTAGACTTGAAAGTAAGTCTCGAAAAGATTTTTCTCTAGGCCGTGCTTATATGAAATAGTTTCATGCACTTGTTTTGAATTATATGGAACCTACTGTTTAAGCATGTTTTAAAGTATGTTTAATATTGTTTTTAATCATGAGATGATGAAGGATGCACACGGTAAGTGATCCTTGTAAGTATGTGAAATACTTGTTTAAAAGCATGGTTTGTTGCTTTGATAACGGTTTGGTTTAATGCTTATAAAAAACAGTGAGGTATGTGGTAATTGTGAATTATATTGGCAAGTGATGTGGTTTAAAAATGTTATTGGATATAGTTGGTCGACCATAGGATTGATAGTGCACTATAATAAGTTGTCTTGGATGTCTAGGGGTTTTATACGGTGTACCGAACACTCCATCCAAGTACCCTAACGGTCGAGGGGTTATATGGTACCGTAAACTCCCGTTAGTGGGTTAAGCATCTAACCGAGGGTTGGGGCTGGTGTCCCCGTGGGTTGTAAGTGTACCCGATTGGTATTGTACCGCGATTGTGATTGTATCGCTATCCCGGTTGAGATGGCTTGAAGTGTTGAGAGAAGACTTGTTGAATCCGTGTATCCAATGAACTATTTTGTTAATGGAACTTGGTTAATGATCACTTAAGAGCCAATATAATTGTTGATGTATCATGTAACGGTTTATGTTGTATAATGGGATTTATACAGTATACTCTTTAAGCTTTGCATATGGTTTGTTATGCATGGGAAGGCTTAAATTGAGGTTTAGCAATGGGATTTGTTGTTGGTTAATAATACATGTAGTATATGGTTTAATATGCTGGTTTTTGAAAGCGATAAGTGCATGGTTTTCAAGGCAAGATGGTTTAAATGTTGTTTAAACATGGATTGAAATGAGATTTCAATGTGTTGTTGAGAAATGGTTTTAAATGCATTGATGATGTTTTGTTTTTGTGTACTCCTCACTAAGCCTAGTGTGCTTACGCTCTCTTTGTCCATCAATATAGAGAATTGAAGTTTTGGAAGGCAGCGAGAAGCATGGGATCGTCAAAGACTTGATACTAAAAGTATGTTTCTGAATTATAATATAAGTAATAAGGATAATGAGGTTCTGTTATTGCTTTGGGAGATGTTTTGTCAAACTCCCTGATTAAGCAATGTTGTTTTGCTACTCATGGTTTGTATCTGGCCATTTTGGATTATTTGTGGTGATGGTTTGAGATTTCATGTTTTGCTTGGTTGGGTTTCTAGGAAGCATGCCTCTAGATTTACCTTTGAAGCATGATGCTATGATTTGATGTCGAATCTGAGGTGTTTTGTTGTGGAATGACCCTTGAATGTGTTGGAAGTATATTAGAAGCATGCTAGGGTGTTTTGGTATATTCGGAAGCATGTTAAACTAGCAAAAGTGGACATTTCAGGTCCAGGCGTATCGGTACGGGTGTCCCTGTTTCGGTACGAGTAAGCCATTCCAGGCTTAGCGTACCGGTATGCGGGCAAGCATTTCGGTACAGGCCTAGGCAAAATGAGACTTGCGTTTCGGTACACGCAGATCTGTTCTGGTACGGTGTAAGCGTATTTGGTAAGGTGTATCGATACGCGGGGGCGTATCGATACGAGTTTTGGCTACTGGAAATCGGGGATTTTGAAATAACAGAACTGTACCGATACGTGTGTACATGTACTGATATGGATAGCCGTTAAATCAGTTAATTGAGTATTCTGAAGTTCTGTTTTCTTGCATTTTAGTCCTGAATGTTGTGGATGAAATTGAATAGGTATGGATGATCATTTTGAGCTGATTTTCGACTTGTGCGCATGAAACCTGATTAATTAAAGGTTTGTAACATAAAAATGTTTTAAGACCTTGTATTTACCTAGAATTGCAGTTTGGTCCTTAAAGCGCAATTGTGTTCAATTGGATGTCAATTCGATGCCCGATTGAGTTGAATTTTCACCCACTGCTAGTATGAACATGTAGGATCATTATTTGCGTTTAGATAAGATAAAAGAAAAATGGACTCTTTTCGAGTTTCTTCTTCACGGTTTACTTCAGTAAACCTAATGTGGCTCGCTCGGTTCGGTCTTGCGACTAGGCGGGGTCGAGGGGGTTATATTATTCAATGCGAGCATATTCCTAAACAGAGAAAAGAAGGGAATTTAATCTCGAAATCAAACCAGCATTGTCGAATTCAACAATGACATAGGTAAAACCTTTGTCAAAAGCACGGATAACACCTATTCTCACCGCAATAGCTTTAGCCATGCTAGCTGAGAAGGCTCGAAACAGCTTGGAAGCTCCTTCCACAATTAGACCTTCATTGTTTCGAAAAATGGCAACAGTCGAGGCCATACAATAAGCCTTATCGAAGCAGGCATCACAATTAATTTTGATAGAGCCAAAGGGTGGAGAATTCCATTATGGAAGATGGACTGGACCTTGAGGGTGGCTAGCCAAAACTCTTCGATTCGTCGTTGAGAATTTAGAGAAAGCAGCTTGAGCATTAAGCCAAACAGAAGTGGGATCCAAGGTCGTACCTGAAAAAAAAAAAAGCATTTCTTGCTTTCCAGAGGTGCCAGCAAATGAAGGCTAAGAGACTAAGACCTTCTCTAAAGTCACCTTTATTGGCAAGATAACTCAATTTTGCCCACCATTTGCAAAAGCCAGGAAAACCAATACTGTCAGGGCTATAGCTGAAATCAGATGCCTTCCAGACAGCATGTGCAAAGGAACAAAAAAAAATATGTTCTAAATTTTCCTTGTCTGCAACGCATCGAGAACATTTGTCAAGGCCTTTTTTTATTCGTGATTTGATGTTGCTTTTAGAAGCAAACGCATTACGACAAGCTCTCCAAAGGAAATATTTAATCTTGGGAGGTACTTTCAGCTTCCAAATAGATTTCCATAACATAGCATCATCTTGTGGATTCGAGCTAGTGGATGGAGCACAGGAAGAAACATTTTGGTCAACAATGAAGTGGTACCCTGATTTAACCGTGTACTCGTCATTCGTGTTAAAGGTCGATTAGGACCCAACAACATCTGTTGAGCATGTTTTCAGTGTGGTTACGGTTGAAGTTTATCATTTGAATTTCGTATTGTTCTGCTTCAAAAGCTTGTCGCGTCATTCGCTTGGTGAAGAAATAAAATCAGGGGAAAAAGTGAAGATTTGTAGTGGATGTGGAGGCTTGCAGGTTGAAAGGGATGGAACCCTCGATGCAGAACATAACACATATCCAGTCCGTCTCTACACGACTACACTTTTTGTCTTACAATTTGGTTCATATTTAACTATTAATCCTACTTGCTGTGTCATGGGTTGCCACCAATATGCCTCGATGGTGTTGGGATTATACCAACGCGGATTGGAACACTGAACAAGACTTTTGGTTAGATTTGGGTTGGACGAAAAAGTCGCTTCGTTTTAGGCATTCCAACGGTTCTGGTTGTGGTGTTTTAAAACATTTAATGCTATTTATAGGTGGCATTCGTTTTAACTTTTCACCACAGCTTTTACATGGAAAGTGATGTGGCTTGCCTGGTTTTAATTGAGCTACTCGTATGCACATTTGATGCTTAAGTGTTGAGTCAGATAGTTGTAGGCAAAACAGATGGTATGATGTCTTCTTGGGATACAATTCTAGAACCATCTCTGGTCAATGAACATGGCAAGTTGCTAGTCTTTGTAACAATCAACTCATCTCCTCCTAATGGTGTTCTTCCTTGAGGACGAGAGGAGTTGAACTTGTTTCGACTCTTGTTGAGTAGTGCCTCAAAGACGTTCTAGGTACGAGAAAAATGGACCCGAGCTCCACTTGCTAGTAACTCCAGAGCCATTGCACGAACTTCTCAAGTAAAATGAAACGTGAATAGAGAGAATCTGAATTGGAAATTAGAGGACAAACGTAATGTTTGAAAAAGTGTGTTAGAAGTGTGAGATGGGAGTGTGTGTCCTCCCTAAATGAGATGCATGAATAAGCATAATGTTATGGCTAAACATTTTCGCCAGAGAGAAGTTCAATCAACATATGTTTGTTGTACCTTTATTACAGTGTATGAGTTGAACACGTTAATTATGAGTTGAACACGTGCATTGGCAACAGTCACCGTTGGATCCACAAGGATGTTTTGTATCAAAACTGTAAACTTCAAAAAATCTCAATTTCTTCTTATTTGAATCTGTGACGCATTCATATTGAATTCCCATAGCAAATTAAATTTTGATTTAACAATAATTGTCTAAAGATTCATGGTTTAGAAAATATAAAGCCGAGTGCCTTTTCAACCCATACAAAGTTTCTCTGTGAATAGAATGAAATCAGTTGGATAATATTAATCTCTGCCTAAATTGTTACAAAAATAAATGAGAACACTTCTAATTTAAAAAGAATTCTCACGCCTCATTTGCTAATGGAATCTTCTGTGCACCAAACTGTAATTTAGGTTAGCTCCGAATATATTTCGGATCATATTGTGTTGATCATAATTTGGGTTAAATAAGGTGGATAATTGATAAAGACTTGCATGTGGGAATACGTACACCAACACGTTCATCAATAGAAGCTTGTTAGCAGTGTTGCAGAAGCAAAAAGTCTTGTAATTTCGAAAGCTTACATCAGATCCTTCATAGAAAATATGTAATTCTTAAGCAAATACGGGCGTTACACCCCCCCCCCCCGCTCGCAAAACCCACCAAAAGAACAGGGAGAAGTTGGGGTACAAAAATTGGAGAAAACCAAAGAAAAGAAAAGCTCTACTTTGTTTTCCCGAACCACATGTTTTTTCTTACACTTGGAGATCGAGTGCTAGATTCGTTAGTCTTGAATGATATCTCTTGTTTCTCTTCTTTGTTTTGTTTCTTTTTCATCTCAAGCTTTTGTTTACCCACCGATGGTTTCGTATCTTTCTTGTCTGAATAACAATGGCCGCCGTCCTCCTCATCCTCCCCATGCTTGGAACCAAACGTGTCTTGACCTTGCTGGATTGGACCTGAAGAAGCGTCGGAAGCCATTGAATCATCAGTTTCAGCTCCATGATTGCCATGATCTGTTTCACTACCATGACCATCGTCGTCAGCTTCAGTTTGTGCATCTCCGTCGGCGGTGTCACAAATGTACATTGTCCACCCCGATTCACAGCTGTGGCATTCTTCGGCGCCTCCAAAGATTTTGGAAGGCTCCATATCAGTGAGAAAGAAAGGAAAGAAACAACTAAAGATGGAAATGGAACAAGAATGAAGAAGATTATGAAAGCTTTGGACTTCTTAAATATAGGAAGGGAAGGCAGCTTTGAAGACAAAAGGAACTCCAACTATCTTAATTGCCTAGGATAATATTAATATAGGATATATAATTTCACCACCTGGCTGGAAACCAGATTTAAATTCCACTCCTATTTTCTGATTTCAATTTTTTTTTGAATAGTTTCTGATTTCAGTTCTATTTGTTAATACAATTTATTATCTATATTTATATTTGGACTGGCGTGATAATATTTATTATATTTTAAAAAATAAAAAAGATTTCAAACTATATTTCACTCCAATTTTATTAAATTAATTTGATTTTAATTAAGGTAATAGTTAAAAATGAATATAGGATATAGTTTTTTATTAAAAATAGAAATCATTATTATGTTGATCGAAATAATTTTGAGTAAACTATAATGGTAATTATTATTTTTTAAAAAAAAATTAGTGCGTCATTATACTTTTAATTCACTTTTATTATGGTGATTGTTGTTTTTTCTCACTAAAATTTTTTATTGTAACATGTTAAAATCTTCTTTTCAAAGAAATGCCAAGGCTTTAAATTTGTAGCCGCCACCAAGTTTAATTTTTTAATGAACGAAATTTGCCTTTGATTAATTTTAACGGTAGAAATGATTTATTTGATTAAAAAATTAGCATAGTTTGGTTCCAACCAAATCTTATGGTTAATAATGACAATTAAAAAAAGGATTCAATTAGGATTTGATTAGAATTTGAGAAGCTTGGAAGATTTTTTTGATGAAATTGAGAAGACTGAAAGATTTTCTTGATAAATTTGAATTAAAAGAAAGAAAGAAAGAGGAGAATAAGACGAAGAAAAAAATTACTAAAAATATAGTACAAACGATGATAAAAGGAGGTGGCCACCAAATAAAAACTCAAAAATCATAATTTTTTTGACAATATAATGATAGTGATATAGTTTTGGATTTGAACAAAATCTTATGCCATTTTTTGGTGTTTTTATATATGTTACAATATTACAAAATTAAACACTATACTCTAACTTTAATTTCTAAATTTTAAACTCAAAAAATTAAGTTATACACTTTAAACTATACTCCATCAACCCTAAATTCTAACTTTAGACATCAACCATAAACTCCAAACCTAATTTTTAATATAAGAACATAATTAGAGACACCAAAAAGGTAAAAGATTTATATCCTCTGGATTCAAGTACTCAAATCCAACATTTTTACTAAATAGTTTACACAATATCTAATCTTGGATTTGCTTAGCATTTGTTTTCAGTTTCTCCAACATCTGTAACCCATATTCGTATTCAATTGTTTCCATAAATCTAGAACTGATTATTGATGGTTTGCAAATAAGAAGATCCAGGAAGCTCTTAACAATAAACATTAATTTGAGTTATATCATCCAAATTGGATTTGTATCATCTTTTTGTCTTCTTGTAAAATAATTTGAACTCAAATACCTAGAAATAAAATAACTTAAATAAAAACAACAACTTTGAAACTAACCCCAAAACAAAAAAAGAAACCCTTAAAATTTTGATATACTTAAATTAACCCTATTTAACTCGACCAAAACGAAACCAACTCCAGTGGCCAATTGACAAAGTTAATCTACATTCATTACGTTTACCACAACGTGACTCGGTGCCTGCAAATCAATAGACCCAGTCATTATCTGACTTTGAATCCACAGAAGACAGCTAGAACCCTAGAATCTGCGAGAAGAGAGTGAAATGCATCTTAAGAATATAAAAAGCAAAGTATTTTATGGTTCTTGAATTTGAAAGGACAAGGGTTGTTGGGGTCATTAGTTTTTAATACACAAAATCTTCTTCACTACTTCTCTCTGCAATTTCCATTAATTCAAAAGGGATGTGCTTTAAATGCGAAGACATATTGGTCTGAGTGTAATAAAACCATGATGAAGAAGAAGATATAGTAGACGAAGAAGAAGAAGAAGACAAGACTTTTATTTGCGTTGTAAATAAAGGCTGGAGAAGTGGAACAACATTATCTCTTCGTTTACCAAACACTTTTTATATTATCCGTCTTTTTTATCCTCTCATTAATACGTGAGCAGCTTTTCTAGGGTTTTATATTTTTATATTAAATAGAGAAATAATTATGTTTGTAAGACAGATGCCAAAATTTAAATTTATACAAAGTAAAAAGATAAACACTTTTTATTAAAAAAATAAATGAACATTTTTTTACTACTGCATCAATTAATAAATCTCTTTCAAGGTTTTATATTTTATATTACATATAGGATACCAACTGACTGGAGTTTAGGTTTTAATTAAGACGAAGGAGACCATGTGAGAGTGCAGAGATAGAGGAAGCTGTTCAAATATCTATCTGCTTCTGCTCTTCTGTCCCCCTAATTTATTTGATTGTGTCTGTCTTCTCAACATGGCATTAAAATATATATTATTGCGTTTGGATTGATTGAAAAAAAAATGATAACGTGTACTATTTAGTTGATGTGTTAGAATTCGATAATAAATGAATAGTTCAATCCATAAAAAATATTTTTATTTTTTAGTTTATTTATAAAATATAGTTACACTCGTGGTATTTAATTATAGGTATTTCGTTGTAATGGTCACTAACGCTTTTTAATTTTTTTTCACTGCCCGTTAAAAGACTTTTAGAATAGTAACATGACATCTTTAGAAATTAATATAATAATAAATTTAGTCGTTAATATCTCACACATGATCATTGTAATCTTGATTTCTAAAAATTTAATAAAAAATTGTACATATTATATCAATTTAATTTTATTTTTAAAAATAAAAAATTCCTAAATTCCAATAAAATACTTAAACTTAAAGCCAAAACTAAACTCATTCCACAAAAAAATCACAGATGACAAGCTTCCATGTTTTTTTATGCTTGTGGATTATTTTAAGTCGCTTGTTAAAGTCACCATCTTTTTTAACATTTTTAATAATGCCTTTTTACTAATCCTTTTAGTTTTCTTCTCTCATTTCCTTGTTCACGTCTTCGATCAAAACTGTCGATCCACTTATTTGCCTAACCTTAGCCTCCTTGAAACCAAAATTTGTTCTTTTCTATTCGAATTTAACCAAAACTCCTTTTCTTCTTCTTCTTTATGTACAATTTTGAAAGAAGAAGGGAGGAAGCTTCCTAGGTTTGAGGCAGAGTGGGTGCTTGCCTGCTTGGTTTCAGAGCATTGACCTCCAGATCCCAGTGGCGGGAGGGCAAATAAGGAAGAGCCAAAGAACATATCTTGGATTTCGACCGATCCAATGTTTTTAATAGGAATGAAGAACAAATACAATGGTATTTATTACTAGCCAAATAAGAAGTAGGAGTAGGCAAAACTCGATTCGACTTAAAAATTGATTTTTTTTAATTCTAAATTATTTGAGTTAACTCGAATTAATGAATTGAATTTTTTTGTTCAAGTCGATTTTAGATTTTTCCAACTCGAAAAATCGAATTTCAAAACGACGTTATTTAAAGCTTTATAGACTTAAAATTTCAAAACGTTATCATTTTATACTTTTATTCTCAGCTTTCTTCTTCATGAACCCATGAATCACTCGTCCCCAATTGTAAACCTGTAAATCGTGATTATGAACCCCTCATCCCCAATTGTAAATCATCACAAATTTCTCAACTTTTTCCTCCAATGAGTCTTCGTTGCAACACCCATCAGGTTCGTTCCAAAAATTCAAACTTGTAAATCGTCATAGACTGCCTCTGCCTCTTCTTTTATCTCCTTTTTTCTAATCCTTAATTTATCAAATTTAATCTTTTTGTATTAAGAAAAAAAATAGGATTTCAATGAAAAATCTTAGCCTCCAAATCAATTCTTGGAGTTGAAGTTAAATTTTCTGGTAACAAATGAATGGCTAATTCTGCTGTGGAGGTGACCTTCTGCTTCCTTTTGCCCGTCATTAAACTTTTTTTTCATTCTTTTTAATTTTTGCCTCAAAAAATAGATTTAAAATCATAGCTATCGAGTTGAGGGGAAATGAGCAAGGACTGTTGGATTAAGTTATGGGACAAATTGCTGCTTCGAGTCCGATTCATAGATCTGCTTTTGCTCTGGTATAGTTGTATGTTCTCTTTCTTCTTTTACACTTTTATCAGCTCAACTATCATACTATTCGGCCAATTGTTCTTCGATAAGAATATTTTTGTAGTGGAATTTTATGGTAATTTACACAGACAAAAGTTGTGCAACTCTTAAGTTAAGCTTATATTTATTTTGATTTTTCTTACCCAATGTTATGACAGATAGGATTCTCCGCACATGTTTCATGCCTTCTATATTAATAGATTTCAAGACTTCCCCAAGTCTAACTAATTAAAAAATTGATAACTGTTTTTCTACCTCAAATATATATATATATATATGACATATAAGAATTCCCTGCATATGTTTTTCTCCCAAGTCATTACTTCACAAATCACAAGTGTATTTTTATGATTTCGTGTTGGATCCACATTGCATGAGAGCATTGAAACTATTTGCAAATTAAGAGGGAATTGAATAGAAATAATGTGTAAAACCATTTTACCTTGTGATATTAGGAAATTTGAAACAATGAGGGCTATAACATTATAAATGATTAGAAGTAAATTTGTACAGAAACTTGAAACTCGACTCTATTTAAAAAAATTAAATAAAATTTGAATGATAAAATAAGACGTGTCAACTCGACTAACTCAAAATTTTTTTACTCGACTCAATTAAATGCCCAACCCTAACAAGAACGAGATGAGAAAAAAGCAACAAATTGCATCAGAATTTCCATAACCTTGTCGCTACACCCAGTCCCTATTATATAAGCTATTGCTATTGATAAGTGTGAAAAACTAGTATATTTGTACCACTCTTACTTCGATTATTATTTAGACCTAGGCTCATTTAGTTGCATATTTACGCATCCTTGCATCATTTGGTAGTTTTCCATTTGGTGGGCATGGCCTTGTGTTTTTCTATTTTTGTGAGGAAATTGTTGTTGTGTTTTCTCTTCTTTTGTAGGACGAATTGTTGAACCACTTGCCAGGAGAATACAACGGCAAGTCGGGATGATTCATTAAGATTTGAATTTAGAACGATGATGGAAACAATAGAGCTGAGCGAGCATTTGTCGTGACATTTATGGGCAAAAAAGGACAAAGACGATGACGACTTGAGAAGTACAACTGGACCATGGACCCCTTTTCTCTTTATTAAAAGCATGTGATGAGAATATTCCCTTATTTTTCTAGGGTTGACGTTTAATGGACCAAAAGTAGAAAATCCTAGGGTTTTAACTTAATATAAAAGACAAGGAGTTCAACACAAAGAGGAGGAGGTGAAGAAGATCGACTAAAGAAGATCAACGAAGAAGATCGTTCAAGATGCAAGGAGGATATCTACTCGATCACTCCATTTTTATCTTTTCTTCTTTTTAATTAATTCAATGTTTAGGTTTGTTATTATGTTGATTCCCCTAAACCCATCCATGAACTAGTTAAATGGCTTGGGTTGTTGGGTTATTGATGCTTGTGATCAAATGGTTTACTTTGGTTTTTAATCTATTTTGATGTTTATCTAATTTTATTGTTTATCATTGTGATTCACGTAGTTTAGGGATAAATGCTTGATGTGAATTCATTTACTTAGGCTCGGAGAGCTAAGTTCACGAAACTAAATTGTATGCAGTTTTCCATTTAAACAGGCGTTGGTGGAAGCTAATTCGCCTTAAGGATAAGGAGAGAATTTCAACGACTAAAAGAAGTTCACCATATCGATGAAGATCACCGAGGTTGACACATGGATGTATTACCGAGGCTTATTCCATCATCAGTTCTTATTTTAGGGTTAACTAGAAGGCATCAAAGAAATCTTTGTCGAACATCAAAAATATGATTAATTACCACATCAATTCAGTCGACAACAACATCATAAAGCCCAATAACCCAGCTTCCTCAACCAACTTGGTTCCTTCTCTTGTTTATCGAAATCACATAGATTTATTTTACTTTATTTTACTTTAGTTGTTTATTATCACTTCCCATCAGTATTAATTTTCTTCCTCCTTCACACTGCAATAACTTAAACAAAGTGTCCTAAACCAATCCCTATTACTTGCGACGTGTATACTTCCACCATTTGCGTAGCACTTAAATTATGCAACAATTTTTGTCGCCGTTTTCGGGGATTGAAAATTATGACTTTATTTTTAATTTCTTGCACCTTTTTATATTTTGTTATTTATTTTAAGGGGCTAACATCATTTGGCTTTGCGTTTGTATATGCACAAGACTACCTGCTTCAACTGAAAAATGAACGAGTTTTTCATAGAAGAATGAGACAACTAAAAGCTATGAATAACCAACAGTACAACCCAATTGATAAACAATCGAAAAACCCAAATGGTAATCAAAATGCCGCAATAAGAGACAATGCAGCTCTAGCAGACCAACCTATTCGTGTATAAAACAAGCCAATATGAGATCACTTAATTCCAGTCCTTGAAGATCTCAATACAGGCATTGTCAATCCTGAGATTCAGGCCACGCATTTTGAATTGAAGTTTGTTATGTTTAACATGCTCAATTCAATTGGATAATTTGGGGGTTCACCGTGCAAGACAACATCTAAGATCTTTCTTAGAAGTTTGTGATTCTTTTTGTCAACAAGGATGTCCTAAAGTTAAAATTGTTTCCCTATTCACTGAGGCATAGGGCGAGAACATGGTTAAACGGTGTACCACCCGAATCTTTAGAATCAAGGAAAAATTATTTTGAAGGTTCCTATTACGATATAACCCCCCGAATATGACTACTAGACTTCATAATGACATCAGTTCTTTTCATCAAGTAGATGATGAGTCCATGTACGATGCTTGGGATCGATACAAGAAGTTGTTGCATAGGTGCCCCATGCACGAATTAGAGAATGAACACAAGTAGAGATGCTCTACCAAGGAGTTAATGCACCGAAGAAAATGATGCTAGATGCCTCAACAAATGGCACCCTTCTCGACAAATCTATTGAGGAAGAGTTCAAGTTTTTGGACAGGATTGCCAACAATGATTATCAGTTCCCATCCACTAGAAGGGGAATAGTAAGGAGAAACACTACAGTGGTTGAACCTGATCTCTATTGCAGCACAGTTGGCCAAGTTGACAACTATTGTCAACACATTGCAAAAATTCAAAAAAACATATGAGGTTAAGGTAGTCGATTCATTTTGTGTTTTGTGTTATACTAATCATGATTTTTCTGAATGTCCACAAAATCCAAAGTCCATGTTCTATTTGGAATTTATAACTGAAATAAATATCGATACTCTAACACATATAATCCATGTTAGAGGCAACACCTAAATTTTTCTTGGAGCAATTAGAACACCGACAATTCTGGCAGTTCATCATGTCAAAATGCTACGATAGAATTTTGAAAGAATACACCACGACAATAGTTGCCATAGAAACAGTCTTCTGAACAAACAACTTCAATAAGTTCTTTAGAATAAACTCTACTAGCTTATATGAATAAGACTGATGCCTTCATAAACGAGACTAGTGCTTATATGAAAAGGATTGACGCTTCTATGAACATGTATAAGATTTCATTGCAGAATCAAGATGCAACAGACAAGTCGCTAGAAAAACAAGTGGGGCAGATAGCCTAGATGCTGAACTCAAGAACACAAGGAAAATTGCCTAGCGACACTAAGGTTGCAGGTAATTTGGGACATGAGAAATGCAAGGTGATTAATCTCTGGAGTGGCATAAAAATTAGTGATACCCCTAATGATAGCCAGCCAACAAAGTGATCAACCGAGGAAAAAGATAAATCTAGTGACGAGACAATGGCAAGTATAATTATTGAGCCATCAGAAATTACCACAACAATTCCACCTTTCACGGTAATTTTATTTGCCACTGTCAAGCAAGACGAGACAACTAAAGACAAAGAGATTAGATTGCCACAACTATTTTTGCAAATATTGAGAAGACAAAAGTAAGAGTGCCAATTCAAGAAGTTCTTTTGACATACTGAAGCAAGTCCACATCAACTTGCCACTGGTTGAGGCCATTGAACAGATGCTTAATTATGCTAAGTTCCTGAAAGACATTGTCTCTAAGCGAACAAGGCTAAGGTAATTTGAAACAGTTGCCTTAATAGAAGGATGTATGGCAATACTACACAATAGATTATCACTGCATCTCTCGATGTCAGTAGCTTTGTTTAACATTCTCATACAAACAATAATCAGATAAAACAATCAAAGTATGAGAAAAAAACTAGTAATAATATATTAAACTGAAAGATAAGATTTAAATGAGTTCATACAGAGCTTAAAAAAGTTAAGCATCTTAATTAAAGTACAAAATATAATAGAAATCTTCAACAAGGATCTAATTAAAGGAAAGTTTAAGAAGATAACAAAATATCCTCCTTGATCTAGCACTTGAATCCTATTTTCCTTGGATATTTCTGCCTTGCTTCACCTTGGATCTCTAAAAATGGAGCTTAAGCCGCCATGTAAGGAAAGAAAAAGTCGAAGGATGAAGATGATATAAAAATAAAAATCGCGTGACTCACTCTCTCTCCCCAAATTTGTCATTTTATAAGCTGCCAAAGAAAGGACATTTTTTCTTCAGGTTCTTTGCGTGACACATAGCCATACCGAATCTATTATAAAAAATAATACAATTAGGAAGGTCGTCCTTATCTTTTAGCAGACTGGATAATTGACCGCTATAATGTTGATCTGGCTGTAGTGGTTAAACTTCCTTTGTAGGGACATTAGAAATATAGCGACAACAAGGCAAAATAGGTAGAAATATGTGAAATAAAAGCAATTGAGACTAAGTTAGACAAAATGTAGAAAACAAATATGAAAATGCATAAATGGATGCAATAAACACTGGTGTGGGGACAATTAAATCTATAAATCTAGGGAAAATACATGCTCTTTAAAGAGCTATCACACCGCCAAACTTGAGTTTTTACTTGTCCTCAAGTAAAATTGAAAGTAGAAAGGTCTAACAACAGTTTAGAGGCATTCTAGATACTTGAATCATTCTAACCAACCAATAAATCCATTGCATCAACAAGATAGATTATTGCATAGACAACACCAACATCAATATAAAATCTAGCATTTCAAGAATATATAACATCATGCCCATCATTTCAAATTCTTTCCACCTATTAGCATTTATTTAGTTCCACATATAACAAGATATAAATATCAATTTTATTTTATTATATATTATATATATGTAGCAAGGGATATCGATCATTGAATGCACCTTAGTCCCTGAGAAGTAAGATGTTGTGCAACGAACCCCCAGGAAGTACTTCATTGCTTCAACAGACACTAATGCAGCGATAACCTTTGGCCATATTCATTTTTCTAACGTATGTAGAGGGGTGTTCCCTCTTAAAGCTACTTTCAATGCACCCACATTGGAATGCCTTTTATTTATATTTAATAGGATCTACTAGCATATATAACACAAGCTAAACCAAGCAGAAATCATCAAAAATCAAATAAATGATGCTAGATATTCTTTATTCAGACAAACATATATATTTATGCAGAGTTACAAATGCAATCTTCCAGCATGTATATCCAACCAATTTATCAATAATCATAATGATTCAAGGTTTTACATATCGAATACAAGCATGATATTTTTCAACACAAAAGAACCTTGCATTTGCTTAATTTTTTTGAAACGGCTTGCATTTCAATTCCTAGGTGTATACCCCCAAACTTAAATATTATATTGTCCCTAATGCAAAAGAAAACAAAATGCAATGACAGAATATGGTTGCAATGCTGAATGCAGTGATATTGCAACTAAATGCAATTACAATAAAAATGCAAATGTCATGAGAATACAAAAAACAAAATGCGATTACATTAAATGGTATGCATGCGTACTAAAACTAAAACAATCTAACTTAGTTATTAGGTTCTTGTGAGGAGAAGGCAGAGCAACACTTCTTACTTTTGCTCTGCTATTCTTCTTTGTGCTTCTTCTTGCTTTTGTCTTTTGATTTCGAGCGCTTTCTCTCATTCTCTTTCTTTGGAAGGGAGGACTCCTCATCATGATCGGCTTTTTTTCTTTCTCGAGCTCCTCTTCTCTACCGGCATCATCAGCTCTGTCTGTAGGGATGACGAACAAAGGTGGTTCTTTGTACACAACCATCGCAAGAGGGTTGTCCTCTTGTTTATCGATTGTAGAGATAGCTTCCACCGGTCTTGCAGCATCTAACTTCAACTCTGGTCCTTCCGAGGTTGCATATATAATCTTGGATGCAACCAAAATTCTTTAAACAAAAATATTCTCAGCAGTAGTCTTCTCAACACGGGAACTGTCTTCCTCATCCTCATCAACATCCTCCACAAAACTTTATCTTTTTCAACAATGGTGGGTGAAAAAGTTACTCCAGTTGTGAAGCTCTATAATTTGTGGATAGATTTTCCAGGTTCATTCTATTGGGAAAGAATAATGCCCTGTTTTGGGAGAATAATCCGCTTAAGGATATGTTCCTTGTAATGCTCTCCCGCTATTTCAGTATGGAATACTTCATATTTCATATTTTCTTCTTGGGCAATAGGTTCCTCAAATTTAGGATTTGAAGCCAAGCTTTGTACTTCTTTTGTAGAGGATTCCATTTAAATTTTGTGAGCTACTCTTGTCTTAGCCATGGTAAATTGAGAAAGAAGACAAAAAGAAAAGATTTTTATAGAAAAAATTTGAACTTTGAAGCTTCGAATATGAAGAAATCAGAGGAACTAAGTGAATTTGTCAGTAAAGATCAGAGGTGATAAATAAAGATGAAGAAAAGAGGGAAATGAAATGGCGTGATTCGTAATTTCTGATGCGATGAGAATTTATGGTCTGATTGTGGCACAATAATCATACCCGTTCGCTGCATTTCTCGCTCTCACTGATGAAAGACTGTAATTTTGGAGATTAATCAGTGTAATTGAATTATCCGGATTGCCCCCAAATATCATGCATAGCTTGTATAGCCTTCTTGTCGTACAAGCTGTTAAAGGAAGATTCCTTATCAAAACAAAAAGAATTTATTCTGCAAAAGAAAAATAAATAAAGAGAATAAAAAAGAAAAACTAAATCTATATCTAATAAAACAATTAAAGAGAATGTCAAAAGAATTCGACCAATTTAATGGTCTTTATATTTTTAGAATCAAAGTGACCAAAATAAAGTTTGAGTCTTTATCCATTGACTTTGAATGGAATTCCCTCCTTAGCATCTTTTATTATGACTGCACCGTGTAGAAATACTTCCAAAACATCGAAAGGTCCCAACCAGCATGACCGTAATTTGCTTGGGAGCATCTTCAGTATTTAGTTGAATAGCAACACCAATTGTCCGACTTCAAATTGTCGCTGCAAAATGATCTTGTCATGCGAACGTTTGCTCTTGTCCTTGTAAATAGAGGCATTTTCAAAGGCATTTTAGAGAATTTCTTCCAATTCAGTGATGTCCAGCAAACTTTTCTTTCCCACATCCTCATAATCAAGATTAACCTGCTTTATTGCCCACAGGGCTTTGTGTTCGAGCTCCACAGGAAAATGACAAGATTTGCCAAAAACAAGATTAACAAAGACATTTTTAATGGCCCAATTAGAAATCTTGGCTTGTCCATTAGACCAGGGATGATACGTTGTGGCCAATCTATGATTTACTCCATAACATTTCAACCCAACAGCTACCTGGCTACAGTGAAAATGCTTTCCCTAGTCTCTGATCAATACTTTTGGTATTCCAAAGCGAGTAAGTATATGCTTGTGAAAATATTTTAAAACTATTTTTGCATCATCTTTAGGCACTGCCACCGCTTCTATCCATTTTGAAACATAATCCACAACAACTAAAATGTATATATTGTTAAAAGAATTCAAAAAAAGACACATGAAATCCAATTTCCAAACATCGAATAGCTCAATTTCCATTATTGGCTGGTGTGGCATCTCATTTCTCCTAGATATTGACCATGTGCATTGGCAACGGTCACAGCATTGGGCAAACTCATAAGCATCTTTGAATAGTAAAGGCTAATAAAATCTAGATTGAAGAACATTTGTAGCTATCCTCGTGCCACCAAAATGCCCTCCATATGGAACATTGTGACAATACTGTAATATCGATGTCATTTCTTCTTCAAGGACACATCGTCGAATTATATTATCATTGTAAACCTTAAATAGATAAGGTTCATTCTAATGATATTTTATCGTAACTCTAAGAAATCTTGCCTTATTGTTCCCAGATATACCCAAAGGAGTTTTTCCACACACCATGCAGTTTACAAAATCAGCATACCACTGAGTTGCATCCACAATGAAAAGCTTTTCATAAGGGAATGCGTTGACAATTGGCAACTTATTTCCATCTTCATTGCCTACTTCCAACCTCGAAAGGTGATCGACAACGTGATTTTTTGACCCTTTGCGATCTTTTATCTCTATATCAAACTATTGTAGCAATAAAATCTAGCGAATCAGTCTTGGTTTTACATCTTTTTTCACAAAAGGTATCTCAATGCAGAATGATCAGTAAAAGAACAAAACTTATCAAAAGCAAAAAATTACCGCTAAAAACTCTTTCTCAATAGTAGTGTAATTGATTTGAGCTTTAGTCTGAGTCTTACTAGCGTTGTATATCGCATGAAATACCTTATCTCTTAGTTGCCCTAAGACTACTCCCACAGCGAAATCACTGGCGTCGCATATCAGTTCAAATGGTTGCTCCTAGTTGGGTGCAACAACGATCGGTGCGTTCACAAGCTGCTTTTTAATTTTATTGAACGTATCCAGACATGCATCATAAAAAACAAATTTTTTAATCTGCTCCAACAATAAGCATAATGGTTTTGTGAGCTTAAAAAAATCTTGAATGAATCTTCTGTAGAATCCAGCATGACCCAGAAAACTTTAAATTCCCTTTACATTTGTCAATGGTGGCAACTTTTCAATTACATCCACTTTGGCTCTATCAACTTTAATCCATGCTTTAGATATTATATAGCCTAACACAATCCCCTTTGTGACCATGAAATGACATTTTTTCTAATTTAGAAACAGATTAGTTTCTTTACATAGCTACAATATATTCTCCAGATTTTCGATGCAATGGTCGAAGTTATTCCCATACATCAAAAAATAATCCATAAAGATTTCAAGGGAATTGTCAATCATATATGAAAATATGGCATCGTGTACCTTTGAAATATGGCTGATGCATTACAAAGACCAAAAGACATGCGACGAAAGGCAATGTCCTGAATGGGCATGTAAATGTAGTCTTTTCTTGGTCCTCGGCTGCAATAGCAATTTTATTGTAGCCAGAATATCCATCTAGAAAATAGTAATACTCCTTTCTAGCAATTCTATCGAGCATTTGATCAATAAAAGGAAGAATAAAGTGATATTTCCTTATGGCTGCATTGAGTCGCATGTAGTCCATGCAAATACGCCAACCCGTAAGAATACGAGTAGGAATTAGTTCATCAACATCATTACAGACTACAATGATGCCACTTTTTTAGGAACAGAGTGGACTGGACTCACCAATGCACTATAAAAATTGCATAGGTAATACATGGTCCAACTATTTGAGGATTTCCTTTTTGACCACTACCATCATTTTTTCATTCAGTTGGCGTTGAGAATCAATAGATTATTTACTCTCATCATCCGACTTGATCTTGTGCATAAACAATGATGGGCTAGTGCCCTTAATATCTGCAATGGTCTAGGTAATAGCACATTTATGCGACTTCATAATATTTATCGACTTATCTTCTTGTATTGCATCCAGAGTTGCAGAAATAATTACTAGACATATTTTTTCATATCCAAGGAATACATATTTGAGATTAGCTAGCAATGGCTTGAGTTCCAAAGTAGAAGTTTTTTCAATAGATGGCTTGAAAGCAATAATTATTCAGCGAGCTAGATCTAACAATTCAACTTACCAATTGTGGTGAACTGTCATAGTGAGTACTTTAACAATGCGACCACAATTCGAGAGATCATCTTCTACCATTTTCAGCGTAGAATCCTCAGTAATAAGTATACTACGATGATTCAATTCTTCTTGAATGATATTGTCAAGAATATCAATATGATGGCATTCCTCAGTTTTTCTTCCAATATATGCATTAAACATCCTAAAAGTAACTTGGTCATTGTCAACCCGCATTGTAAGTTCTCCTTTTGATACATCGATAACTACCTTCCCAATTGCTAAGAATGTGCGGCCAAAGATAATAAAGACATCCTTTTATTTGTCCATTCAGATGAGTGAGGGATCTATCTGCCAATTGCCTTTGACATCAAGTTAACATATAAATTCTTCCTTTTCACCATTTTCTCAATTTTTATGGGAGTTTAGCCTTTATGATAACATTAAGCATTCAATTCATTATTTTCATCAAATTATGCTCAAGCATAAGAGAGTCGACCTAGAATTTCCCTAAGGCTTCTTAAGCTTCTAAAGCATGCAACGTGTCAAGTTTAAGCTATAATAGTATCAATCCTAAGTTCAAATCACAAAATCTTTTAACATATTGCTAACACATTAAGCACAAGTTCTTCATCGGAATATCATCATCAATTTTATCATTCCAAAACTGTAATATCCCAAAATATAGTCTAGAAGTATGTTACTAAATTGAACATAATTCAAATTGATTAAAGATATCCTTAGAGAGGATAATTAAATAGTTAAGGACCATTTATTAACCTTGTAAAGTGTGCTAGCCAAAATAGAATGGACCAATTAGAAAGTCTTGATTGTTTAAGGTATTGCATGTATTAAGAAAGAAAATTTAGGACATGGACAGATGTCATGAGTATGTGAGGACTTGTAAGAGGGGGACCTCGGCCAAGTGGGAAGAAATTACAACATTTTTCTTCATCTCCTCCAAGTGGTCATAACAACAAATTAGAAAGAGAAAAGAGAAAGTTTGTTGGTTAGCCATAGAAGCTTAGATCGAAGCTTTAATTTAACATGATTCCTAAAGTTTTGCTTGAATAGCTTAAGGAGGAAGGTGAAATATTCTCCCTTATCACCTTGATTCATTTGAGCTTGAGAATTTGTCCTTGAAGCATATGTTACTAGATTCGTTTGAAGGTCAATCTATGTTAAGAAAATTTTAGGACTTGTTTGAATGGTGTATTTGATTAATTGTCATGTTTTGGTGATTGTTGAAATATGGTTAAGATGATAATTGAATTGTCTTTACATCCTAGAGTATGATGTTATGATAATTAATTGTTAAATTGGAACATGTTGTGACCGAGAAGGATGCTTGAGTTGTAAAATTTGTCAACTTGCTTGATGATAATGAATTATAGGTGACATGAACTTAGGTGTTTTTATTAAGGACTGTTTTTTATTAATTCAATGTATATTGTTTCTAATAATGGAAATGGAATGATCGAGTTAGAATTGAAAACTGTTTTTGTCTAGTAAAAATAGAGGAGAAATATATATATATATATATGTGTGTGTGTGTGTGTGTGTGTGTGTGTGTGTGTGTTACGTGCATATTGGACTGTTTGGAATAAGTAAATAAATGAAATAAGGATTGTTTTGGGGTTGTTTGTAAATCTGGAAATAAGGGACAGTTTTATAAAGTTTAAGGACTGATTTGCAATAGTATAGGATCTGTATTGGATTGTTTTGTGTGTATATGAAATTAAAGGGACTGTTTTGATATATATAAGTATGTATGCAAGTATATGGACTGTTTTAAATGTATATAAATAAGTTAGGGACAGTTTTGTGATTACATATGTATTCACCTAGATATTAAACTATTTCGGATACATAGGAAAGTATATGGGGGCTGTTTTGCACATGTAATTGTGTACCTGTGTAATTGAGACTATTTTGTATATTTAAGAACATTAGTGGACTGTTTTGTGTGAAAGTATATGAGAAATTGAGTTGTTATGTAAAGTGAATGAATATTAAGGAATGATTCTAACATTTAGATATATTTTTTTTGCTATGCTTAGACCAAGAAGGGATTGAAGAAGTAAGGCATAAGGTAGACCAAGTTGTAAGAAAGTAAAAAGGAATTGTGATTCAGGAGCATACTTAGCTTGGATCAACATGTGAGTGTAGTTTAAAGTCTCGGGATAGGCTTGTAACCTTCCCGAGCACCTTTTTCTAATTTAATTGTATTGTTTTACCCTTAAGTTAAGCTATGCACTTAAAAGCTTGGATTCGAGGTAAGTGCTTATACGATAAGCATTTTATGAAATGTAATACTTGATTTGATTATATGATTATAGTGAAACCTCTACATGTTTAACTATGCTTAATAAGTGACTTCTGAAAAACTATCATTTGAATTATATATAAATTGATAATCATACATGAATGATAAGATATAAGTCTGAGCATTATTGTAATTACATGAATTTGATGCTATGCTTACTTTTGAAACGAATAATAATAAGTTATGTTCACTTGATGCATTGATTATGGTTGAATTTGAGATATGCTATGAAATAAGCTTTGGTGGTATGATAGCAAGAATATGGAGTAATGTTCATCTTTGATAAGAATATGACAAATTCATGACTATATGAATAAGGAGTTAAGCTCAACTTTGATTATGACAAGAAAAGTTTATATGAAAGCCTTGGTTTCGAGTCAGTCTTAGGTATAGTTGGCATGTTATAGAGTCCATAGAGCTCATGTTTTGGGTGGACTACGGTCCTTATTTGGCGACAGTAGGAGGGAAGTGTTGTGGTCAATTGGCGACAATATGAGGGATTGACCGGTACTATGAGTACCCTTTTTTTGGCGACAGTTGGTTGGGGATTCGAGTACCTAGGATGTAACTTGATTCTCAAGGCTATGTTAAAAATTTATAATGAAATCTACAATTAAGTTATTAGATAATCTTAATATCTTGTGTGACAAAGATCCATGCTTATATTAAAATATACTTACTATCTTATAAGATGAGTAATATTTGATCTTGTAATACTAAATTGATAAAGTGTTTGATAAGTCAAAAATAAATAATTTACGTAAGGATAGGCTTCGTTAAAAGAATCCAAGAAAGTTTATAAGTTAGAATCAATGAATTATAGTAATGACTTGTATAACTAGTAATATGGATCTATTGATAATTAAATTCCTTTGTATGAATAGATAAGCTATGTTAGAATGCTTACTTATCAAAGGTTACTTTGAATGAATAAACGCATATGCTTTGTTCAAATCACATGTGGTTAATGGTGTATAGTTTGCATAGTATCTTTGCAATTGTACATATGCTATGTTCGAATTTCATGTTTATACTTGTACATGTTTGGATTGAATACCATGTTTATATGTGAACACTCTGTACGAATGTTTAAATAAATATATATAAGTTATGTCATATTTGATTGGTATTTGAATATGTATAAGTTATGTCCTATTTGATTGCTATTTGAATATATATATATAAGTTATGTCATATTTGATTGCTATTTGAATATATATAAGTTATGCCCTATTCGATTGCCATTTGAATATATATAAATTATTTCCTATTCGATTGATATTTGATTATATATAAGCCATGTCCTATTTGATTTCTATTTGATTTCATATAAGCCATGTTCTACTCGGTTGTTATTTAATTACACATAAGCCATGATCTATTCAAATATTTACATGTATATATGAACTAGTTTGATTCGAATTATCCATGTATAAGTATAAATACTTGATTGTATGGCTTGTCTTAAAATGGTTGACTTCCTGTCCAAGCTTATAAGTATATGTATATGTTTAATAATTAAGTGAAATGATGGATTAATGTTCATGCTTTATCTACTTTAAACTACCTCACTGAGTAATCATACTTATTCATCATTTCACTGTCTTTCAGGTTAAGTTCTCTTTCAGTTAGCTTTTGAGCTAGGACAAGATCACAGGAAGTCGAGAATGTATGTCTTGTATTTCCTTAAAGAACTCCTAGATAGTGGCACATAATCATTGGTTATGCATGATGCATTTAGTTAAATCTTTGATCTCATATGTGTGTAAGTTTCTTAAGTAGCTATCCCTATTTGTAATGGCCTATTATGCTTTTGGTTGCTTGTTTGTTAAGTTTTGTTTAATATGGTAATCGAATAGTTCCTTGATAGATAAGTTATGCTAGAGATAGATTCGAATGCTTGCTTGTTGAATAAGCTATGTTAGTTATAGTATTTGAATGAGTTAAGTTCATGAATGAATGGAAGGACACATATATAGTTCGAATAAGATTAAAGGATAATAAAATTCAAAATGTTTGTTATGCTATAAAAGGATTGATTAGATGGTTATGACCTTGAAGTTGATTATGCTAGTCAAACTATCTAGGAAGGCAGGTCATTTGGTAGTTGTTTGATTTCTTGTCATGTTAAGTAACATATCTGATATTACTTGATTAGTTTAAATAATGAATATCTGCAAAGTTTTGTTAAGTATAATATGTTGGAAGTCAAGGAATGAGTATTAAGGTTTAAAAGCCTTGAATGATTTATACATGTAGGGTAAATGATTGTTTAAATAAGCTAGTAATATTTCTTTGGAATTAAATAATGCTTATTACCTTGCACTTGTCAAATTAGCAATAAGGAAACGATCTATGTATCTTTATCATCTCTTATGTACTAATTCGTTTGAAATGGTATGGGATTCACAAAGATGTTATTAACAAGCTAAGGGTTTTAAGTTGACTATTTGATGAATGAATTGTCTTAATCCTGTTGGCGTAATTTGTTATGAACCTTAAAAGATTTAAAATCGAAGTTTAAACTACTAAAAGAGTCATTGTCATAGTCTTTTTCTCTTAACCATTCGAATGGTATACATGAACATGATTAGACCCAAAATCTTGAATAGCTAAAACCTGTTATTCGAACCTTTAAGAATAGTCTTAAACTTTCTTAATTTATTTATAAGTGAGCTTCGTATATTGGAAGTTTATCAAATGAAGTATATGCTATGATCTTTGAAATATAGTGTTATGTGTAATGTGTGAGCATACTTATTTAAACATGAAATGAAATTTTGGAATTTGATCTTTGAAAGATACCAAAAAGTTTTAAATCTCCCTAACTTCTGGTTGCATGCTTCGTTGAGAAGTATTAAGATATCATGTGTTTGATGGAATGTTTGTTCAATAACACTTCTTAAACCGGTTTAGTCCTAGATCGGGTGAGGGGTGTTACATTTATTGGTATCATAGCTTAGGTTTAGTCGATTCTATGACTAAACCGAGTCTTGTTGCATCATCATTTGTTACATGTACCACCTAGAAGTTAAATATGATAAGTGCTTGTGATCTATGTCTATTAAAAGCTTTCTTTTATGTTTTGATAGTCAATAGAAATGTCTGGAATATGTTTGGGCTAGGATATCAATAGCCCGACTGGTTCCTCCAATGAAGAGGAAGTGTATGGATGAATTAGAAGTTATAATAATCTTTCAAAATATTGCTAAATAGCAACCCAAACTCTTTTCGTTTCCTTATGGTTTAGCAACCACAAACCTTGATAAACAAGTTAGATCAATATCAAGTTTATACCTTCGTTGGCACAATCAAATTTTACTCAGCCCTTGTATGTGCCTTGTTTGATTCTGGTCCAACTCGTTCCTCTATATGTTTTATCCATATCTAGAAAATTCTAAATCAAGTTTTGAAACCACAAATTATAGTATTTGTCATCAATCCTTTGAGAGGCAAGGTTGTAATAAACCAAGTATGTATGAATTGTCCTTTGTTTATATCAAGAATTTTCTTCTTCCTAATCTTTTAACCCTACCTTTCCATGAATTCAACCTTATCTTGGGATTAAATTTACTAAGTAAGCACCATGTGTTGGAGGGATTGTTGCAAAAAAAGACTTTTCCTCCTGAGGTTGGGAAAAGAATCCATATTCTTGATAAGTAAGAAACCTTCTGAATCAAATTCAGTATTTGTTGTTATATCCGATATTAATTCGACCAAACTTGTTCTTGAACTTATCCTTGTTGTCCCTGCATTACCTAATTTATTCTTTGAAAAACCTTTGGGATTACTTCCAACAGGGGAAGATGAATTTGGAATTGAAGTTCAATCAGGATTTGCTCCAGTATTCTTCAAGATCAAACTCTGATTAGGATACCATCTGATGAAGATTAAAGAATCAGATATTTCTAAGACTACATTTAGAACTTGGTATGGTCACTAAAAGTTTCTCGTAATGCCTTTTTGGCTTAATAAAATCCTCTAGCAGCATTATTAGATCTTATGAACCAAGTTTTAAAGCTTTATTTTTTACAAATTAGTGGTTGCTTTCATCGATGATATTCTTATCTATTCCAAAGATAAGGATGAAATTCGAAACACCTTCAAATTGTTTTACATGTCCTTCGAGACCATCGACTTTATACAAAGTTCAGTAAGTGCGAATTTTGGCTATTTGAAGGGTTCTTCCCCGATCATGTAATATTTGCAAAAGAGTGGGGTTGATTCTAAGAAAATTCAATCAAGGGTTGTCTGGAGGTCTCCAGGAAATGTTAGTAAAATTAGAAGTTTTCTGAACTAGCTAAATATTATTAGAGATATGTTAAAGGGTTCTCTATTTCTGGTCGTTTCTTTAGTCTAGCTTCTTCGAAGGGATGTAACTCCCGTTTGGTCAGAGAGCCAACACTGAAGTTCTAATCTGGGGAAACTAGTGCTTACTTATACTCTGGATTTGACACAACTTGAATCGGGGAAAAAGATTTCACAGTTTCTAGTGGTGTATCTCATCCTAGATTAGGAAGTGTACTCATGTAAGAGGAAAAATAGTAGCTCGTAATTCCCGACAATTGAAGCCTCATGAATTGAATTATTCGACTCATAATTTTGAGTTTGTTGTTGTTGTTTTTGCCCTTAAGTTTCCAAAGTAATATCTCTTAGGAGAAAAGTGTTATTTGTTCACAAATCATAAAAGTTTTCAAATACCTTTTTGGCCCAAAAGGAAGTAAACATTAGACAAAGAAGGTGATATGATTATTATGAAGTTGTTTATAGGAACCTTGTTATATATATTTGAGAATTCTCTCTAAGATGTTAAAATTTACAATGTGTTCCATGCTTCGAAAAATATCATTTTGATCCATCCCATGTGTTAGAACCGGAAGAGGCAGAACTTAATCCAGATTTGTCCTATGAAGAAGAACCAATACCCCAATCTGTTTCCTTCAGGTAAATTCGAGGAAGAATTTTCTTTTAGGGGAGGAGAATTGTAATATCCCAAAATATAGCCTAGAAGTATGTTACTAAATTGAACATAGTTCAAATTGATTAAAGATATCCTTATAGAGGATAATTTAATAGTTAAGGACTATTTATGAAACTTGTAAAGTGTGCTAGCCAAAATAGAATGGACCAATTAGAAAGTCTTGATTGTTTAAGGTATTGCATGCATTAAGAAAGAAAATTTAGGACATGGACATATGTCATGAGTATGTGAGGACTTGTAGGAGGGGGACCTCGGCCAAGTGGGAAGAAATTACAACATTTTTCTTCATCTCCTCCAAGTGGCCGAAGCACCCAAATTAGAAAGAGAAAAGAGAAAGCTTGTTGGTTAGCCATGGAAGCTTAGATCAGAGCTTTAATTTAACATGATTCCTAAATTTTTGCTTAAATAGCTTAAGGAGGAAGGTGAAATATTCTCCCTTATCACCTTGATTCATTTGAGATTGAGAATTTGTCCTTGAAACACGTGTTACTAGGTTCGTTTGAAGGTCAATCTATGTTAAGAAAATTTTAGGACTTGTTTGAATGGTGTATTTGATTAATTGTCATGTTTTGGTGATTGTTGAAATATGGTTAAGATGATAATTGAATTGTCTTTACATCCTAGAGTATGTTATGATAATTGATTGTTAAATTGGAACATGTTGTGACCAAGAATAATGTTTGAGTTGTAAAATTTGTCAACTTACTTGATGATAATGAATTATAGGTGACATGAACTTAGGTGTTTTTATTAAGGACTATTTTTTTATTAATTCAATGTATATTGTTTCTAATAATGGAAATGGAATGATCGAGTTAGAATTGAAAACTATTTTTTTCTAGTAAAAATAGAGGAGGAATATATATATATATATATATACATATATGTTTACGTGCATATTGAAGTGTTTGGCATATGTAAATAAATGAAATAAGGACTGTTTTAGGGTTGTTTGTAAATCTGGAAACAGGGGACAATTTTATAAAGTTCAAGGGCCGATTTGCAATAGAATAGGATCTGTATTGGATTGTTTTGTGTGTATATGAAATTAAATGGACTATTTTGATGTATATAAGTATGTATGCAAGTATATGGAATGTTTTAAATGTATATAAATAAGTTAGGGACATTTTTGTAAGGATAGGCTATGTTAAAAGGATCCATGAAAATTTATAAGTTAGAATCAATGAATGATAGTAATGACTTGTATAACTAGTAATATGGATCTATTGATAATTAAATTCCTTTGTATTAATAGATAAGTTATGTTAGAATGCTTACTTATCAAAGGTTGCTTTGAATGAATAAACACATATGCTTTGTTCAAATCACATGTGGTTAATGGTGTATAGTTTATATAGTATCTTTGTAAATGTACATATGCTTTGTTCAAATTTCATGTATATACTTGTACAGGTTTTGATTGAATACCATGTTTATATGTAAACACTCTGTACGAATGTTTAAATGAATATATATATATATAAGTTATGTCCTATTCAATTGCTATTTGAATATATATAAGTTGTGTCCTATTCGATTGCCATTTGAATATATATAAGTTATGTCCTATTCGATCGCTATTTGAATATATATAAGTTATGTCCTATTCGATCGCTATTTAATAATATATAAGCCATGTCCTATTCGATTTCTATTTGATTTCATATAAGCCACGTTCTACTCGACTGTTATATGATTACACATAAACCATGATCTATTTTAATATTTACATGTATATATGAACTAGTTTGATTCAAATTATCCATGTATAAGTATAAATACTTGATTGTATGGCTTGTCTTAAAATGGATGACATCTTGTCCAAGCTTATAAGTATATGTATATGTTTAATAATTAAGTGAAAGGATGGATTAATGTTCATACTTTATCTGCTTTAAACTACCTCACTGAGTAATCATACTTATTCATCCTTTCACTGTCTTTCAGGTTAAGTTCGCTTTCAGTTAGCTTTTCAGCTTGGACAAGATCACAGGAAGTCGAGATGTATGTCTTGTATTTCCTTAAAGAACTCCTAGATAGTGGCACATAATCATTGGCTATGCATGATGCATTTAGTCAAATCTTTGATCTCATATGTGTATAAGTTTCTTAAGTAGCTATCCCTATTTTTAATGGCCTATTATGCTTTTGGTTGCTTGTTGGTTAAGTTTTGTTTAATATGGTAATCGAATAGTTGCTTGATAGCTAAGTTCTGCTAGAGATAGATTCAAATGCTTGCTTGTTTAATAAGTTATGTTAGTTATAGTATTTGAATGAGTTAAGTTCATGAATGAATGGAAGGACAGCTATATAGTTTGAATAAGATTAAAGGATAATAAAATTCAAAATGTTTGTTATGCTATAAGAGGATTGGTTAGATGGTTATGATCATTGAAGTTGTTTATGCTAGTCAAACTATCTAGGAAGGTAGGTCATTAGGTAGTTGTTTGATTTCTTGTCATGTTAAGTAACCTATCAGATATTACTTGATTGGTTTAAATAATGAATATCTTCAAAGTTTTGTTAAGTATAATATGTTGGAAGTCAAGGAATAGGTCTTAAGGTTTAAAAGCCTTGAATGATTTATACATGTAGGGTAAATGATTGTTTAAATAAGGTAGTAATATTTCTATGGGATTAAATAATGCTTATTACCTTCTACTTGTCAAATTAACAATAAGGAAATGATCTATGTATCTTTATCATCTATTATGTACTAATTCATTTGAAATGGTATGGGATTCACAAAGATGTTATTAATAAGCTAAGGGTTTTAAGTTGACTATCTGATGAATAAATTGTCTTAATCTTGTTGGCCTAATTTGTTATGAACCTTAAAAGATTTAAAATCGAAGTTTAAACCACTAAATTGTCATGAATGAATCAAAGTAGTGACCTAATTTGTTATGAATGAATCAAAGTAGTAACCATTTTGACAAATTGTCAAAAATTAAGTGACCATTTCGGCAAGGAGGTTTTTTATAAGGATTAAATCTGAATTTTAGTTGAAATAATAGAATTCAAGTAGTAATGTTGATTTGAGGACTAAATTTAAAAGTTAAGAAGTTTGAATCCTTATCTTTGCATTTTAGTGACTAATTTGGAAAGAACGAAAAATTAGAGGGAAACATTTTTGAATAATTATTTGATGAAGAAAGTGATACACTAGTGGTTTGAATCAACCAAGGGGACCAAATTGACAAATAGCAAAGTAAGGAGAAATTAGTATAAAGTTTGAAGTTATTTATGGAAGTTGTGTAGGAAAACTGGATTTGGCATTAAGTTTGAAAATTCACCATAAATTCTACAAAAATGGTTAGATGGTGAATTTTATATCGATGTAAAGATTTATTCGTCTAGTTTCATTTAAAACAAATGGAAACTGATTTCGAGTTCCGAGTTAAAAGATATTAACTTTTAATCGAATGAAGGTCGGAAAAATTATAGAACAGTTTCTGTCAGGACAGCCCTGTAAACGGGAGTTTGATGAATTTTCATAATTTTTCTAGATTTTATTAAATTATGTGGCTTATACCGTTAAAACCGTTATCGAATCTAGTTTCTACGGTATAAAGGAGATTAAGATTCAGTATGTATTCTGTCCTGTAGAAGTAAATCTTTGATGGTAGTGCAAGTTGACAGAAAATGGAAATTGAGACAATTTGTGTCTAATGTTGGTTAGCAAGCTTGGAGGAATTAATTGTAGATAGCTCAATTGAAATATTGTTAGAAGATAATCTAACAAATGTTTATTTATATTCATGTGATAAATGAAGTTGGATCCAAATCAAATGAAGGTTTGAGGTACTATAAAGGAAAGGATCAATAGAGCTTAGTGAGGCATATTAATAAATGGCCAAGGTGAGTGCATTTCTAAATGTTGCATTACATTGAAAATGGCATTGCATTTCTCTATAATACATGATATGATACATTGCTCGACATGGCAAGCTTGATGGAATACCAGGTACGGATTATTGTTTGCATAAATGATGATGCATTATGCTTACTTGAATTACATGATAGTGATGATACATGATTCATATGACAATATGATACATGAATTGCATGAATAATGATATGATTAAAATGAAACAAGTAACCACCTTGGGGACCCACGCACTTGGTGTTGCACCTGGGGATCCACGCCCATGGTGCCAAGAGCACTAAAGAGGTGCGATTATAAGAAGCAAAGAGCGTCCTTTTATGAGGAGCAAAGAGCATCCTCGAGTACGTACTCAAGTATTAAGGCTATGGAGTCTTAAAGGACTTTTCAGCTAGAAGTATTAAGGCTATGGAGTCTTAAAGGACTTTTCAGCCAGTATCCAAGGCTATGTAGTCTTAAAGGACTTTTCAGCCAGTACAAAAGGCTACGGAGTCTTAAAGGACTTTTCAGCCAGTATGATCACAAGACGATTACATGAAAGACATGATATGCAAATGATTGCATAATGAAAGCATAACCATGATAGAATACATGTTATGCAAATGATGGCATAATGAAAACATGACCATGATAGAATACAAGTTATGCAAATGATGGCATAAAGAAAGCATGAACATGATAGAGCACATGATATGCAAATGATTGCATAATGAAAGTATAACCATGATAGAGTACATGATATGTAAATGATTACATGATGAAAGCATATCCGTGATAGAGAATATATTATGAAATAATATCACGATTTATATGATAATTATGATACATGACATATGTACATTGTGATATGCTTTCCATGTTAGAGAAAACGAAATGCACTTTTATATATACGACATATTGTATTACATTATTTCATGTTTTTAAAATAAATAAGTTTAACTGTCTCACTAAGTTTGTACTTAGTGTGTGTTTGATTCACACGTAGGTTAAATTGGAGCAATATTTAAAGAGGAGTTGAGCATGTTGATCAAGCTTCAATCTATAAAACATCAGTAAGACATTCTAAATTATGACAATCTCTAATGGGCATGTAAGCTATTTACTTACTGATAGTATATGATGCATTAAATTGAATTATAATGATAGTTTAAATAATGAGCTAGAAGATGAATCGTATGAAGCTTAACTTTCAATAGCATTTTTAAGTAACATCTATAATGTATATTCAACTACGAGTATACGTTATGGGTGTTACATTTATTGGTATCATAGCTATAGGTTTAGTCGATTCTGGAGGTTAAACCGAGTTTAATATGATTGATATTAAGTACATGCCCCTAGGATGTCATATTACTGATGCACTGATTATATGACTTGATGCTGCTCCTTATTAGTATAAGGTGAAATGATACTAGAATAAGGAAAGTAAAACGATGATAGATTTCGTCAGTTGACGAATCTTAGAGGTTAAGAAAGGACCTATAGTGGATATGATACAGTAAAATAAGCCTGGAAGTTAGTTCTTGTTTAGAATAAGTTATCTGCAAGGTAAAGAGATGATATAGTAATTATAAGATACTCGGATACGAATGAGTAAGAAAAAGAAGTACCTTTACTTTACAAATATATATATATGTTTGAAGATAACAATGTCAGTAGTTGCTGCAGATGTAATCCGGCGATTTACTCAAGATAAGTTAAAGATTGAAGTTATGATGGAAATAACTAAGTAGTATCTTATTATAAGATATTTGTACTGTCAGTACATATAAGGGAGAATTGGAAGGTTAAGTAATGATACTACTGAGATGATTAGAAAAGAAACTAAGAAAGAAATTGATATGTAAAGAGATTATATTTGAAGCTCAAAAAGAAGATGTTAGGTATGAATCAGTCACGGTAATAAAAGTAGTAAACTATATTGCAAGGATAATCAAAGAAAACATGGAAAAAGTTACAATGTAGACTCCTTAAATGTTAGAAAAACTTTGAAAAGTCTTTAAATCAGACACAACCTAAGTAAGAAGTGATTATAAGAAGAAACGTTTAAATTTTTAAAAGGAATTAGTTCCTTAATGAAGTCAAAGGAAGTGTGTTTAGTTGAGGATTGTTCCGACTAATTGAAATTTCCCTAGAAATATTTCTAGAAAAGAGCAAGAGTCTCGGATTACAAGGGTTATAAAGATACCTGTAGCATAAAAAATGAAATGAAGTATGAACTTTTTCCGATTTCTACCTGGATTGAGCTACTGGTGTAGTAGGAAGCTTAAGTATAGGAACAAGAAATCATGTTTTAGATATCAGAACAAGAAATCATGTTTGGAACATGTATACATTGAAAATTCGAGGACGAATTTTCTTAAGGGGGAGGAATTGTAATATCCCAAATTTTGGCCAGTGACCAAAATGTAAATTTTTGAAAGTTTAGGGGTTAAAGTATAAATTTTGGAAAAGTTTGGGGACTAAAGTGGAAATTTCCCCAATAAGTGATTTTATTCAGTATAAGGGTGAATCTGGTCGAAATAAGAACATTGATATCAATTTTGAGAATTAAGATACAATAGAAAGTATCGAATTTAGATTGAATGAAATTGTTAAGCGTGCTTAGGTTAGAGAAATATTAGGATGAGTGGCCTTTGGGAATGTCCCATAAAAATATTTTTGATCGACATTTTGGACTCAGTAAAAGTAGAAAATATTCGTATGGAATTCAAATAAAGGATTTTTACAAGAAACCTTATGCTATGAAGATTTTCAATCATTAGCGGAATAATAGACTGAGTTAAGAAAATTCAGTCTAAGTCTTTATGAAATGAAATTTTTAAGGTTTAAAAGAATCAAGTGATAGATAGTGAGCTGAATTGGGTGCTTTCAAAGTTTGGTAAAAATATGAGGAAAATTAAAATGGGAATTGAAGTTCAGTGACCAAAATGAAAATTTTGAATGTTTTGTGGCCAAAGTATAAACTTTGGAAAAGTTCAGTGACCAAAGTGTAATTTTCAAAAGTTATGTATTTTAACCCCGTAAATGAATAGTTCACCCCTAAGAATGGTATTTTTGTGTTACTCGGATTTTTCGTACGAGGCTTATATTAGTGGCTATAAAGCTTTAAAGTTCAAATGAAGAAATTTGGAAATCGTATTAAGTGAAATTCGAATATTTGGACTGGATAAATGCCATAAATAAAAATCTAAGATATTTTGGGAGATGGCCGGTTAGATTGGAACTAATTTGGTTCAATTTTAATGGGATGGCAAATTTTCAGACTTGTTAGTAAATAAAGACTAGTTGAGGGGCAAATTAGTCCTTTGACATGGATGGTAAATTTGAAATATTTAAAAGTTACAATGCAATTTTGGAAGAAGGAAGTTGAAGATTTAATCTTGGCCCTTGATTGATGATAAGATCAATCTCAACCGTTGGATCAAAAGGGTAATTTAGTAATTTTCCTATTTGAATGAATTTAAAATTCATTTATAATACACATGTGGCTTAATTGATTATTATTAAAAGAAAAGAATCAAAAGATGAAGACTCTTCATCTTCTTCATTTTGAAATTTAGAGGAAAAAGGGGAGAAAATTTTTCAAGTTTGATTCAAGCTCCGAAACTCGACTTTCAGGTAATATTTTCAACTGCAAAGTTGTTCTACTATTCAAGCTCTATCTTTTGATGTAAATAATTCATGGATTTCATGCTTGATTGATGAGAATTTTACATTAGAAGAATTTAGGGTTTATGAATCAAATTGAGGGTTTTGAGATTTTATGATTCTATGGTTGAAATCAAGTTTGTATGATGTTAAAATCATGTTATTGAGTTGGGATTTAAACCCTATACATTTCGGTTATTGTGGAAAAGATTAGGGTTTATATATTTAAGTCTAATTTAAGGTTTGTGATGTTGAATTAATGATTTAGTAAGTTTGAATTGTTGATTGGATGCAAAACCCTAAGTTAAAAGTTTAAGGACCATTTTGACAAGTTTTAAAGTTGAGGGACATATATGAATTTCATGAAATTGATGTGAATTTATGTTATTAATGATTTTAGAGACATGAAAATGAAGTTAGAATGCTAAACCGATGTTGAATCAAAGTAGTGACCATTTTGACAAATTGTCAAAATTAAGTGACCATTTCGGCAAGGAGGTTTTTGATAAGGATTAAATCTTAATTTTTGTTTAAATAATAGAATTCAAGTAGTAATGTTGATTTGAGGACTAAATTGCAAAGTTAAGAAGTTTGAATCCTTATCTTTGCATTTTAGTGACTAATTCGGAAAGAACGAAAAATTAGAGGGAATCATTTTTGAATAATTATTTGATGAAGAAAGTGATACATTAGTGGTTTGAGTCAATTAAGGGGACCAAATTGACAAATAGCAAAGTAAGGAGAAATTAGTATAAAGTTTGAAGTTATTTATGTAAGTTGTGTAGGAAAACTGGATTTGGCAGTAAGTTTGAAAATTCACCATAAATTCTACAAAAATGGTTAGATGGTGAATTTTATATTGATGTAAAGATTAATTCATCTAGTTTCGTTTAAAACAAACGGAAACTGATTTCGAGTTCCGAGTTAAAAGATATTAATTTTTAATCCAATGAAAGTAAAAAAAATTACAGAGCAATTTCTGTCATGACAGCCCTGTAAACGGGAGTTTGATGATTTTTCATAATTTTTAGATTTTATTAAATTATGTGGCTTATACCATTAGAACCGTTATCGAATCTAGTTTCTACGGTATAAAGGATATTAAGATTCATTATGCATTCTGCCCTGTAGAAGTAAATCTTTGATGGTAGTGCAAGTTGACAAAAAATGGAAATTGAGACAATTTGTGTCTAATGTTGGTTAGCAAGCTTGGAGGAATTAATTGAAGATAGCTTAATTGAAATATTGTTAGAAGTGAATCTAACAAATGTTTATTTATATTCACGTGATAAATGAAGTTAGAACTGAATCAAAAGAAGGTTTGAGGTACTATAAAGAAAAGGATCAATAAAGCTTAGTGAGACATATTAATAAATGGCCAAGGTGAGTGCATTTCTAAATGTTTGCATTACATTGAAAATGGCATTGCATTTCTCTATAATACATGATATGATACATTGCTCGACATGGCAAGCTTGATGGAATACCAAGTACGAATTATTGTTTGCATAAATGATGATGCATTATGCTTACTTGAATTATATGATAGTGATGATACATGATTCATATGACAATATGATACATGAATTACATGAATAATGATATGATTAAAATGAAACAAGTAACCACCTTGGAGACCCACGCCCTTGGTGTTGCACCTGGGGATCCACGCCCATGGTGCCAAAAGCACTAAAGAGGTGCGATTGTAAGAAGCAAAGATCGTCATTTTATCAGGAGCAAAGAACATCCTCGAATACGTACTCAAGTATTAAGGCTATGGAGTCTTAAAGGACTTTTCAGCCAAAAGTATTAAGGCTATGGAGTCTTAAAGGACTTTTCAGCCAGTATGATCACAAGACGATTACATGAAAGACATGATATGCAAATGATTGCATAATGAAAGCATAACCATGATAGAATACAAATGATGGCATAATGAAAACAGGACCGTGATAGAATACATGTTATGCAAATGATGGCATAAAGAAAGCATGACCATGATAGAGCACATGATATGCAAATGATTGCATAATGAAAGCATGACCATGATAAAAGTACATGATACGTAAATGATTACATGATGAAAGCATATCCATGATAGAGAATATATTATGAAATAATATCATGATTTATATGATAGTTATGATACATGACATATGTACATTGTGATATACTTGCCATGTTATAGAGAAAACGAAATGCACTTTTATATATATGACGTATTGCATTACATTATTTCATTTTTTAAAATAAATAAGTTTAACTGCCTCACTAAGTTCGTACTTAGCGTGTGTTTGTTTCACACGTAGGTTAAATTGGAGCAGTATTTGAAGAGGAGTTGAGCATGTTGATCAAGCTTCAATCTGCAAAACCTCAGTAAGACATTCTAAATTATGACAATCTCTAGTGGGCATGTAAGCTATTTACTTACTGATAATATGTGATGCATTAAATTGAATTATAATAATAGTTTAAATAATGAGCTAGACGATGAATCATATAGGGATAAAAAAAATTAAGCTTAACTTGCAGTAGCATGTTTAAGTAACATCTATAATTTATATTTAACTACGAGTGTTATGGGTGTTACACAATAAAGTAATATAGAATTGTTGATATGATAATTTTGTTTTTGCTTTACTTCCATATTCTTTGTGTCAATTGATACATGATCATGCTAGTGTCTACAGTCTTTCCATTCTTTTTGGTTGTATTTTAGCTTTAGCAATCGTCTATTTTGATTCATATTTTGTTGTATATATACTCACATTAAACATAAATTTTTGGATTTTCATATATTTATTTTTGGAACTAAATTTAATAAAAATCAATGAAAATTTCATATATTTATTATTCTTCCTTATGTTTCAGTTTTCACTTTTATTTATATCTTCTTTATACATTTTCGTATCGAATTGATATATTGCTTGTGTTTTGGATTTTTATTTTCTCATCTTAGTTTTTATATCATATAATCATGTTGTGTACATTATTCATCGCCACTTTTAACCTAATTTTTTTCTCTGCCCTAATCCCAGCGTCACAACCTCATTTTCTCAGTTGTTTACTTGGCCGATGGTCGACAACCAGTCTTATTTTTTTATAAAAATCTTTACTTTTGTGGCATGTGTTCCCTTTGCCTTTGTTGCACGCTTTTTCTTTATTTTTTGTGGTTCATTTCATCTGTCGTTTTGGCATGATTTCAACATATCTTAGCGTTCGTTTGGTGTTCGTACATAGATCTTCAAGGTGCTAGTTTCTGATTTTGATTCTGTCGGTGGTCATAGCAAGATAGACCCCTAGTCAATTGATGGTTGTTTGCAATGTAATCAAACCTGGGTAGCGGAGCAATGTGCCTAATAGTTTGGTTCGCTCATCACTCATTTTTCATCCCGTAAAGGGTCTCGTTTGGATAGAGATAAGAAGATTCAGGAAGGCTTCTGAATTTTGATGGTACGCTAATATCTATGGAGGTATTTATTTTTCTTTGCACCTTTGTGTTTTTGTATGAGATTTTGGTGGACTAGTCCCCATTATTCTCCCTTCATGATGCGTTGTATTTGTGATATATTTCATAGTTTTTTTAATAAAATTCAGTTGTCATTGTAAAAAAAATAATATTGTGTACCGTTAAGCTATATTTTTAGGCTCACAAGTGAAATTAAGAAATAATTGTTCTTAATTTACATTTAATAAAAAATTAATAAGATGCTCATTTGTGAAATTCCAAAACTTAACTGTAACAAGTCAAAAATATTAATTTCTTACCTCTAAAATTTATATATTTTAAATATTATATATATAATATTAATAATGAGTTATTATAAAACTTAATTACAGATTTCCATTTTAATTTGTGATTGCAAAGTTTATAACAAAAAAAAATCTCTAAACCTTATTATTTTAAATAATTTTCCATGTTATGCATTTTAATTTTATCGATTTCATAAATTAATTTTATTATTTTAACTCACGAAAACTTCAATTGCAAAGTTTATCTCAAACAATTATCCTTTTTCAAAATAATTTACTATAAATAATTTTCGTTAGGTATTTTAATTTTTATCATTATCATAAATTTAATTTAGATTTTTTTGGTAAAATCTATTACAAGAATGAGAAGTTTTTGACTTATCACAAAAAAAAAAAATATATATATATATAAGGACAAGTTGGTAAAATACACATCCAAGTAATCATATATTCCCCTAACCAAACACTATCATTTTACATTCCAGTCAAATAAACCAAGAAAGGTAATGTAACATTCCAATAATTGTACATGTAATGTTACATTTCGAGAATCCTATTCCCAAGAATAATTTTACACTCTGTGAACCAAACGCACCCTCAATATTTTATTTTAGGTCAATATGGCTCCTCTACGGATGAAAATTGTTAGTCAACTAACGATAAAACAACTTGAAATTACATGTCAGCAAAAAAATAATTTTATATTTTATATAATTGGCTTAATATCAAAATAAGTGCCCAAGCTATCATTTTTTTCCTTTTAGGTGCCTAAACTTTTTTTGCTCATTTTAAGTGCCCAAATTATCATTTTTGCCTCATTTAAGGTCAACTGAAGCACATATTTTGACAAAAAAGGAAAAAACAAGATAGTTTGAACACTTATTTTGATATTAGGCATGTATAATTTTATAAAATTAATGTTTGACTGATGTAACATTCTTTCAAGTCAACACCTTTGTTTACTTGACACTATCATGTCAACATGTACTATAATGCAAGTTTTTCATGTCATTTTAAACTATTTATCGTTAGTTGACTATACGTTTTTATCAATAGATAGGTCATTTTTAATCCAAAATAAAACGTTAAAGGCTAAATTATTTTAAATATGAACAGAGACTAAAGTAACTATTCAACAAAACATTACGAGTATCTTTGGCTTTATGCCTTGAATTTCTTGCTTTTGTTTTTAATAATATTACGTGGAAAAGTGAAAATATGTGAGGGAAAAAGGTTAAATGAGGTGTAAAGCATACTCAAACTGTGGTTACATGTTTACATTATTTAATGTTATAATGATATTTTGTAATAAATTTAAAATTTAATTATTATTATATAACTTTTAGAAGTTCGATTACTAAAATAATTTATTTAATAAAGTTTAATAACCCCATATATATTATTGTGTATTTTAATATTATGTCATTCATAACTTATTTTATACTTTCATCTTATTGCTCTTAATAAGTTTGAACCTACAACTTAGGAAAGAAAAAAAAGATGTCAACTGAGAACTTGTAACCACTTATTCTACCGATCGTTGACATATTACCATTAGTTTTTATTCTATTACTATAAAACATCATTTCAATAATTAATCTTACCACCACCATTACGGCTGTTTATAATTTTGTTGGTGTCAAACCCATGGTTTTATTACGAGCTCATGGAAGGGCAAAGTAGTAATTAAGGAAGTCTTCCAAAGGAGCCCAAATAATACGTTTGGCGCCACCCCACCGTTTTCAATTGAAAAGAAGAGCCGAGACATATAAATCCCGCTAAACTGAAAGGGTGATAATATAACAAAAAAAAAAAAGCTGTTAGCGGGAAACTCACTCAAAACACCAAAATTCCCTCCCAATTTCTTCAATACAAAAACCTCTCCTTTTCACCTTCCCTTTATATCCATCAGCCCTCAGGTTTTCTCAGCTACCAAACCACACCCTAAACAAAACTAAAAGAGAGAAGCGGAAATGGCCAACTCCGTGAGCCAAGATGCGATATCAACGATATTGGCCAATCCATCTCCCGATTCTTCTTCTCATCTTCCTGATATCATCGTCCAGGTCTTGGATCTCAAGCTCACCGGCAACCGTTACACGTATGCTTCTTTATATTCTTCAATTTATTCTTCTTTTCTCAGTTTACTCTAATAATAGCCAAACAAATTCTGGGTTTCGTGTTTCCAAGCGCAACTTGTCAATAGCCAAATAAACCATGCTGTTATATGTTTATGTCATAGGTTTTCTAGATCTGCTTTGTTTAGTTGAGAAGCTATTTTTGTGCTTTCTGTAAAACAAATTCTGGATTTTGGGGTTTTGAGCTCAACCCGTCGATAATCTGTGGTTCATTTACTTAACAGGTTCTTTAGATCTGTGTTATTTATTTGAGAAATTCATTTCATGTGTCAATTTTTTGTTTTCATGTCGGTTTTCTTGTTTGGTTGTTTGTTCAGCAACAAGCGGAACCCCAACAATGCATTATTTTTTCAAGAATAATATTTTATTTTCCATTGAAAATGTATTGACTGATTATTATTTTGTTTAATCTTTGATTTTGAAGGTTTAATGCAAGTGATGGGAAGATGAAACTGAGAGCGATATTTCCATCAAACATGTCATCTGATATCATTACAGGCAGTGTACAGAACAAGGGTCTCGTTAAAATTACTGATTATACCCTCAACGATATCCCCAACAAATCAGAAAAGTAATTGTTGATTGCCCTTCACTGTTTATTTATTTGCTTATTTTAAAGGTTTCTTAAACATGATGTTTGGAATGTGCACTGGGTTTCAGGTATTTGATTGTCACAAAATGTGAGGTAGTATCTTCTGCAGTTGAAACAGAAGTCAAAGCTGAGGAACGTGGCACTGTTTTGAAGAAGCCAAAGCTCGAAAATGAGGTTAAAAATGAGTCTAATACTGGTTTGGCTGGTATTGTTTTGAAGCCAAAGCAAGAAATGGTTTCGAAGTCTGCTGCACAAATAGTTCATGAGCAGCGAGAAAAGTAAACTTTCTTGATCTTTCTAAAGTTTCAATCTTCTTTCTTATTGTCTACAAGATTTGGTTGTTTCTTTAGTAATGTTTTACATCGTTCTTAAATTTACAGTATGGCTCCATTGGCCCGGATGGCAATGACAAGAAGAGTGCATCCTCTTGTTTCATTGAATCCTTACCAAGGGAATTGGACGATCAAAGTCCGTCTCACAAGTAAGGGAAACGTGCGTACCTATAAGAATGCTAGAGGAGAAGGTTGTGTTTTCAATGTAGAGTTAACAGATGAAGATGTAAGATTCTATATAACTTGTGATTTTCTTGTGCTGTGTGTGTGGAGAAACCTTTTAATAACTTCTCATTGATGTTTTGCAGGGTACACAAATTCAAGCCACAATGTTTAATGAAGCTGCAAGGAAGTTCTATGAGAAGTTTCAGCTGGGAAAAGTCTATTACATATCAAGAGGCACACTAAAAGTTGCTAATAAACAGTTTAAGACTGTTAAAAATGATTATGAAATGACTTTGAATGATAATTCTGTGGTGGAAGAGGCTTCTGATGAAGAAACATTTATTCCTGAAGCTAAATTCAACTTTGTCCCTATTGATCAGTTAGGCCCATATATTAATGGACGGGAGCTTGTTGGTAATTACTCATTCCTAGAAGTTAAAAACACTGCTTTAGTCCTTTAATGCTTTGGATTCTAATTGTTGCTTTTATTACATTGAATTCCAGATATTATTGGAGTTGTTCAAAGTGTCACTGCTGTATCAAATATTAAAAGGAAGATTGACAATGATAACATTCCAAAGAGGGATATGATTGTTGCAGATGAAACGTAAATGCCCACTTCTAGGCTGCTGTATGTTTTTCCTTGATTAAATATGATTTATTAATGGCATGAGCTTTTGGATGCCAGGAAGAAGACAGTGGTGGTTTCTTTGTGGAATGAGCTTGCAAATACTGTAGGTCAGGAATTATTTGACCTTGCTGATAAATCTCCTATAGTTGCAATCAAATCACTCAAAGTTAGCGATTTTCAAGGTACTCTAAAGCTGGAGCCTTTCTGATGGATTAAACTAGAAATTTTGCATTAAAATACTTATATCTTTGTGTTGGTGTTGTAGGTGTATCTTTGTCAACATTGGGTAAAAGTACTGTGCTGATTAATCCAGATGTGGCTGAAGCAAAGAAGTTGAGATCTTGGTAAGCTATGGTTGCTGGGATGCTTTATTCCTTTTTGAACTAACATTTTCTGATATAAGCTTGTTTCCATGCAGGTACGATTCTGAAGGGAAAGGGAGTTCCATGGCCAATGTTGGCATGGGTTTGACTCAATCCAGGACTGGAGCAAGATCTATGTATGCTGACAGGGTTTCCCTTTCTGATATCACTGGTAACCCTTCTTTGGGTGATGAAAAGGTATAGCACTTGGTTGTATGAACTAGCGAAACTTGTTTATTTTCTTCTTGGAGTTTGGCTTTTGGATTAAAAAATATTCTGTTGTTATTTGCTTAGAATCATTTGAGAAAAAAAACAATATTTATGGTTGGTAAAAGAACATGCTATTGCTGTTGCATTTTGCCAATGATATTATTGTTTATGATGACAATAATTTCACTTCTGATAGTCAAACATCTTTCTTGGGCAGCCTGCATTTTTCAGCATTAAAGCATTTGTTAGCTTGATCAAGTCTGAGCAGGCAATGTGGTATCGTGGGTGCAAAACATGCAACAAGAAAGTGACCGAAGCTTTAGGATCAGGCTATTGGTGTGAAGGATGCCAGAAAAATGATGAAGAGTGCAATTTAAGGTGAGATGTTGGGAACTACAATTATTGTCAAATTAGAATTTCACAGTTAAGCTGGCATTTCTAATGTTTCTTATTTCTGGCATTTCTTAGATACATAATGGTGTCAAAGATCTCTGATACAAGAGGTGAAGCTTGGGTTTCTGCCTTCAATGAAGAAGCAGAGAAAATTGTTGGATGCTCAGCTGAGGAACTTGATAAACTCAAGTCTGAGGTAAAAGCATTGCTCTGCTGATGAGAATTGAGATATGTTGATGTTTATGCATATATATAGAATATTGACTCATAAAATAAAAATTGGCATTTTCAGCAAGGAGATATTGATGGATACCAACAAAAGTTGAAGGAAGCTACTTGGGTTCCTCATCTCTTTCGAGTCAGTGTGACCCAAAATGAGTATAACAATGAGAAGAGGCAAAGGATTACAGTCAGGGCTGTTGCTCCAATTAACTTTGCCGAAGAATCCAGATATTTGCTCGGAGATATCAAGAAGATGACAAATTCTCAGTAGATTTTTTCAGCTTGCTTATGTTTGTAAATGATGGATTCAGTGGGGGGGTTTAAATTAAACTTATTATCTCTACTTTACATCTATGTAGGAAAAAGTTTTATTACGCTTTTGTACTACTGTGCTCATGAGCCTATGAAATCTTCAATTATCTGTGTTGTTTCTTGAGAAAATTACATAACAAGGTAAAATCCATTTTGTCTTGCCAACCTTAGATTCAAAATACTTGTATATGGCCACACGCTTGATATTTCATGTTCTGTTGGGTAATCTAGCTCAAACTTTACTCGAAGCAGCGGTGTGCCATTTATGCAATGCAACTCCCTCCCCTGTGACCTTTAGCCAGCTTGGTTGATTAATCTCCCTGCAAGCAGTGGAAGGCAAGCAAATTTCCACTGTGTTGCAATGACACATCATATAATATAACAACCTTGACTTGTGAAGATGGCAAAAGCAAGACCCTTGGAGCTTTTTAACATGCAGCAATAGCCGAAAAGTACTGCTTAAAGTTCTCAAATTTGGTTTGCTCGATAATTGGAGGTACTCTATCTTGGCTAAAATTTTCTTCTTCCGAAAATGAGTTCAAAAGAGAAAATACAGAGATTAATCGAGTGCTTCGTCCACCAACTTTGTTGTGTTAGCTATGGGGATGTAAAATCAGGTTATCGGATAGGTTTTAGTCAAGTAATGTCAGGTGAGGTTAAATTGGGTACGGGTTGTGTTAGGTCAATTTAGTGGTTCGATTTGAGTTAGGACGGGTCCGGGTTGACTCGGATTTGGATCATTGTCAGGTTGATTTTGAATCATGTTGAGTTCGGGTTTGGGTTGGGTAAATTTTCAGTCGGGTAAATCTCAGTTCAAGCTAAAACGGTTTGGGCTTGAACCAGTTAATTAACAGGATAATTCAGGTTCGGATAGACTTCAGGTGGGGTCACATTTTTACGGATAAAATTTAGGTCGGGTAATATCGGGTTAACTTGAGCTTCAAGTCGGGAATTAGTACCGAGTTATTGTTACGTGTACAAAGTACAAATAGACTCCGAATCTGATAATTGTAGGTCAATTTTGGATAAAAATATTTTTTAGGAATTAATATGAATCGAAATATCCCTTATTCCCTTAAGGATGTCGGATAAAAAATAATTGTAACTAAATAATAAATTTAATAAACTAAAACTTAAATTAGGATTAAAATGAAAATTTTTAAATGGATAAGGCCTTAAAGGGTAATTAATCTATAACCTAAAACTAAAATGTGGGCCGCAAAAAAATTAATTATTTAATTTAAAATTAAATTGGTAAATTACAATTTTGGCTTGAAATTAACAATTTGGAGGGAAAAAGCCCGCCTAATGTTTTAGGTTGGGGAAATTCAAGTTTTAGTCCAAATGATTTCAAAAGGTTTTTATCTAAGTCCCAAATGTTTACTTTTAGGTTTTAATTTAATTTAATGAGTCTCAATTTAGGTTATAATTGAAATTAGAGCTTCAGTTTTAGAATTCTTATAGGGACTTATAATTTATATGGTTTGGCCTAAATTACAAAAATTATAGGGTTTGGCCTATATTACAAAAATTAGAAATAAATATGGTTCGATTTTAGATAAAAATATAATTTTATTGACTAAAATGAACAAAACAACACCATCTTATTCTTTACTTTATTAGACTAAATTATAAAAATTAAAAATATTAGACTAAATTACACAAATTAAATATAAAAAAGATTAATTTCTGTTAAATACGTATTGCAAGAAATTAATTGAACACTAAGCTAAACCTTAAACCAATAACTCTAAACTACCTTACAGCATAAGCTAAAGTATTAATTTCGGTCAAATAAAGATTAATTTCAGTTTATACTATAGTATAAACCCAAAACCTTAAACCAATATCATAGACCCTAAGCTAAATCTTAATCCTTAAACCATACAAATTAATCTATTAAACTAATAACTTTAAACTACACCATAAATGATAAACCCTAAACCATTAACACTAAATCCTAAACCCTAAGCTATAAAATTCATCTCATAAACCAATAACCTACTCTACACCGTAAACCCTAAACCATTAATACAAAACGATAAATCCTAATTCCTAATTCCTAAACCTTAAGCCATAGAACCAATAACCCTAAACTCCACCATAAACCCTAAAGCCCTAAACCATTAACACTCAGCCTAAACCCTAAACCCTAACTTAAGCAATAAAACATGTATGATGCATACATGTATATCATATGTACATACATATATGTATGGACTATGGTGAACTATGTATGTATATCATATTATCATACGTACATACATAATTACATATATGTATGAAGAACTATGTATGTATGATGCATGCATTACAATTTATAAGTACAATTACAATTACATTATTATCATACATTATACGTACATATATATCATTATCATCCATTATATATTAATAAATTAAATATATCAATATCATACATACATTATAAATTTATCCATTAATTATACATACATTATACAATAATTAATTATACATACATTATACATTATAAACTAATTAAAAGCAATAATTTAAAACAAGCAAGGACTAAATTGAAATGATTATAAAATTTAAAGTTTAAATTAGTACTGAAATCAGGACTAAATTAAAAATATTTAAAATCAGGAGCCAAGACTACAATCCCCATAGAAGTTGAACGTGAGGAAGCGCTGGCCTAGAAGCCCGAAAACAAGTATGTCTAAATTGGATTTTAATCCATCAGTTTGTTTTTATTTTCTTATTCTTTGAATTCTCACTTTCTCTCTAAACCAATTCTCTCAAAAAATTCTCCCCTCTCTCTAAAAAATAACAGATTTTTAAATTTTAAAGCCTTTTTTGATCAAACCCAAAAAATCAACCCTTGTTCTGCGTCTATTCATACCAAAATATCTGTTTTGATAAAAAAAAAACACAATAATTTCATTATTTTTGTGTTTTTATGGATCGAAACACAAAACCATAAACTAGTTCTTCACCTGTTCTTCATCAATTTCTTTCATTGATCTAAATAAATACCAAAATCTCTCACTCTTCTTGTTTTTTCGATCAAACCCCAAAAATCACCTCGTTCTTCTTCTGTTCATCCCAAAATCTCTTCTTTGATCCAAAAACACACAAAAAATAGTATTTTTTGTTTTTTGGATCAAAACAGAAAACCCTAAATTTTTCTCCCTTATTCTCCATCAACAAAAAATCCAAATTTCTCTCACTTTTTTTTTTCGATGTAAACACCAAAATCATTCATTCTCTTCTCTGACTTTTCACTTTATTCTCTAACTTTTCATCTTCTCAGACTTCTCATTTTCTTCTCTCTGACTTCTCATCTTCTATGACTTCTCACCAAAATTATTCATAATTCGATGGATAGTAAGTTGAATTTTCCAGGTAAAATGTCTATTTTTGATAAGTTATATTTATTTTTTGTTTTATTTGTTATTTCGAATAAATAAATATTTTTTATTCTATGTAGGAGACAGAAAGAGATCAGAATCAGAATGATCAGCATTCAGAAAGAGATAAATAATATATATTTTTTATTTTTTATTTCTGTTAATATTTTATGTATTTTTAATATATACTTATTTTTTAAGGGGATATAAATGACCAACTGTTTGAAGCAGTTGATGACAATATTTCTTCTAAAAGGAAGGCTACCAGTTCTACAGAGTTTGGGAGACGAACTTCTCCTGCTTGAGACCATTATACATTCATCAAGTCTTCCGATGGTGGTCTTTCTGCCCACTGTAAGTATTACACAATTAAAAAGTATAAAGTTGTTTCCTATACTGGTACTTCTAAAACTAAAAGACATACTGATAAATGCCAAACTTATAAGGATTATCTTGCTAAAAATTCTAGTATGTTAAGTTCTTTTGATCAAAATAAATATTGTGAATTGTTTGCCGAGGCTATTCTGTGATGTGATCCAAATCAGCAGCAACTTTCTCCATGATTTGATCACACCATTAATGATCCTCAAGGCTAATTTTAAGGGAGTTCTACCTTGCTTTATCTTTTATTATCTTCTTTATGCATTATATATTGTTATAAACATGCTTTGCATATTAGGATTATCATATGCTATCATTTATTTGCATAGTATATGATATTCATGCATAACCTATGATCCACATCTTTATATTTAGTTATATAAGTCATTTAAGTATGTTTGCATTGCATTGCATCTTTAAACTTAAGTATGCATCATATTTTAGCTTTATTTCAGCTCACATATTGTTTGTTGTTCTCTTTAGGTACTAAGGATGAAGGCACAAGCACAAAATAGCTCAAGGATCTCGCAACAAGCTCAGATTAGCTCTAAGACATTCAAGGCAGCTCGGATTAGCTCAAGGAGTTCAATAGAAGCTCGGATCGGCTCAAAACTTAAGGAAAATATTCTAAAGGAGCTCACAAGCTTGTTGGATCAGCTCACCTAGCTAAAGTCAGCTTGGCATAGCTCAAAATCAGCTTAAAGATTGAGCTAGCTCTTTCAGCTAGCTAGCTCAGCTCAATCTAGCTCACTCCAAGCTCAACCATCCCACTTCAGCTCCACTTACACATGCCAGCTCACTACCCCAAGGGTCATATCCCCTCATAAGGAACATGTCTTACACTTTGGAGGGAAACTTAAAAATGGGCGGCAAACAGATGGAGGGTATAGACACTAAATTTTGTCCGGGTTTAAATTAAAAATGCTCGAAATAAGATCAATCCACATCACCCTTTTAATACCCAAAACCTTATACCCTAAGCCCAAAATTACATGGCCCATTACATATAATTATATATAGTAAAAAAATACAAAAATAAAAATCTCAACTCCTTCCTCATTAAGGCTTTATTCCCATTGGATGGATGGATGCTTAAATCCTATTGGATGAACCACAACTTAGTGAGTAAGGTCTTGAACCTCATTGGTTCTATTTTTATGGGATAAAAAAATAAAATAAGAAAAATATAATACTACCTACCCTAAAGCAAGAGGAGACGACATTTTTCCCACTATCCATTACCCTATCTTTTCCCCTAGCCACACACTAAGCCGCCCCCCCAAAACCATCTTTTTCTCCCATATTTGGCAACCCCCCTAATTCTCCATTTATAATCCCTTACCCTTTCAACCATTATTGAAGAACAAAAAAATCATCACCTCAAGCTTAAACTCCACCAGCCACCGTTCAAGGTTCAAAAAATCACACTGATTCGAATCACCAACCCTTAAACCAAGTTTTTTAACTCCAACGACAACGATCCGTAGATTGATTGATCGAGCATACATTTGGATTTTGGTATTTTGTTCCCCTTTTATTATATATTTTTTATGTAATTTATTCTTATGGTTTAATGAAATATTGATGAGATTTGTTGATATCCTCTTTATCTATTTTAGTTTTTTCTTATGTGTTTTATTTTGTTTAATATTTAGTTTGTGATATGTATGTTATTTTACTTGTTGGATGTTGTTTAATTTATTTGCTTGTATATATTATTATTATTATTATTTCATATTTGCAACACCCTTTCAATAAGGGACAGAAGATGAAGGTTCTGCAAAGACAAAGGGCCCATAGAAGGTAAGGGTGACCAACCAGAAAGCAAGGCTTTTTCCCCCAACAATTCTAAAAATGACTTCCACTCATGCATCATTTTTAGTTAGAGGTTCTTATGTTAGGAGCATGCTAACTCATTCCATCATAGCATTTTAAACAAGTATTTGAAGATTGATAAAAGATTTGATCCACAGCTTCACGAGAGGAGAAATAGATCTCAACAAAGATTCAAGAGTCATTTGACTTGCATGATTATGATTTCTAAGGGTCTTACAATCTTCGGTTAGTCGGGAGCGACGAGCATCTTTTTATGTCTAGACGATCCGAAGTTACGGCTTTCAGTCAAGGTGTTCTAGTGGTCTTTAAGTGAGACACCTTTTTCTCTAAGGTATTCCGGTAGTCTCAAAGCAATATGCCCTTTCATATTAAAACTCGGATTCCCTGATTTTATCCTTTCTTAAAGATGTTTTTTTTTCTTAAAACGAATTTCTTAATTCGATCCTTTCTTAAGGATGTTTTTCTTAAAACAAACGAAATTCTTAATTCGATCCTTTCTTAAGGATGTTTTTCTTAAAACAAACGAATTTCTTAATTCGATCCATTCTTAAGGATGATTTTCTAAAAACGAATTTCTCAATTTGATCATTTCTTAAGGATGTTTTTCTTAAAACTCGGATTCCCCGGTTTTATCATTCATCAAGGATGTTTTTCTTAAAACTCGAATTCCCCGATTTTATCCCTTCCTCAAGGATTTTTTTCTTAAAATGTAAATTTCTCAATTTCGATCCTTTCTTAAGGATATTTTTCTCAAAACCAATTTCTCAATTCGATCCTTTCACAAGGACGAGCTTTCATTCTTTAAATTTGACCCTTTTCTAAAAGAAAAAAAAGAAAAGGAGAAAAAATACATCTCTAAAGCAAAAACCCAAAAGGGCGCTTTGGAGCAAAGTTCTGGAGAATGTGATAGAGAGGGTCGAACGGGGGTTGAGTCTTAACACAAAGAGAAACAACAAATATGCAAAGACGAAGAAGAAAGAGAAAGAAAGCCAAAACAAGAAGCCAAGAGAGAAGGCACGCAAGCATTGTCTAAATTTTATTTGTCATGCATAGTCAGGCATCCTTAAGGTAGGAGCATGCTAACTAGCATCATCAAATCATTATGTCTGTTTCTTTCAGGTATTTGAAAAACAACAAAAAGTGGATCCTATGCTTAAGGAAAAAGGAGTAGATGCCAACAAAGAATCAAGAATCTTTTAACTTGTTCAAAAGCTCACCAATCTCCAACTGTTTGGGAGCAACGAACATTTTATGCCAAGATGAACAGAAACCGAGGGCATTCCAGTAGTCTCTAGCGAGATATCATTCGGTGTCAAGGCGACCAACAATCGAGACATAATCTTTTAGGAGTCTCAAAGAGAGAATTTCATGAAGATGAAAGGCGAACGGTTCTATATAGGAGGAACTCACAGCTCGGAATCTTCAGACAGGGAAGTGGGACAAAATTTGTATCTTTAGTCTTTGCTCTATTCCTGTTTCACAGCAATGAGCAAAGAGGGGCAGCTGTAGACACTACATTTTGTACGGGTTTAAATTAAAAATGCTCGAAATAAGATCAATCCATATCACCATTTTAATACCCAAAACCTTATACCCTAAGCTCAAAATTACATGGCCCATTACATATAATTATGTATAGTAAAAAATACAAAAATAAAAATCTCAACTCCTCCCTCATTAAGGCTTTATTCCCATTGGATGGATGGATGCTTCAATCCTATTGGATGAACCACTACTTAGTGAGTAAGGTCTTAAACCTCATTGGTTCTATTTTTATGGGATAAGAAAAATAAAATAAGAAAAATATAATACTAACTACCCTAAAGAAAGAGGAGACGACATTTTTCCCGCTATCCATTACCCTATCTTTTCCCCTAGCCACACACTGGCGCCGATTTTTCCCCCAAAACCATCTTTTGCTCCCACATTCGGCAGCCCCCAAATTCTCCATTTATAATCCCTCACCCATTCGACCATTATTGAAGAACGAAAAAAAATCATCACCTCAAGCTTCAGCTCCACCACCCACCGTCCGAGGTTTAAAAAATCACACTCATTCGAATCACCAACCCTTAAACCAAGTTTTTTTAACTCCAACGGTAACGATCCGTGGATTGATTGATCGGGCATACATTTGGATTTTGGTATTTTCTTCCCTTTTATTATATATTTTTTATGTAATCCATTCTTATGGTTTAATGAAATATTGATGAGATTTGTTGACATCCTCTTTATTTATTTTAGTTTTTTCTTATGTGTTTTATTTTGTTTAATATATAGTTTGTGATATGTATCTTATTTTACTTGTTGGATGTTGTTTAATTTATTTGCTTGTATACGTTATTATTATAATTTCATATTATCCCTTTATATACATATAGTTGTTATTTTACTTTATCTTATTATATATATGTTTAATACGTATTATATATTATAAATATTATGTTTATATTATATATTATTATTACTATATATTATGGTATTACCTATCTTATAGTATATATTATATTACTATATATCGTATGTCATATATTATATTTATATCATATATGTTATATTATTCTTATTATATTATCCATATTATCACTACTATAATATAATATTTACATATGTATATATATATATTATTACATATAACATTTAATTTCCGCAACTAACATTTATTTTCCGTATTTCCTATGTTAGATCCGGTCCTTTTTCTGGATCTCTTTTCCTTTTACTCTCTTTTGTTCGATCCGGTCCTTTTTCTGGATTGCATTTTTTCTCTCGATCCAGTCCCTTTTCGGATTCTTTTTAATTCTAGCTTTTATTTTTCTCGCAATTTAATTTTCCCGTAATTTAATTTTTCGCATTTTAATTTTTGTATTTATCTTATGCATTTTTTTATGTTCGATCCGGTCTTTTTCGAATTATTTTTAATTTCTGCCTTATATTTATGCTTTAATTTGACATCTATATATTTGCTTCATTTTCTTGCACTCGAATATGAACTGTTAATGCGATGCCTTTTTATTCGGGAGTAAACGTGGCTAGTACCAAACGCAGTGGTGGTGGCTTTTCAGTTTGCTCTTGAATAACGGGGCCCTTAAAATTTACTTGCATGTATAACCAAATTTCAATTTAATCGTCACTTTAATTTAGAAAGTTTAATATTAAAAAAACAGTAATTATATTTTTTTCTTTTGGTACCAATTTTTGGGCGGTGTGGGGTGCCAAAAACTTCCCCATCTGTAACCGACTTCCGAACCTGCTTTCAAACGGATCTCTGATTTTTATGGTGTTCGGCCTACCTCAGTGGCTAGTGGCGACTCCAAATTTTATTGCTATTAAAACACAAAATTTTAAAGTATTCCCCATTTTCCAAATATTTTTCCCAAAAATTAAAGGAAACCCATTACTCCTTTTTCTAGCGATCACTTTCGAAATTAAATTTTGAATTTTCAAAAATTAGGTCGCTATAGAGGGAAAGTATGCGTGCGCCAAAATAAAGAGTTCCAACCAAATCACTCTTCATTGGGCATATTCATCGCCAAAAAACGTTTGTTAGATTGATTGCCATTTTGAGCAGGATACAAGCATAACTAGGTCGAGAAGTCTTCATGAAACTTGTTCTCCTATCTCTTAGCTTTCCAACGCATGTTGAATTGTGTCAATCCAATATCGGGAGCTCAAGATATGTCCAAATTACCGAAGGAAGTGCAGGCTGGAATTCCATACGAGAAATTACAACTTTTCAAATGTTTGAGCGCCAAAACCATTTGGAGGGAGACACAAATATGGCCGAATCAACACCAGCCCTTTGGAGGGAGTCACGACTAGCCTTTGGAGGGAGACACCTACCTATTAGGCCACTTCTTCACCTATGTAATGCCTTTTCGGCTACTCCCCTAGAAAACTATAAATAGGGCCTTTCATTTCATTTGTAAGACTTCAAATTCATAATACAAAATTTCCTTTGTGAGAATTTTCTCTCTTTTTATTTCTTTTATAACTTTATCGACTTATCAAGTACTTTGTACTTGTGGCGTCAAACCTTCTTTTCCATCTTGATACTTTGGGTTCTTGGTTCTTTATAACCAACGGGTCCAAGTCCTTTCTACCACCCCTTAAAGACATCTATAAGGTTCAGGGTTAGGCTCTCTATAGCCTAGTTTCTTCCTTGATTCTTTAAGATACTATCACCCCAATTTCACCCTACCATTATCATTACCATCATCCATCTTCTCGCCCACTTCACCCTTTATAAACCGCCCATTACACTTCACCAAATCTGCCCAACTTCTTCATACTTCTGCACATCCCATATTACCTTACTTCATCTTCCATTTAAGCCTATCTTACTTTGCAGGAATCACTTGCTTGCTTTCCTAGATCCTACAATCAAATGCCGTCTCCAACAACATCAAGGACGAAGTATATCATTATGTGTCATGGTTATGCTTTGTGTATAGTTGAGCATGAAAAGCTTAGGGTTTTGCATCATTACCTTAATGCTAACATGAATGATATTTCGAGGTATACTATTACTAAGTATTGAATGTCAGAGCATGAAAAGCATAAAAATATCTACTTGATTCAATGCATTATGTTTCAAGTTGTATTTGTTTTACATGTGATGAGTCGTCTGTCTGTATTTCACATTCTTATTTTGCTCTTACTGCACATTATGTTGATAATAATTGAAAACTTCAGTCTAAAATACTGAATTTTCATTGTTTTCCTCCACCCCATGAGTTAGTTTTTAAATTTGTGAAAAAGATGATATGTGAGTAAGGTTTTGAGAAAAAAAACATTTATCATTACTCTTGATAATGCTTTTGCGAATGATAGAATGATTAAGCAATTCAGAGATGATTTGCATGCCATTTCTCTTATTCCATGCAATGATAAGTATTTTCATATAAGGTGTGCTGCCCACATTTTGAACTTGATAGTTCAAAAAGGTTTGAAGGTAATTGATTCTTCTGTTATTAAATTGCTTGAAATTGTTAAGTTTATTGATTCTTATGATTCTCGACTTTATGCCTTTGAATTAGTTGTTAAATACTGTGATTCTTCTTTTCGTGGTAAGTTGTTGTTGGTTATTCCTACTCGATGACACTCTACTTACTCAATACTTCATAGGGCACTTGATGCTAAATTAGCCATTAACTTGTTTGTTAATAGAGAAAATGACTTAGATATGATTACTGATTATGAGTGAGAATCTGTTTAAATAATTTGTGATTTTCTTGAGTCATTTTATGAAATCGCTACTCTATTCTCTAGATCTAAGTATCCCACTTCAAACTTGTACTTGGCTAATGTTGTTGCAATTGAGAAGTTGTTGTGTGATGCTCACAATGATCATTGTCAAGGTATTTCTTCAATGGCGGGACCAATGCTTGAATTATATGAGAAATATTGGTCTGGTCATTTAATGATTTTGACTTTTGTTATTTTGCTTGATCCTCGATATAAATTGCAACTTTTGAAGGAGTTGTACAGTGTTCTTTATGTAGAGGACGAGGTTCAACGACGGTAAGTGTCATATATAATGAGTTTGTTGATTTATATATATATTATTCAAAATCTGCACCTTGTGGTTCTTCTTTTTCTTCTGTCAGAAGTAACACATCCCTATCGACATGTTTGACAAGTTCCAATCGACCTCGAACATTTAAAAAGTCTGCTCTATTTCAGGACATTTTTTATAATTTAGTTTTTATTATTTGCTGTTATTTTAATTACTGCTATTATGTTTTCTTAATCTAATTATTTTTAATTTCTTTACCTTTTCAGAATTTTGATGCCAATTTAGCTACTTCAAGGAGTGGAAAATCGGATGTTGACTTCTACATTAATTTGTCTCTTGTCCCTCGTGTAGCGATGTCCTTTTTTTAAGCTAAAAATGGTTTAATGTGTTTGTAGTCTTTTGGGTATTTAAAAGATCATCCGTGGGGTTTTGGAAAAAACCCGTGTTTTATTTAAAAATGGAGTCGCCACCGGCCACTAAGGTAGGCCGGACACCATAAAACCAAAGATTTGAAAACTGTTGGGTTCGGGAGCCAATTACGGATGGGGAATGATTAGCACCCCTACACCGCCCAAAATTGGTACTTTAATAATTACCGCTTTATTAATATTAAACTTTCAGGATTAAGGTGACGATTAAATTAAAACTCAGTTATAAGTGCGAGTAAATTTTAAGGGCCCCGTTATTCGAGAGTAAACTGATAAACCACTATCACTGCGCTTGATACTGGCCACGTTTACGCTCGAATAAAAGGGCACCGCTTTGGCAATTACTGTTTCATTATGCAATCTTAGTAAACAATTTTAAAACATACATTCGCATTGATGTGGTATAAAAAAGCATAAAATATGAACATTACAATATTAAACAAAAATAATGATAAACTACATGAATAAAAAACATGACCAAACATAATATATGAAAAACAAAACATGAACAAAAAAACATGCTTCCAAAACTAAAATAATTAATTCTAACATGCTTAAACACTTTAAAATGAACTACAACTATAACACATGCATGACATGAATAAGCTATGATGTTGAACTAACAAGTCATAACAACACCTTAACTTATATGCAAAAACTAATATTTAACACATGACACAAATGAAATATGATGTTAAACTAATAAATCAAAGCAACATACTAGCATAAAAACTAATACTTGACACTTAGCATATGACACAAATTATGTATAAATTAAAAAAGACATTATAACTGACAAACAATATCACATTATCATATAACCTAAAATACAAAAAGGATCAAAAAACTCATATAAACATACAAACATAACATACAAAGTAAACTAAAACGTAACATACGAAACAAATATGTATACAACATGAACAAATGAATTAAAGCATGAAAACATGATATAACACACGATATTAAAATTAATGAACAAAACCATAACACCGATATGCAACTTACGACACAAAATGGACATAAAAAGAACATGATGATAACAAGACTAAACATGTATCATAAAACATAAAAACATACGAAAAATGATGAAAACATGCTAAAAAACAAAAAAAGAAGTAAATGATATAAATACTTAAAACAATAAAGAGGGGACTCAGATGAAAAAAAAAGAAAAGCAGAAAATGGAAGTTAAATAAATGAAAGACATATTTAGGGGTTCAATTAAAAACTGAAATAAACTAAAAATGACCCATTGTGTTTTAAACCCTTGTGGTGAGCTCAAAGTACAAATTTCAAAAATACGGAGGGATTAAGTATGTATTTTTACCTTTTAGAGTTGATTTTGGTTTAATTTGGGGGTTAAATTGAAAAGTTTTAAGAGGAAAGATGAACTGGGGCTGTAATTAGACCATGCGGTGTGCTCGATTTGAAAAGTTGAAGAATGCGGGGGTCCTTATGATACAATTAGACCACTTTTAAAATAATGAAGCTCTATAAAATGACCATTTTATTAACCCAAAACCTTTTTTCCATTTTAAACTTCCTTTAAAAAACAGAAACACTCTCATTTTGATTTTACAAAATGCCAGCCTCCCAAACACTAGAAGCCGGCTACCGTAGCTCCGCCGTCAAGTGCATTTTTTTAAAAAAACAACAACAACTACCCTCCTTTAAATCTAAGAAAACACCGAACCAAAGAAACAGTTTTCATATGTGAACCGAGACCTCGGTATTTCCTTCGATCGGCTTACCCCATGGGGGTTTATTACCGGAAAAGGAAAGATATGCCAGCCACCAGGGTAAACTTCTCTCCTCACCTTTTAATTGATGTTACTTTTTGTTTGAATCGACATGCAAAAGAAAAAAAGAAGCTACATTTTCTGGGAAACTTTTTTGTTGTTTTTCTTTTTTATTCAGATCTGGTAAAAACTCAGTACATATGGGTTGATATTACATCTATATATCCTGTGATTTTTTGTTTGCCTCTGAATTTTGATTCACTGTTGAATGTGACTTGGATCTGATATCCCTGTATTTTTTTGATTTTGCGCATGTCCGGTTGGTGAGGGCCGGTGAAGGGGCGTACAGCGGCAGTAGGCGGAGCAGCCACGTGGCGGGGAAGGTGAAGAGTTATCACGACCAGATCTGATATGGACCGTTAGATCATATTTGATCTAACGACAAGACTCTTCGAAGATGGACGGCCCCGATGTGATCTTCCAGACGATGCAGAAGCACTGAATAGTGCCGCGTGGCAGCTGGACGGGCTCGCGCATGCGTTGCACGTGCGCGTGGGATATTGGACGGTCTGCGCGTGCAACATACGCGGCAGCTGAGTGGGCTTCAATCTTCAATCTGGACCGTTGGATCAAAATCTGATCCAACAGCTCAGATGTGGCTACAAAAAAAAATAGAAGAAGTTAGGTTTTTTGTATCAGATATGAATTAGGGTTCTAGGGTTATATGGCTGGCCAGTTTGGGCTTGGTGTATTTTACTATGGGTTTTTTTAATTATATAATGGACTTGGACATTTATAAATAGTTTGGGTTCTAATAGTATTTGGTCTGCCATATATATACTATGTTAATAATTAAACTTGTAATTTAATATATGCACATACATGCAACATGCAAACACATTAGAACAACCATATCACACATGCGTAATATACATACACACCTTATATACTACACGCAATATTAATAATAATAATATAAGTAATAAATAACATACATGCTTATATTTGTACATACACATTCACACATTATATACATAAATTACGCACATATAATACTTATACATACAATATGCATACCCATAAGTAAATCATATTAAGCATATAAACATACACGTATACTCGTATCTACTAACATACATATGGGCCCACACCTATATTCAAACATATGTATTACCATATACATATATGTGTCTACATAATAATAATAATATTATACACGCGGACAAAAATAAGTGATTACAACTGTCCCTCTAATGATGATGCGTTTGATATTTTGGAGTATTGAAAAACACAAAGTATTTCTTATTCGGCACTTTCTCGCATAGCGAGAGATATACTTGGTAGCTCTTCAGGGATTGCTCATATCATCGCTCGGTCCGCCTTTGCTCGATCCCGCACAGGCTTGTCAAGGCAGGATCGTAATATAATAAGAGACAGTCTTGACACGTTGCACGGGCGTGTGGGATATTGGACGGTCTGTGCGTGCATGATACGCGGCAGCTGAGTGGGTCCAATATTCAATTTGAACCGTTAGATGAAAATCTGATCCAACGGCTCAGATGTGGCTGCGCACAAAAATAGAAAAAGTTAGGTTTTTTTTGTATCAGATATGAATTAGGGTTATAGGGTTATTGGGCTGGCCAATTTTGGCCTGGTGTATTTAACTATGGGTTTTTCTAATTATGTAATGGACTTGGACATTTATAAATAGTTTGTGTTCTAATAATATTTAGTCTGCCATATATATACTATGTTAATAATTAAACTTGTAATTTAATACATGCACATACATGCAACATGCAAACACATTAGAACAACCATATCACACATACGTAATATACATACACACCTTATATACTACACGCAATATTAATAATAATATAAGTAATAAATAACATACATGCTTATATTTGTACATACACATTCACGCATTATATACATAAATTACGCACATATAATACTTATACATACAATATGCATACCCATAAGTAAATCATATTAAGCATATAAACATACACGTATACTCGTATCTACTAACATACATATGGGCCCGCACCTATATTCAAACATATGTATTACCATATACATATATGTGTCTACATAATAATAATATTATACACGCGGACAAAAATGAGTGATTACAGCTCCCCCTCTTTGCTTGTTCTTGTGTAACAAGAACAAAGCAAAGACCAAAAAACACTCATTTTTGTCCTACTTCCCTATTTTTGGCTCTTGAATCGCAGGTTCTTCTGGAACTTTTTGCTCTTCCTCGGCCAATTCTTCAAGCTTTAATCTCTTTGATGCCCCGATTCGCACTCGTTTCGACATTCAGAAGGAAAGCTTGACATCATGCCTGAAGGTCTTATTGATGGCCTGAAGGACTTAATATCCGACTTTACGCTACTATGGCTACCGTCATCTGGCCTCACGTTACTATGGCTACCTCATCATGCCCGAAGGACTTATTGATGGCCCAAAGGACTTATCACCAAGCTCGAAAGACTCACTGGTGGCTCGAAAGTCTTATCATCATGCACGAAGGTCTTATTGATGGCCCGAAAGACTTAATATCTGGCTTTACGCTACCAAGGCTACCGTCATCTGGCCTCACGCTACTATAGCTACCGTCATTTGGCCTCACGCTACTATGGCTGCCGCATCATGCCTGAATAATTTATTGATATCCTGAATGACTTATTACCATGCTCAAAAGACTTACCGATGGCCTGAAGGACTTATCATCATGCCCGAAGGACTTACTGATGGCCCGAAGGACTTAATATCTAGCTTTACGCTACTATGGCTACCGTCATCTGGCCTCACACTACTATGGCTACCGCATCATGCCCGAAGGACTTATTGATGGCCTAAAGAACTTATCACCATGCTCGAAAGACTTACCGGTAGCCCGAAGGACTTAATATCTGGCTTTACGCTACTATGGCTACCGTCATCTGGCCTCACGCTACTGTAGCTTCCGTCATCTGGCCTCACGCTACTATGGCTGCCACATCATTCCCGAATGAGTTATTAATGGCCCGAAGAACTTATCACCATGCTCGAAAGACTTACTGGTGGCCCGAAGGTCTTATCATCATGCTCGAAGGTCTTACTGATGGCCTGAAGGACTTAATATCTGGCTTTACGCTACTATGGCTACCGTCATCTAGCCTCACGCTACTATGGATGCCATCATCTTTCTTTCTACTTCTTAAAACTCTTTGATAATTCTTCAAATAACTGTCTAAAACAAACAAAAACTGACATACCTCTATCTATATGATGCATGCAATGTAATACTTTCTTTTCTTTCTTCTTCTTCTTCTTTTTTTCTTTTTCTTTTTCTCTTCTTTCTTCTCTTTTCTTATTCCTCTTCTTTCTTCTTCTCTCTCTTCTTTACTATCTTTTTTCCTCTTTTCTTCATCTCTCTCTTTTAAATATGTTTTTAATCCTATGCCCTGAAAAGTTATTTTTCGGATTTCTCTATTTCTTTTTTTTTGCAATATGCTCAATTTTGATCTTCATTTTCATCAATCTTTCCTTTATCAATTGAATACTCGCTCTTGCTCTCTTGCACAAGCAACTGTCTTTCTTTTTCGGGGTCTCTACCCATTTTACGAATAAGCTCGTTCTAACTCTCTATATCATTCTTGTGTAGGGATTTTTACCATTCTTCATGTTCTGCATTGCACCACTCAATCATGAGCTCAACTATCTTCCAATTCTTTGACACAACATTTAGAGTATTTGTCAGTTTCATCATCGGGGTGAGTAAAATGCTTTTATATTCTGAGCTTACTTTCTAAATTCGATCTTCTTGCTGCTTCTTGATGGGAACCATCTCTTGATCCCTATGCTCTAACTCTTTAGAGAATCAATGTTTATCTTTTACCTTCTCCCTGCATTTTGTGACCTCATTCTCGTCCCGGTTTGTTCTTCATTTCATTGAACCAACCAAGGCATCATATCTGAAACCCGCTTCTTGCTCTTGAGCTGTCTGACACATATATTCTATCATCATTTTCATCTTATACATCGAGGGGTCATTTCTCTGATTAGGTGCCTCATAATATCCGCGACCTTGTGTTTTAATCATATCTCTGAAGTAATATATGGTAATCTTTGTTGCTTTAAATTGTCAATTTTTTTATTGGCATTCCATTGAAAAGTATCATTTAGATTAACATACGGGATCTTAAAAGCAAAATCTTAGTATAACAAACAGAATAGGAGCTCTGGATATCAAGTGCAAGAGCGTCTTAGATTCAACCGTTCAACCACCATTTCAAGCATAGCTTGGATCCATAAGGATTTCAGATATTACGGCGATTCAAGGCTGTGAAGTCTTCCCAGATGACTCGGTTCATCCTCATGATTATCGCGTTGCTGCAAAATACTACTCATCCTCAATTCTCATTATTTGCTCTACCCTAAAAGGGTGGACTTGTTTGACCACTCGAGTGTAGAAATATCATTCTAAGAATAAAGTTCTAGGTGGATGTGTTTTTTAATTATATTTATCCTATTGTTCTTTTTTTCTCTCTTTTTTTTCTTCTTTTTTTTTCTTTTTCTTCTTCATTTTTTTCTTTTTACCATCTTTTCTCTTTTTCTTTTTATCATTTTTTCTTCTTTTTTTCTTTCTTCTTTTTTCATGCGTTTATTATTATTTTTGAGGAAATCAACTCATCATAGTCCTTTGTCTTGAAGACAATGATGGAGCAAACAACATTACCCTAAGTTACTCGGCATAGTCACGATTTGAAAATATTACCATCACTCATGAAGCTAAGGTTTCTTGACTTGGATGGTGTATTGCAACCTTATTGCTTCAGCGGAGTGCCCCAAAATTTCCACACTCTTATCCGAACAAGCCTATTACCAGGTTTTGAACATATGAGTGCTTTTTATTTAATCCACCTAATACTGTTACTTCCTTTTATTCCACACATGTGTCATGTTTTGATTGTTAACTCTTTAGTGCATAGAAGATTACACTTAGAGTTTCAATTTCAATAAACTCTACATGGTTAACATTTGGAGCTTTTTCATCCTTGAACGTCATTGAAAGAGTAGTAGTCTTGCTTTGCTGACCAGAGTCTGTTGGGGAGATCACACTTCATCGTTATCATAACATCCAACTAATGTCACATCTTGCAATTGATATCCATTGTCCTACAACGGCAAGAAAAGATACACATCTATGTGCTTTCAAGAACATTGTATGTTAGCGAAATAGGTTCTTCATTGGAATGGAAATCAACAAACATGACACATGCCCCTTCACAAAAGATCTTTACCACTTGTGGACCACAAGTAGTAAATTGAATTCCTTGTATCACTTCAAGAAAGTCTTCTAATACGGAGACATCTCTGGCTTCCTTAGTACTATATGAACTTGCCCCCATCCTTGGTTTTCCACTGCTGGATCAATTCTTGTGTCAAGGTCCCAGTATTGATCAGCTTCTTGATTTCCTCCAGTAAAGGTCAACACTTTCTAGTGGGATGTCCTGGTGCCCCCATGTGGAATTCACATGTGTTACTCGAGTTGAAGCTATGGACAGATGGATCAGGCGTAATCTTCATCGGTCTGGGAACAAGATACCGACCTTCTACCAAATAAGGCCATATGTCAGAGATGGATACTCTGAACACTTCCAAGTTTGTACTCGTTCGAGGAATTTTCCTTGATGACCCTGAAGTGTCAATCTCTCTTCTTCTTTTACGGCCACGAGAACTTTAGAGGTGACACTCATTCACTTCTTTGTCTTCATCTGACTTCTCTTCAATTCGGTCCTTAGACTTAGACCCTAATTTTCCTTCTTGGATTGCGTATTCTATCCTCTCTCCAATCGTCATAAAATCCTCAAATCTGCTTCTTGATTTCTACAATATCATATCGAACAAAGGAGAGGGAAGTGTTGTATAGAACAAGGGAGTCAACTCTTCTTCTGCTATAGAAGGCTGGACTTGGGTTACCGAACATCGCCACCTTAGTGCATACTCCTTGAAGCTTTCATTTGGTCTCATTTTCTCGTTCTGAAGAAACTGACGACAGGGCGCTAAGTCTAAAGCATATTTGTACTGACTCAAGAAGGCATTAACAAGGTCACCCCATGACCGAACTTGGTTTCTGCTCAAACGGTTAAACCACACTGCTGCAGGTCCCGTTAGGCTATCATGGAAATAGTGGATCAACAACTCTTCATTCTTCATGTATCCCTCTGTTTTTCTGCAAAACATGGTCAAGTGAACCTTCGGGCAGCTAGTTCCATCATACATCGTAAATCTGGGGATCTTGAAATCCGGAGGAATGACCATATCAGGGACTAGGCAGAGTTCCCTCGTATTGAAAACATCTATTTTTTCTTTCTTCTTTAGCTCCTTCTCAATTCTTTCTTCTAGCAAGTCAAGCCTCGACTCCTTAATTCAATCTATTTTCTCAACTAGTTCTACCATCGAACCCCAAAAATTAAATAATGAAGTGCCATTCAATGATGAAATCATTAAATAATATAAAGGATGTGATGCAAATGCAATGCATGAATGCAATAAGGTATTGATTCTGCAAGTGATTTGTCCCCATAGAACATCTTTCATTAAGACCAAAAGCTTTTATTACATCCGGTGTTAGGATTTTACAGACAACGGTGAGCTCTAGCTCCTAATTTCTTGATCTCATTCAATAGTCCTGTCAGCTTTCCTTCGCGGTCCAACGCTAGATCTATATTCTAGCTTATCGGCGCTGCTTCATCGGCTAAGTCTGCTACCTGTTGAGCCACTTGTCGCGCTTGAGTCATAACAATCTTCATGTCTTTGTCTTTCTCCTGTATTTTTTTCTCGACCTTTTGTAGCTTGACAATTACTTCTTTGAAACTTTCATACACGGCCTGCTTGTACGCTTCAGCACGAATCTCGCTGGTACATAAAGAAGTCTTGAGCCTTTCTATCTGTTCTTTGAGTGCTTCGTTTTCCATTTAAAGGGCTTGAGATCCCTCCCCTTTCGGCTGCAGACTTGATTTCAAGATCTCGTCCATAGCCAGACTATTTTCCCACTCACCTTAGAGGATGTCGCGTTGTCTCTCAGCTTGATCTGGCTTTGTTTTTACTAGTCTTGCATTTCAACTTCCAATGTTCTAAATCGTTCTTCAGCTAAATCATGCCATTAACCTATTCTTTAGAGGTGTCACCCAGACCGACATTATTGAATTCAAAGTGCAACTTCTGGTACTCGTCTTGTATACTCTTCGGTTCTTTGCTCAAAACAAACCTCTATTGCTTGAGCTGGACGTACTCGAATGCAAGATCATTTTCTGAGATGCTTTTACTCTCGGCTCCTGAATTGGTCTCACTTGAGTGATCCACTTCTGTGTTACCCGAACCTTGGACTAGGCATTGACCTTTCTTCGACTTTGCCCATCGGGAAACAGCTGGCTCACTATAGAATCGGGGTTGTCCGTCCTCAAAACCCAGAACTCCCATCCTAATAAGATCTTGAACTCTGTTCTTCAGGGCTCCGCAATTTTCAGTGTGATGACCCGAACCCCCTATGTGATAGCTGCACCAGATACGACTGTCATAACCCTTCGGATAAGGAGGTCTCTTTGGTACATATTTCACCGTATGATAAGATTCCTTTCAATAAGCAACGGAAGCAGCTCGGTGTATCTCATAGGTATAGGACAATGCCTCATCACGTCATTTGATTCTCGGGATTCTCCTAGTCTTGCCTCTGTTTCCTGGGTATCTGCCCCAAATATGCTACCTATCTGTTTCTTGAGACTGATCACAAAAGGATTCAACTTGTCGTATTTAACAGTGTTGTCTATCTTAACATTCTGACCATTCTGTTCTATATTCTGATCCTTGATCAATTTTTCTTTGAGTTTGACAGGCTGTTTACTTTTCATCATAGCATTTATCTGGTTCATCATCTCGGCCATTTGCTTCTTTAACTCTTGTATTCTACCTCGCTCGCTACAAGTACTGACAATGCTTGCCGAATCTGACTCAAAATTTCTGAACGATCCTTCTTCTACTGTCTCCAATATAGCCTTAGGACGAAACTCCGGAACTGAACCTCCTATTGTCAGGTCAAAAAACCCTTGGTCCATCATGAACAATCTCTATTGTGGGAGAAACCACTCGGGAATCAATACCCTATGTAATGTGAATGCGATAATATATGCAAAGAAACAAAAACAAAAGAGAAAACAAGTCAGTACCGGTTAAAATCAATAAATACATAAATAAATGGTAAAATTAAATACGATAAACAAACAAAACAACCCTATTTACATCCCGTCTAAAGCACCTAGGTTATCCGCATGGCTCTAAAGGGTGGGTTTTCTTTATGTTCTCTATATGCAATGCTGGTGCTAGGAGGTACCCGAATTGTCCTTGTTGTCCCATACTAAGGGTAGCAAGGCCCCCGATCATCACCCATTATAGGCTCCTTTCAACCGGGATCAATTCAGGGTGACCCATTCGCTTATGCCCCTATGAAGGAACGATATCCTCACGAAATCATAAGGTATTCGAGCTCCGAAGGTACTTGCTAGGCCCATACGGAGGAACGATATCCTCACGAAAGCATTAGCTTTTTCCCCCCACTTAAAAGGACGTGTTTATATGTAAAATTTTAAATGAGTTAAAATAAACGCGCAATTATAACCGAATGTTAATTTGATAGTCACTTTAATTCGGAACTTTCTATATTAGTAAAGCGGTAATTATTTGAAAAAGCTTGACTCTCATTTTTTAAAAACCAAAAAATATCCCCAGCAGAGTCGCCATCTGTAGCGATGTCCCTTTTTTACGCTAAAAAACGGGGTTTAAATGTGTTTGGAGTCTTTTGGGTATTTAAAAAATCATCGTGGGGTTTTGGAAAAAAACTGTGTTTTATTTAAAAATGGAGTCGCCACCGGCCACTAAGGTAGGCCGAACACCATAAAACCAGAGATTTGAAAACTGTTGGGTTCGGGAGCCGGTTACGGATGGAGAAGGATTAGCACCCCCACACCGCCCAAAATTGATACTTTAATAATTACCGCTTTATTAATATTAAACTTTCAGGATTAAGGTGACGATTAAATTAAAACTCGGTTATAAGTGCGAGTAAATTTTAAGGGCCCCGTTATTCGAGAGTAAACTGATAAACCACTATCATTGCGCTTGATACTGGCTACGTTTACGCTCGAATAAAAGGGCACCACATTGACAATTAATGTTTCATTATACAATCTTAGTAAACAATTTTAAAACATACATTCGCATTGACGTGGTATAAAAAGCATAAAATATGAATATTACAATATTAAACAAAAATAATGATAAACTACATGAATAAAAAACATGACCAACATAATATATGAAAAACAAAACATGAACAAAAAACATGCTTCCAAAACTAAAATAATTAATTCTAACATGCTTAAACACTTTAAAATGAACTACAACTATAACACATGCATGACATGAATAAGCTATGATGTTGAACTAACAAGTCATAACAACACCTTAACTTAATATGCAAAAACTAATGTTTAACACATGACACAAATGAAATATGATGTTAAACTAATAAATCAAATCAACATACTAGCATAAAAACTAATACTTGACAGTTAGCATATGACACAAATTATGCATAAATTAAAAAAGACATTATATCTGACAAACAATATCACATTATCATATAACCTAAAATAAAAAAAAGGATAAAAAAACTCATGTAAACATACAAACATAACATACAAACTAAACTAAAACGTAACATACGAAACAAATATGTTTACAACATGAACAAATGAATTAAAGCATGGAAACATGATATAACACACAATATTAAAATTAATGAACAAAACCATAACACCGATATGCAACTTACGACACAAAATGGACATAAAAAGAACATGATGATAACAAGACTAAACATGTACATAAAACATAAAAACATACGAAATATGATGCAAACATGCTAAAAAACAAAATAATAAGTAAATGATATAAATACTTAAAACAATAAAGAAGGGACTGAGATGAAAAAAAAGAAAAGCAGAAAGTGGAAGTTAAATAAATGAAAGACATATTTAGGGGTTCAATTAAAAACTGAAATAAACTAAAAAGGACCCATTGTGTAATAAACCCTTGCGGTGAGCTTAAAGTACAAATTTCAAAAATGTGGAGGGATTAAGTATGTATTTTTACCTTTTAAAACTGATTTTGTTTTAATTTGGGGGTTAAATTGAAAATTTTTAAGAGGAAAGATGGACCGGGGCTATAATTAGACCATGCGGCGTGCACGATTTGAAAAGTTGATGAACGCGGGGGTCCTTATGATACAATTAGATCACTTTTAAAATAATGGAGCTCTATAAAATGACCATTTTATTAACCGAAAACCTTTTTTGCCATTTTAAACTTTCTCTGAAAAAATAGAAACACTCCAATATTGATTTTACAAAAAGCCGGCCTCCCAAACCCTAGAAGCCGCCCGTCGTAGCTCCGCCGTCAACCGCCCTTTTTTTAAAAAAAACAACTACCCTCCCTTAAATCTAAGAAAACACCGAACCAAAGAAATAGTTTTCATATGTGAACCGAGACCTCGGTATTTCCTTCGATCGGCTCACCCCATAGGGGTTTATTACCGGCAAAGGAAAGATATGTCTGCCACCAGGGTAAACTTCTCTCCTCACCTTTTATTTGATGTTACTTTCTGTTTGAATCGACATGCAAAAGAAAAAAAGAAGCTACCTTTTTTGGGAAACTTTTTTGTTGTTTTTTTATTCAGATCTGGTAAAAACCCAATACATATGGGTTGATATTACATCTATATATCATGTGATTTTTTGTTTGCCTCTGACTTTTGATTCACTGTTGAATGTGACATGGATCTGATATCCCTGTATTTTTTCTGATTTTGCGCATGTCCGGTTGGTGAGGGCCAGTGAGGGGGCGTACGGCGACAGTAGGCGAAGCGGCCACGTGGCGGGAAATGTGAAGAGTTATCACGAGCATATCTGATCTGGGCCATTAAATCAGATTTGATCTAACAGCCAAGACTCCTCGAAGATGGACGGCCCCAATGTGATCTTTCAGATGATGTAGAAGCACTGGATCGTGCCGCGTGGCGTGTGGCAGCTGGACGGGCTCGACGTACGTTGTGTCATAGCCATGCCGTCTAGGCCTGGGTCGGCACGCCGTGCGAAACTTGAAAAGGGACTCAACCCAGACAAGTCAGCCTTCAACAAGCCCTTTATCCAAGGACTTAACTCGGAAGCGTCGTTTCATTATCCATCAGGCAACATGCGCGTCGAATATCGTATCCCGCATGGCCTAGCGAATGCTAGCTGCCATCCCCTGACTCTTGCGACGAGCGTGATATGGGGCCCTCTGGCCCCAAACTGTCCCTAGGAGGTCCTCCTAGAGAGACATTGTACCAACCGCTTAGCTCCAATACCCGCACACCTAGGCCTCATGTGGGCCTAGGAAAAGGTCACTTACACCAAGGTAGCTCGGCTGCTAGCGCTTGGCGAAGAGGATGGTAGAGACCCAACACCAGACCACTTCCCCCTAAAGAGCTAAATAAACTTACCAAATATGACGCGAGTAGACGTTGCTTCGTCCCAAACGAGGACACTTTTTGAACAGGGCCTTCATCGCCTTCCCAAAGCATCCTAACTTGCATCCTTGACTTGGTAGCTCTTTAGGGATTGCTCATATCATCGCTCGGTCCGCCTTTGCTCGGTCCCGCACAGGTTTGTCAAGGCAGGATCAGAATACAATAAGGGACAACCTTGACATTCTCCCACATTTCCTCTTATCGATGTCCTCATCGATACTGGCACTCGTTCTTTATCACTTGATGAGTCGATATAGACATCGAAGGCAATTCTTCTTTGATTTGTGCTTTACTTAATACGCTTCTCTATTCCCATCGTCTGAACATTCAAGCAAATAACTCAAGCCTCGATCCTGGGTTCTTTTGATTCCCTTATGACCACGTTGCACATGCGTGACCATCTACATCGATCATGAACTCATTATGACCCAGTTTTGCTCATTCAATGTCAAATGCTAGATTCATGCTCCCATACTTTTACTCTGATTGTGGCTCGAGCGAAACACAAGTAGCGAATCACTGACTCAACTAACGTGTGCTTTATAGTGTCTTTGAGTTTCACGGTCTAGCCATCGACCTACAAAACAAAATAGCATACATGCCCATATGTAAGAGAACTATGACTCCCACACAATGGCTTGCTCTTTGGCACTAAGCCCATTCGCCAACTGTGTCCCCTCATATAGTGAGACCTTCAAAGCAAAGAATGTTTCACAATATCGCCATCACCTTATCCATTCAAACGCCTAAGTGTATGCTCGTATTGCATTTAGTTGCTTGACATCGTAAAATAGTCTCTAGTTGCCATCGTGATACAAAAATGTACTTTGCCTTTCTTTGTATTGCCTGTGCTACAAGACATACAAGTGAATACATCAGTAATAACATATTCACACAAGTCTCGAACGATACCTGGTTGGCACACATTGCCTTCCGCATTCACCATTTACCGGGTGAACGTACACCAACGCCTACTCAAATAACCTTGCTCGATAATTCATGCATATTGTTTCCCAACAATTTAAAGAACATTTTCCCACAAGCCAACCCGCTTTAATGTTATCCAACATAACGTACAACTTGTCTCGCTTCTCTCTGCACCATCTTGTAGACGTCCTCGTCGATTGAACAGAAAGAATTCCTTCGCTAACTAGAGGCACCATTGTAACCTACAAAGGCTAACTTTCCATTGATCAAGTTAGGCACTATTGTGCCACAAAACCAACAACATTCTTCTTTTCAACACAACAAGCGCCTCTGCGCTGAACGTAAATGAGCACCATAGTGGGTTACTTCTCACGCAACATCATGCTAGGATAATCATTTTGATTAACGACAAGCACCTTAGTACATTGTCTTCAATATGATTACCAGGCATGCATCATCGATTTACAAGTAGTCAGCTTCTCAATACTGAGATAACCATAGTGATTAACGTTAGGCACCTCTTGTGTACTGATTTCACTATGACGACCTAGCTAAGATTTCAAGACATATTGAGTGCCTCTGCACCAAAACAACCATAGTGCGTAACGTCAGTCACTTTCGTGCACCGATGACACTATGTTTGAACTCGTTTACACGTCTGTGCGATAAATAATAAGTGCCTCTGCACTGAAACGGCCACAGTGGTTAGCGTCAGTTCACCTCTTGTTTACTGATTCCACTAGGTTCACTCCTTAGCACCTCTTGTGCAATAAGAAATAAGTGCCTCTTGCACTGAAACAACCATAGTGGTTAACGTCAGTCACCTCCGTGTACTGATCCCACCAGGTTCAACTCGTTAGTACCTCTGTGCAATATAAAGATCGAGCACCGCGCATGTTTCGATCGCTATAGTGGTTACCGACAGACACCTCTATGCGCTGGCTCCACTATAAAACTCACATGCACCTCTGTGCCACAAATTCATAACCGAGCACCACTGTGCTAAAATGATTGAGCGCCACTGCGCGGAGATAATAAGCAAGCACCTCTGTGCCCAAAACAATAGTTAGGCACCTCCGTGCACTAACCACCCTCAATTTGTTTAACATTATTGACTCACCCAACCCACTCCTATTACGAGGGCGCTTGGTGTGGAGTTCAGTTTCCCTACCCTGCCTACCTCAATTGCCAAGGCGCTTGGCATAGAGTCAACCCGCCCTGCCTACTCCACTCGTAGGAGCGCTTGGTACGGAGTCAACCGCCTGGGGACACCATCTATGCAGAAGTACACAACCAAACCTGCTCTAATACCAACTGTCACGGCCATGCCGTCTAGGCCCGGGTTGGCACGTCGTACGACACTTGAAAAGTGACTCAACCCAGATAAGTCAGCCTTCAACAAGCCCTTTATCCAAGGACTTAACTCAAAAGCGTCGTCTTATGATCCATCAAGCAACATGCGCGTCGAATATCGTATTTCGCAGGGTCTAGCGAATGCTAGCTGCCAACCCTTAACTCTCGCGACGAGCGCGATATGGGGCCCTCTGGCCCCAAACCGTCCCTAGAAGGTCCTCCTAGAGAGACATTGTGCCATCCGCTTGGCTCCAATGCCCGTACACCTAGGCCTCACGTGGGCCTAGGAGAAGGTCACTTACACCAAGATAGCTTGGCTTCTAGCGCTTGGCGAAGAGGATGGTGGAGACCCAACACCAGACCACTTCCCCTTAAAGAACTAAATAAACTTACCAAGTATGACGCGAGTAGACATTGCTTCGTCCCAAACGAGCACACTTTCTGAACAGGGCCTTCATCACCTTCCCAAAGCATCCTAACTTGCATCCTTGACTTCGTAGCTCTTCAGAGATTGCTCATATCATCGCTCGGTCCGCCTTTGCTCGGTCTCGCACAGGCTTGTCAAGGCAGGATCGTAATATAATAAGAGACAACCTTGGCACGTTGCACGAACGTGTGGGATATTGGACGGTCTGCGCGTGCATGATACGCGGCAGCTGAGTGGGCTCCAATCTTCAATTTGGACCGTTAGATCAAAATATGATCCAAAGGCTCAGATGTGGTTGCGCACAAAAATAGAAAAAGTTAGGTTTTTTTATATCAGATATGAATTAGGGTTATAGGGTTATTGGGCTGGCCAGTTTGGGCCTGGTGTATTTAACTATGGGTTTTTTTAATTATGTAATGGACTTGGACATTTATAAATAGTTTGGGTTCTAATAATATTTAGTCTGCCATATATATACTATGTTGATAATTAAACTTTTAATTTAATACATGCACATACATGCAACATGCAAACATATTAGAACAACCATATCACACATACGTAATATACATACACGACTTATATACTACACACAATATTAATAATAATATAACTAATAAATAACATACATGCTTATATTTGTACATACACGTTCACGCATTATATACATAAATTACACACATATAATACTTATACATACAATATGCATACCCATAAGTAAATCATATTAAGCATATAAACATACACTTATACTCGTATCTATTAACTTACATATGGGCCCGCACCTATATTCAAACATATGTATTACCATATACATATATGTGTCTACATAATAATAATATTATACACTCAGACAAAAATGAGTGATTACAACTGTCCCTCTAATGATGATGCGTTTGATGTTTTGGAGTATTGAAAAACACAAAGTATTTCTTATTCGGTACTTTCTCGCATAGCGAGAGATATACTGGCCATTCCAATTACTTCAGTTGCTTCTGAATCCTCATTTAGCATGGGGGTCTAATTTTGAACAAGTTGAGAGCTAAACTCTTGCCCAAAAATGTTGAGATTTTTGTAACAACTCGTAATTGGTTGTATGATTTTTAACCGGAAGAAAGAGATGAAGAGTATTTTACTATTGTTAATGATTCTTCCATTTAAAGGTAAATATTTGATTTGCCTTATTTTTTAATGTTTATTTCATTAATATTTGAATTGGTTTATTAATGACAATATGTTTGCTTTGTAGGCTGCCTCTATAACAAGTATATTTAAATTGGTTTGTGAATAAGTCTGTCTTGATTCTTCCCTTTGAAGGTAACTTCAATCTTTATATTTATTATGTTTATTTCATCAACATTTAAAATATTTGCAATATTTAAAATATTTGTGAATGATTATGTTTTTATTTGTTTTTAGAGGTTTGACACTTTTGTAAGGTTTGGTAAAGTCGAAAATGTTTGGCACTGTTGGCCATTGTAATCGCCATGACTTTACCACTGAATTTATGTTTGCTGCTTGCTGCCCGGACTGGTCTAAATGCTGAATTTATGCTTGCTGCCTGACATGGTCTGAATGCTAAAAATGATGCTTACTGTTGACTATTGTCTGTCTGGCCTGGTCTGAATGCTTGCTGCCTGCCTGGACTGGTCTTAATGCAAAATTGATGATGCTCGCTTCCTTGTAAGCTTTACAATGTAAATTGTTATTGGTTTGAACGCTGACCGAATAAAATTGTTGTAAATTCTTAAATCTTATCTAAGAAATTACTCATGGTTAAATTATGTTGGTGGCATTTTGGCTTTTAAAGTTGAAAAGCTGCCCATAATTTAATTATGTTGGCAGCATTTAGATATTTTGATATATATAAAAGCTCGATGAAGAAATTTCTGGTAACAAATTCGGGCTTTTAGCCTTGTAAACATTTTGCTATAAGATCTGAGAGCTTAAATTTTAACATAAATTTATTTAATTGATTTAATTTGTACATTTATAAATTGTGTTGTGTTAGACTGTTAATTTTTTAGAATTTGTAAAATTACTAAATTTATCAATCTCATGTTTTGATTATTTGATATCATCAATTTACCATAAGTTCAAATGTACAATCATGTTCAAATATGAAATATATATATTAAGTTTAATAAATTAAAATTATTCCTATTTAAGTCACCTATTTTTAATGATTAAGTTAATAATCAACAAATGAATCATTTAATAAAATTAATTTAATGGTTATAATTAATTTTTTTAACATAATGATTATACTTAATACAAAAAAAAAACAAATTTATTAATGTAATGCTCATAATTAACAAATTAGTTTAAATTTTTAATAATTTGTTTTAAGTTTATCAATCTCAAGTTATTAATTTAATAAAACTTTTAAATATTATTATACACTATAATTTATAAACTATAAAAAAGTAAAAATATTAATTTAATGATCATAGTTAATCATGTACTTTAAATTGTGAAAATGCATTTTGTCACACTATAATTTAATAGATTCATAATCTCACAACTTAATCAATTGTAACTTATTAGTTATTACAAGTAAGATAAATACCGAGTCAAGTAAATATCAGATCAGTTCACTAACAAGTCAGGTCATTTACAGGTTGAGTCAATTATAGTTCATAACATGTCAGGTTGATAACATGTCGGGTAATATCAATTATTTACCAGGTTAATCTAGGGTTCATATCAAGTCGGATGCAGGTCGGGTTCGATTATCACATTATCAGGTTGAATTCGGGTTCAAGTCGTTCTCAGGTCCGGTGCAGGTCAGGTTCATATCCAATCAGTTATTTACCAAGTTAATCTCGAGTTCATATCAGGTAGGATGCAGGTCAGGTTCGGTTATCACATTATCAGGTTGAATTCGGGTTCATGTCGTTCTCAGGTCCGGTGCAGGTCGAGTTCAGATCCAAAATTTCCAGGTCCAACTCGGGTTCAGGTCAACACCAGTTCGAACTCGAATCGATTATGGGTCACCACTACCTCGGGTCACAACTAGTTTCGACTCAAATTGGTTTCAGGCAGTTTTGCAGGTAGGGTCAATTTTTTACATCCCTAGTTAGCTATAGAAACTACTGAAATTTTAGGACAGTCATTGCCAAACAGTATTAGAGCTCCAAAACAAATAATCCAAAATAATTTCAGAAATGATTGGGACTGGATGCATTTCATTCAAATGCCAAAATATTTAGAAGCATACATGAAAGTACCAACATTATTTAAAAATCCTCATTAACCGAGTATATAGTTCCCTAACTTGATGCACAAAAGTAATAAATGCATGCATTTCCAAGCTGCTTTGACAGATAAAACTACAGTGTGCCATAGGAGTAACCATATATGAGATTACTCGGAAGCTCTTTCTCAATCAAGTTCCTTATACAGCCATAAGATCACCGTAATTGCGCATTAGAAGAATTGATCCAGCAAATAACCCAGCAGCTCGCAGCAGTTTCTGCCAAAAAAAAAACAGGTTAAAGAACATACATTGTTTTTCAATTAAATGATTAATACATTGTTTCTCTTATATTAATGCATTTTTCTTATAACTCCATTTCAAGTATGAGGCAACTAATATGATGAGCTGGCAAAGCTTTCGTATATCAGGTTCAAATTCCACTGCTGCTTCAAGTGCACTGGTTCTAAGAATGAACTAGTTATTAAAACACTGAATACCCGAGTCTATATAATTCTAAACAATTTTAATGCAATTTATGCAATTTCCTTTTGAGATAAAGTATACAACAAACATTTATCTTAACAAGAAGCCATTTAAATGTGTTCATGATGGCTTTAGTGTGATATGAGTTCATAACGCTGCCCATGAGCTTGCCACTTATTTGGTCACTCTAACTACAAGCCAATATAAATCAAAATTCTGGAGGATGGATGCCACGACAATGAAAATCGGAACAGGGAAGCATTACAAAAGGCTGGTTCTAAACATCTTCAGATAGAAAAAAAGGAAGATATTTAAATGCTACAGCATATATGCTGCTCATTCTCAAACGATCATGCAAATTAACCTTACAATACTGCACAATACATTCTTTCAATATCTGACATATACTCGTCAAGCCTTTCATAGGACTCTTCCCCTGTTTAATATATTTCAGATAAAGTCAAATGACATTAATTTTTTATTGGGCGAGTATTGTCAGAATATTTGAAATCAATTTGGGAACAAAGGGATATCTGTTAAAGCTTTTAGTTTATCATCATAGAAAAGTTTTCCAGCTCCAAATGCTTGTGTTGCTCGAAACCAAGTGTGTGTCAGATACGGTATCATATGTGCTCAATATAGACATGTTTGGTTTTCTCAAAGAGTTTCACGTATTCTAAGGGTATCTCAAAGGTCATATCTCAACAGCCATTGCCAAATATGTGCCATATATGGGTGCTGGACAAGGGTACCTCAAGCAAAATGGAATCAAAGCAACAAAACTTATACATTGGCTTTCTTTTTAACACTTTCAAAACAGTGTCCACCAAAACCAATGGAGCCTGGGATCATAATCAAGTAATCAACTGATACATAAATTGGGTTGGCCAAAAAAACCAACACTTGTCCCAAAAATGGAAAACACAGTTAATTATGTAAACAACAAGTGAAGACATTTCTTATCCTCCAGTAAATCTCTTAAGGTTGTTTTAGTTCCCCCCCCCCCCCCCCACAATTTGGAACCCTTTTCACTAAATCAAATACTTCAGTAAAGAACTCAGTTAAGACTGTGAGAGTAGCATTCATACAATCAACTACAACAATGAGAATTTCCAAACGTCCAATAACCAAATATTCTTTAAAAACAAGAACATCCATTTTCTTCCATCTCCCCCCCCCCTTTTCTACATCAGCCGAATGAAAATCTGGTTTTCTAAACAAATTCTCATAAACCCAGTATCGTAAAAACAAAATTATGAACAAAATCACTTTAAATCTCAACTCAGTCAAACGAAAGACCTAAAGAAAAAATGGTTGAAAACTATGGAAAGGAAAAGGATAATGAAATACCATATTGTGCGACCAGATTTCTTCATCGTGAACTTGAGAGCGCCAAAAAGCTTTGAGCTTATCGAGAGTGATCACAGTCTCCGCCATTGCTGCTCTAAATAAGAAGGAAGAAAGCTTTTTTGCTTCTCAAAATCGGAGGTTGTTCTTTGATACCCAAAGGAACAGAGTAAAGGTTTTATGGTTAAGAGTAATGAGCATTTATCGAATCCGTTCGAGTTGCTATTTTATTTTATTTAATAAATACTAATTCTATTTTATGAGTTAAATTTTATTTAAAAAAATTTCGATTCGGAAGTTGTCTCGTTTTTGTGTAATTCTAATTGTAATTATTTATAATATTATGATATGAATTGATTTTAATTTAAATGATTTTTGCCCTGTTTGATAAATAGCGGTTTGAACTAAAGTTAGAGGCTTAAGTTAATATTAGAGGTTTGATCGGTCAAATCTGCTAATTTAAATGTTTGGTGAATAGCGGATTGGAATAGTAAATTGGGGTGAAACCTCTAATTTTGAAAAAAGTTGCTAATAGAGGTTTTTTGAAATTAGAGGTTTTGGTATAAGAGTTATAAATACCCTTTTTACCCTCTGCAATTATCAAAAATCTCCAAGTAACCTAAATTTAACATTTTTTATTTTAATTTTCTACCATCACGCATTTATATTGTGATATTTGTAAGCTAGTACTTTTTCTTTTTTTATTCTCACATTTATATTTGTATTTAAATTTAATAGTTAATTAAATTGTATTAAAATTAATCATATAAATAATAAATTAATATATAGATACTTCAAATATGCTTAGTAATGTTATATTAATTTTTTTTATAATCTAATTAATATTAATAGATACAAAATATTGATAACTAATAAACTATTTAAACAAATATCAAATATAATCATGTCTTTATATGTTATTTTGCTTATTTAAATAATCAAACAACTATTAGCTATCAATTAATTTTACCACACACTTTTATACAACTAGCTAATACAATCCGCTAATCAAATCAGCTAATAGCTATAAGCTAATGTAATCCGTTATCAGCTAATGTGAATTGGCCAAAGAAGAGCAGAAAGTTCCAGAAGAACCTGTAATTCTGAAGCCAGGGACGAGAAAATAAGACAAAAATGAGTTCTTTTTTATCTTTGATTTGTTCTCGTTTCACAAGAACAAGTAAAGAAGGGCAATTGTAATCACTCATTTTTATCCGGGTTGTATAATTTAGGGGTGTAAAAATGCAATTAAAAAATAATAACTATAATAATAATAATATATAAAAATGATGAAAAAAATCAAAACTCAAAAGAAAAAAAAGAAAATGAATTCCAAAAAATAAAAAAATAAAAAAAGCAAAATAATAATAATAATAATAAAGAGGGTGTGGTTTTGGGATGACCACGTCACCCTTATATCCCCACAATTGCCTATAAAAGGCACGTGTGAGGCCAAATTGAATGGGGAAATGAATCGGTAAAGGGCAGGCCGAATAAGAGAGCAGTGCTCTCGGCTAGCCCAGGGCCAAGGGTAGTTCCTTTGGTCCTACCAGGTTCGATGGGGGTCCTATTTTGGATCCGATCTAGTTAATTTTTGGAAAGGTCGTGGTAGATCTCGGTGAAGTTTAGTCGGGGTTCGTCATTCGAGCTTCTAGTTAGGTATATTTTCTTTCCTTTTTATTTGTGTTGTACTTTTTATGATTTAATGAAGTATTAGTTAATTTAAAATTGTGTTCTTTTTTTTAGTTTGGATGTTTATTTATGTCTTAGATTAGTATTTATTTATGTTTTAAATTTATGTTTTAGATTAGTATTTTATTTATGTTAGATTAATTTTTATTTATGTTTTATATTAATATTTTATTTATGTTAGATTAGTTTTTATTTATGTGTTAGATTAATATTTATGAACGTTTTAGATTAGTATTTTATTTATGTTAGACTTTTTTTATTTATGTGTTAGATTAATATTTATATATGTATGTTAGATTAGTATTTTATTATGTCAGTATTTATTTATATTTTTATCGCATTGTATTTAAATTATTTGCCATGTTTTTAAGTTGCATTTTGGAAATATAAATTGTCAATGCGGTGCCCTTTTATCCGAGCGTAAACGGGGCCAATATCGGGCGTAGTGATGGTGGTTGGGCGTTTACTCTCGGATAACGAGGCTTTTAAAATTTACTCGCACTTATGACCAAATTTTAATTTAATCGTCACTTTAACTCGGAAAGTTTAATATTAATAAAGCAGTAATTATTAAAGTACCAATTTTGGGCGGTGTGGGGTGCTAATCCTTCCCCATTCGTAACCGACTCCCAAACTTGACATTTTTAAAAATCTCTGGTTTTTATGGTGTCTGGCCTGCCTTAGTAGCCGGTGGCGACTCTATTTTTAAATAAAATACGATTTTTCTAAAACCCCACGAAATAAATATTTTAAAATAACCGAAAGACCCAAAACTTCTTAAAACTTGTTTTTTAGCAAAAAAGGAAAGACATCGCTACAGGGTTCTACCGTAAGAAAGTTGCCACAATTCTGCCGCAAAAAGAGATCGAAAAAACAAGTAAGAGTTGGGATTGCAACTTCATAGAGGGAGAGACCTTGTCTGATGAAGACCAAGCCATCGTCAACCAGTATGAGGTAGTTTGTACTACTTTCAAATGTCCCATCGAATTGGTGTTGGATAAGATCGAAGATCCTCTCTTGAAAATCTTATCTTCGCCAACGGATAGAGAACCGGCTCGAAAGCTATTTAAGAAAATGGATCATGAAGTTAACAACACAAGAATTTGCGAGGACCCAAAGAAACTGATGATCTCCTCACCACAAGTCATATCTTGGAAGATGCAGTTGATTCAGGGGATGATGGACAACAAAGAAATTAAATTTTTTGAGAAAAGTTTGAAAGTTTGAGGGGTCGGGGTGAATGACCAGTGTTGCGATTGTTGAGGATTTCTAGTGCATTCTATCCATATTTTTAGGTCTTGCCATTTTCTTGTTTTCTTTTATGTGTGTAATCAACTTTCTTACTCTTTACACGAAAGTAGCAAATACCTTTTTTTGTAAGGGCTTATGTTGTGTTTGCCTTTTCCATTTCAATGAAATGATGCATCTTTTAATTAAATATTTATGTGTATATTCTTTCTTACCCTCGTAGATCCCCGGATATCACGTGCATGATGTGGCTTTAATTCTGATAAAATGATCAATCGAATGTTGTGATCACGATGAAGTATGATTTCTTGCTTAGTACGCCCCGGTCAGTAAAGCGCGAGACGTAAGATTACTACCCCTTCGATAATGTTCGACGATAAGAAAATCTCCTAGAAAAGCCCAAAGGAGTTGCTTGAATTTGAGAATTCTTTTAACGCAAAAAAATAAAAATAAAAATGGAATGAAGTGTTTTAAAAGAGAAAAAAGAAAATCAAAAGGGTACTCTTCTACAGCAAAAAAGGCTAAATAAGGATGTTTTGCTCCACTTACTCTAATTGAGTCGAAAGCCTTGGCTATATGAGTAAGTTTTCAAATCATGACTATGCTGAGTAACTCGGGGTATTGTTGTATGCTCTATCATTATTCTAGAGACAAAAGACTGTGATGAGTTGAATTCATGAAAAGAAAGAAAAATTTAGTTGCTTAAGGAATGAATGAACAATCAAATAAGTCCCGGAGCATCCTGATAGAGTTGTGGGGGGAGAACAAATCTAATACGGAGATATGCTCCACCTGCTCAATATCCTAGCGTCAGAGATGAATCTTTGAAGACACTGACACTATAGAATACACTCGTACTAAGAATTCTCAGAATGATATTTTTTCACTTCATGTGTTAAACAAATTCAAAAACCTTGAACATATTTATGAATGGAAAAAAATAATGAGAACTAGAAGGAGTAGTTTTCGAACAGATCAAGCAAATACCATAATCATAAGGATGAACCGAGCAATCTGGGAGAAATTTCACAACTCCAAATATCGCCACAACATTCAAAGGTAAACTGGTACCCGAGGATTGAATTTAAGACGCTCTTGCATTTGATATCCGAGGCATTCTATTCTTTTTCTATTGATTTTGATTTTGATTATTAACTCAAAAAGCAGCCTCTGATTAGCAAACCGACATATAGATGAAATGAGAAAAAAGAGAAAAAAGGAAAAAAGAAAAAGAATAAAAGAAAAAAAAAGAAAAAGGAAAAAAAGAATAGGGTTTCTCTGTACTGTTCCAAGAATAGAGTTTAGAAGTCAAGGTCAAAGATGTATATGATCGACCTAAAACCATGGAATAACCCGTTAGTGATCCTGAAAAGAATAATAGCAAGCCTTAGTATGCTACACGGTTCAAGACTCAAAGTGAGTGTTTGACGTAATGCCTTGGTGGATTCAGAAAATTGAAGATTGAATCTTATTGAATAAGTGAAATTTTGAGACTTAGGGGGCATGTTTTTAGCCTATCGTTGAGATAGAAGAAAGATCATCCTAATAGATCAGAGGCAAAAAAGGACAGCTAAACCCAAATGTGAGATGGGGAACCACCAAGATCAAGAAGAAGAAGAATATCTCTGCATGGCTTCGGGATAAAGTTTTAGGTCAGGGAAATACATGGTCGGCCTAGCACAAAGGAATAATTTGTAGTGATTGGAATGAGAATAATAGCAAGATTTCATACGCTAGACAATTCTGAGATTTGAAGTAACTTTATGCCTTAATGTGTTGTATGGTTTAGAATAATGAAGATTCGGAACCTTATTGAAAATAAGGAAAATTTGAGAACTTGGGGGCATGGTGTTCATCCCAACGTTGAGACAGAAGAAGGCTCGTTGTGAAGAGTCATAAAAGAGGTAACAGTTGAGCCCAAGTTGAGTGAGGACAATATTACAAAATAGAATTTTAGAAAACAATAGATTCTGTTCTGACCGGTGTAAGTCAACATCTCCTTTTAAAATGAAACGAAGGAGGAAGATTCAGTGAATAAAAAAAAATAATAAAATGAAGATTGAACTTCATAGAAATAAGGAAAGTTTAGAATGCTTGGGGCATGTGTTCACCCTGATATTGAGAAGTCTCGTCGTGAAGAGTCGTAAAGAGGCAACAACTAAGCCCACGTGGAGTGGGGGCAATGTTTCAGAATTGGACTTCAAGAAATGTTAAATGTTGTTCTGACCAGTGTAAGTCAGCAATCTCCTTCGAGATGAGGCAAAAGATTCAACAAAGACAGAAAGCCCATGGAAATCAAGACTCCAGTCATGCATCATTTGCAGTTAGATGCCCATATGTTAGGAGCGTGCTAACTCATACCATCATAGCATTTTATTTTAAACAGGAATTTGAAGATTGATAAAATATTTGATCTACAGCTTTACGAGAGGAAAAGTAGATCTGAGCAAAGAATCAAGAATCCTTGGACTTGCATAATTAGGATTTCTAAATGTCTTCCAATCTTCGGTTATTCAGGAGTGGCGAGCATCTCTTTTATATCAAGACAATTCGAAGTTGGGGTATTCAGTCAAGGTATTCCAGTAGTCTTTAAGTGAGATACCACTTTCAGTCGAGGTATTCTAGTGGTCTCTAAGTGAGACACTACTTTCTATAAGGTGTTCCGGTAGTCTTAAAGGGGGATACCAATTTATATTAAAACTTAAATTTCCCGATTTTATCCCTTTCTTAGGGATGTTTTTCTTAAAACTCGGATTTTCCGATTTTATCCCTTCTTTAAGGATGATTTTCTTAAAATGAATTTCTTAATTCGATTATTTCTTAAGGATGTTTTTATTCAAAATCAAATTTCTCGATTTTATCCCTTTCTTAAGAATGTTTTTCTTAAAACTCAGATTTCTCAGTTTTATCCCTTCCTTAAGGATGATTTTCTTAAAATGAATTTCTTAATTCGATCATTTCTTAAAGATATTTTATTAAAACTCAGATTTTCCGGTTTTATCCTTTTTAAGGATATTTTTCTTAAAACTTAGATTTCTCGGTTTTATCCCTTCCTTAAGGATATTTTTCTTAAAGCGAATTTCTTAATTCGACCCTTTCCTAAGGATGTTTTTCTTAAAACCCAGATTTCTCGGTTTTATCCCTTCCTTAAGGATATTTTTAAACCAAATTTCTCAATTTGATCATTTCTTAAGGATGTTTTTCTCAGAACAAATTTCTCAATCTAGCCTTTTCATAAGGACGAGTTTTCATGAAGTGGAGATTCCTTTAACCTGACCCTTCCAAAAAGAAAAAAAGAATGAGAGAGAGAAAAAAGAGAGAAAAAATAAAAAAGAAGGAAAAACAAAAAAGAAGATAAAAAGGAAAAAGAACAAGAAAAAAAGAAAAACAAAATAAACAAAATAAAAACCCGAAAAGGACTTCAATCGAAGAGTTTTATATAGGAAAAACTCAAAACTTCAGGATTTCAAGGTGAAAGGTTCTATATAGGAGGGACCGACACCTTCAGGATTTCAGAGTGAAAGGTCAGATACCCGTAGCTCAAGGACTTCAAGCGAGGAGTTTATATAGGAAAAACTCCCAGATTCAGGACTTCAAGATGAAAGGTTCTATATAGGAGGGACCGACATCTTCAAGATTTCAGAGCAAAAGGTCAGATGCCCATAGCTCAAGGACTTCAAGCGAGGAGTTTTATATAGGAAAAACTCCCAGCTCTAGGACTTCAAAATGAAAGGTTCTATATAGGAGGGACCGACATCTTTAGGATTTTAGAGCGAAAGGTTAGATACTCGTAGTTTAAGGACTTCAGCGAAGAGTTTTATATAGGAAAAAACTCGCAGCTTCATGATTTTGAGATGAAAGGTTCTATATAATAGGGACTCGTAGCTTCAAAACTTTAGGGTGAAGGGTTCTATATAGGAGGGACCCGTAGCTCAAAGACTTCAGGGCAAAGAGTTTTATATAGGAAAAACTCATAGCTCCAAGATTTCAGGAAGAGGAAGGGTGAACAGTTCTATACAGGAGGAACTCACAGCTCGAAATCTTCGGACAGGGAAGTCGGATAAAATTAGTGCTTATGGTCTTTGCTTTATTATTGTTCCACAAGGATAAGCAAAGAGGGGCAGCTGTAATCACTAATTTTATCCGAGGTATTAACCCGTTTTTATATTTTCAATATCTACAATAATAGACTTTTGCTTATTTATCTATCTTTTATTAGTGCTTTCTTATTATAAATTATGTTATTATTACTTATTATTAGTGACTATGTTTATTATTAAAATTAAAAAAAAATTATTAGTAGTATTATTTCTTTACTGCTATATTTATTTATTTATGATTAAAACCCCCCAAAATATTATTATTATCAGTATACTTGATTAGTGTTATTATAATTATTATACTCATTACTATTATCATAGTATATTATATATTATATGTTATTATGATTTAAAAAAATATTATTATTATTCTTGATTATTATCTATTATTATCATTATCATTACTTATTATATTTGTTAAAGAAAACACAAAATATTATTATTATTATTTAAAGCATATAAATAAAAATCCAATTACAAACAAAACTGGTCCATTAATATTAAACATAGTCCCTATACAATAGCCCAATATATTATATACAATCTACTTACATAATTAGAAAAACCCAAAAATATAAACATATTACATAAAGCCCGATTGAGCCCAAATATCCTAAATTCTAATTACACTATTGAAACCCAAGCTGCACCCAACCAGCTCCACGTCAGACCAGTCCCTGCACCCTTGGTCCCCTATGTTGGACCTATGCTACACCCATCTTTGCATCTGCCAACCCCATGCTTTGGAGCCTTAACAACCAGCACCGCATGGTCCTCTAGGCTACCTGCCAAAAATGACAAGAAAGGTCAGAATTTTGGTTACAAAAAGGAGGGGGCTTTCACTGATCTGGAGGTGAACGATAGAGCTCGACCTTTCACAAACTTTCATCCAAGACCCCCACAGTCGGAATCATGGATCTCTTTGGAGCTCTCAATCACTCCTCACCTCAGTCACTGCCATAAACCGAGCACTACCACCATCACCAACCTCGCTATTGCTCATTGTCCTCATCTATGACTATCACCCTTAGTAACCATCACTTATCCACCCCTCACCCTCTTTTCCAAAACATCCACAATCTGCATCGCTCAACACCGGCAACACCCAAGCCCTCTTAGTCCTAACCAACAGACCACACTCCACATCAAGAAGCTTCAACCATCAACCACTTCGATCCTCCATCATGATTCACCACATTCACCAAGATTTGAAACCAAGCTGAGCCTCGCTTACCCCTGGATCTAGCAACATTCAATTTCCCCACAATTGATAATTCCTTCCATTACTGAGCCATAACCTCACTGCAAACACACAAAGAAAAAACCTTCATCTTCAATCCCTTCACCATCGAGCCATTACAAGCTCCAATCACCACTCACCAAATCCACCATCATTAAGCCAACCAAGGCAGTGGCACCTCGCCATCACTCGGCAATTAAGCTCCTCGGCCCCAACTCATTCACTGCTTTCACCATTCCCAAATACCCACCACCTCAAGTTTGTCATCACCATTTCATTCACTCACTCAAATTATCCATTTAAACCAAATACCCACAACTCCACTCAAACCGAGAATCAAGCCTCGAAACTTCTGTAAATTAAAACCACTGCCCATATGAGCAAAATCAATAGCCAACCAAATCTTTAGAAACCAAAAGTAGAAAAATGAAAGAGGTGAAGCACTTACCTTTGGTATTTGGGTGATTTTCGGCGATCGAAGGCTCCAACGGCGAATCCCAATGGTAGATGTGTGGTTTGCAATGACGGGAATGACATTGTTCGGTGCCGCGATGATCTGACAGTTGACAAATCAGATCGGCGACAATGAAGGTCGATGATCTTGAGGCGTTCTCTCGACAATCGGGGACGTTTCTGCTGAAATCAAACATGTAGAAAGGAAGAGGAGGATGTAGATTTCGTTGCGGTGATCTTGGTTCGTCGAAAATCCCACCAGAGCAGTGGCGAATGGCGGTTGAAAGGGCAGCTGGAGCTTTCTTTATTTGAAGGAGTCGATCTTTTTTGAAGAAGAATGAGAAATGAGATAACAAAAAGGGACCACTCTCTCTTTAGTAGACCCATACGGGTTGTGTAACCCGAACCCAAACCTTGTTTTAACCAAGTTCAGCAGCAGCCCAAACTGGTATGCCCGATCAATTGGTGAGCCCAAATAAGTGGGCTTTGATACCTTCTTTTACTCTTTATTTTTGTACAAGCCCAATTTTGATGACAATGAAATATTTGGTTTTCATAGTTTAAGTTTAGTATATATGCTTATATGTATGCATTTATATTATGTTTCTAGCCGTGTGATATAATTTGTGCAGTATTGAATGCATGTTACATAATATTTAGCTTCCTTTCTAAGTCACATAGTATGTTTGTTTCATTTAATATATGCATAATATATGTTATTCGTGACACAATATTTATGTACACGCTTTTTATTATACAGGGCATTGTATGTGGAGTTGTATATTCGTGTCTTGTTTATGCCTTTAGTCAATGCCATGTTATATATATGTTGTATCTGGATCTATAAACTGTTAATACGGTACCTTTTTATTCGGGAGTAAACATGGCTAGTACCAAACGTAGTGGTGGTGGTTTTCGGTTTACTCTCGAATAACGGGCCCTTAAAATTTATTTGCATGTATAACCAAATTCCAATTTAATCGTCACTTTAATGCGGAAAATTTAATATTAACAAAGCGGTAATTATATTTTTCTTTTGGTACCAATTTTTGGGCGGTGTGGGGTGCCAAAACCTTCTCCATCCGTAACCGACTCTCGAACCTGCTTTCAAACGAATCTCTGGTTTTATGGTGTCCGGCCTTTCCTAGTGGTCGGTGGCGACTCCAAGTTTTATTATTTTCAAAATACGAATTTTAAAGAACTCCCCACTTTTTCAAACATTTTCCCGAAAATCAGAAATTCGAGGTCCCAAGTTCTTCCTATATAGGACTACTCTCTACTTCTGACTAGCATCTTGGAAAAACAAATTCTCCTCGGTAAAGTCTTTGGGCTGCAAGTCCTTCCTATACAGAACTCTTCGCCTTCAACTATCAATGCTGCAGGCTCTCCCTATATAGAACCTTCTGCGTCCTGGATGGATTCTTCCAACTAGGAGTTCTTCCTATATAGGACTGCTGGTCTTCAAACCCTGGAGCTGCAAGTCCTTCCTATATAGAACTTTTAGCTTCTGAAATCCAGGTTCTTCCTATATAGAACCTTTCACTGCTAGGGCTCGAAAACACAGACCATTCCTATATAAAACCTTTATCTTCGAATCTTTCCAAGATTCATGCCAAAACGGCTACCAATATGGCCTTACGCTACTGAGGCTGGCAAAATCTTTCTTTAAATCTGGGGATTCATGCCGAAAATGGCTACCGATCTTTCTAGACTCATGCTACTATAGCTGCCGAAATCTTTCTTCAAATTTGGGGATTCACGCCAAACTGGCTGCCGATCTTTCTGGACTCACGCTACTAAGGCTGCTGATCTTTCTAGACTCATGCTACTAAGGCTGCCGATCTTTCTAGACTCACGCTATTAAGGCTGCTGATCTTTTTGGACTCACGCTACTAAGGCTGTCGATCTTTCTGAACTCACGCTACTAAGGCTGCCGATCTTTCTAGACTCACGCTACTAAGGCTGCCGACATCTTTCTTCAATTTTGAGGATTCACACCGACAATGGCTACCGATCTTTTCGGACTCACGCTACTAAGGCTGCCGATCTTTCTGGACTCACGCTACTAAGGCTTTCGACATCTTTCTTCAATTTTAAGGATTCATGCCAACAATGGCTATCGATCTTTCTGGACTCACGCTACTAAGGCTGCCAACATCTGGCCTCACGATACTATGCCTGCCACATCATGCCCGAAGGACTTATTGATGGCCCGAAGGACTTATCACCATGCTCGTAAGACTTACTGATGGCCTGAAGGTCTTATCATCATGCCCGAAGGTCTTACTGATGGCCTGAAAGACTTAATATCTAGCTTTACGCTACTCTGGCTACTGTCATCTGGCCTCACGTTACTATGGTTGCCGACTCTTTCTTTCTTTAATGAAATCTACTTCTTCAAACTTTTTGACAATTCTTTAAATACATGTCTAAATCAAGAAAAAATTGACATGCCTCTATCTATATGATGAATGCAATGTAATGCTTTCTTTTTCTTTTTTCTTATTCTTCTTTTTTTCTCCCTTTTTTCTCTCCTTTTCTTTTCTTATTTTTTCTTTCTTCCCTTTTTTCTTCTTTTTTTTTTCTCACTCTCTTCTTTTTTCTCTTTCTTTTCTATCTTTTTCTTTTCTTTTTTCTTTTCTTTTTTCTTTTCTTTTTTTCTTCTTTCACTCTCTTCTTTTTTTCTTTTCTTTTTTCCTTCAATCTTTTTCTTTTCTAAAGTCTTACACCCTGAAAAGGTCGTTCCTCAAATCTCTTCATCTCTTTACTTCTTCACTGTATGCTCTTAAATCCTCATTTAAACAATCACTTTGAATTTGAATTAGCATGCTTACAAATCTTTCGTGCGGAATGCTTTCTTGTCTTCAGGGTTATTACCCGTCTTTATAAATGATCTTCTGGTCCTTATATTATTCTTATAGGAACCCTTGTCATCTTCTTCGCTTGGCGTTACCCCATTCAATCACGGGCTCTACTGCTTCGAATTTCCTGACCCATCATACAGAGCCTTGATCTATTTCTAATCACTAGGGTGAGCAAAAATCCTTCCATCCCCTAAGCTCATCCTTAATCTTCTCGTAGCATTCCGACGAGAACTAACTCTCGGTCTCTGTGCTTTAAATCTCATCATCATTTATTTTTAAAGTAATGCAAAAGGCAGTTTACTTGTGTATATTTCAATACAAAAAATGATTGTTTGAAAAGATAACAGTTATTTTGAAAATCACAACTTGGAGGGAATACTAAACATTTTTAAAAACATTGTTTGGAAAAAACGGTAAACATCAAAACTTTGGGAGAAAATGTCAAACCTTTTAAAACACGTTTGCCCCCAAAATATCAAACACCATAGCACATTTACTTCAAATTGCCAGAGATCAACTCTAATGAAATGCATATTTAGAAGATCTTGACTATTGTGGACATATACGCAAATGTATAGTTTCTTCTAGTCTATTAGGCTTTTAAGAGGCACAATCCCATACCTAATTTCTAACCCATTTAAGGTGGCTCTCTTAATCTCACTATCTCACCATGCCTCATTTTTCTCTCATTTGGGTGTCGATCAAGCACTTTGAAGTTTGACGTTCCTTGAAGCAAGGTTAACCCTTATAGCAAGAATGAAATTTGAAGATATTCTCATTCAACTTGGATATCTATAGATGACCAGAATGGTCTTTGAAGGCCTGTAATGTAGGCCTTTGGTTCATGGTTAGACGAAGTCGTATTTCTGTGCTCGTATGATCTGGATATTCTCACATGAATTATTCTTTTTCTTTTTCGGGATCACTCTAGACTGTCTGTTTTCGAGTTTTCACCCTAGAGTTTATTTCCTCACTCTTTTTTGTCCGCCTTGCATTCTGGCTGTGTATTGATGCTTGTTTTCCGTAAGAATGATTGATCCTCCAAAGTTTCTTGAATGAAGGATTATGTACAATTTTGGGAATTCTTGTGATTGATATGCCCAGACGAAATGTTCCTCTTTCTTTTTTGTATTGGTCTAGGCTGCCTACCTTTGGGTTTTCACCATAGAGTTCACTTTCTTCTTCTGTATCTTCAAATCAGTGTATTTTGATTAGATATTGATGCCAACATGCTTAGGCAGACTACTATTTTCTCTTCATTTTCGGGATCGCTCTAGACTGCCCATTTTTGGGTTTTCATCCTAAAGGTCATTTCCCTTTTCAAAATTGGCAATCTTCGGGCTGACTTGTCTTGACTTGGCTTCAATTCAAGCTTCTATACAAATCTTCAAAATTGTGGATTCTTTATGTATCTCTTGCTCATTTCTTACAGTTGAAGTCTCGATCTTGTATTGTTTGATCTGTGTGTGAAGTATATACAGTATTTTCTTTTTATTCCTTTTGTCTTTTTGTCTTTTTTCTCTCTTTCTTTTTCTTTTTCTGTTTCTTTTTTATTTTTCTAAGGGAATTCAACTCATCACAGTCCTTTGTCTCAAGGATAATGATGGAGCATACAACAGAACCCCGAGTTATTCGGCATAGTCATGATTTGAATATATCACTTGTGTAGCTACTCCACTTTTAACTTGAAAGATGGATGAAGTATACAACCACCTTCTGAGCTTTTCACTACAGCGGAGTGCCCCAAAAAAATCTACTAATTTCTCTCTTTTTTAACACTCTTATCTAGGAATACCTTTTAGTAAACCCAAACAGTGGAGTGTAATCTCTTTTTTTTCTTTTTTTGTTTTGTTTTGTCTCTTTCTTTCTTTCTTTCTTTAGACTGCCCATTTTGGGTTTTCAGCCTAGAGTCTCTTTCCTCTTATTCAAGTTTGTGGATGTATTCTTGAATCAAACTGTATCTATACTGGACATTGTCGCTTGTTCCCGCTTGAACGTAATCAATTCTACCCAGCTCTTTTAAACCGGTGCCTATCGAACGGTAGAGTCTTCATGTATATTCTTCTTACACTATTTAACTTAGTGTACTTGTTCTTGATTGCTTCGGCCTTCTGATTGTCATTTCTTATGTTGCTTGGTTTACTTTCTGAGCATAAACTTGTCTTCATCCATTTTCCTCTGGTAGTTCTATGGCCTTCATGTCCAATCTATCCGGTTTCATCTCTTTTTCTTAGTGAAGTGAAAGAATACCATTCGGCATTCCATTCATAGATGTCCTGAGAAAGCCTTTAGTGGTAAAGGTTTAGGGTCAACTCTCGATTCAAGGATCTTAAACGACAAGTGCCTGAGAAGGAAAATTTCTAAAATGGGAACTGCCCATTATCTAAACACTCGCTTTGTTCCTCTGTTGGCTTAAGTGGATTAACGGATACTCGCATTTGCAATATCCTCACAACTTTTAATTTCTTCTAAATATAAGCAACTTAGAGTTGATATCTAGATCTGAAACAAATGTGCTGTTGCATTCAAAATTCGAGGACCTGGTATAGAAATGATATATACATATGTCCATTCAAAAAATGTGTATGTGTGTATGAAAAATCAAAAACTACCTCATATCAATGAATGAAATGTTTAAAGAATCAAAAAAATGCAAAATGCTTTCTAAATGGAAATGTGATCTTTAATTCTAAAAAATATGTTTGAGGGTTTTTTTTAACATTGAGAGTTTCTTTGTGAACCGATGGGAAAACCATAGGGACCTTCGGACTACCTCCCGGGTACTAACTCATTCCGGCCCTTTCAATGTAGTGTAGGCTTGCCACTTCTCTTATTTTTTCTTGCTAGATCAATTCTTGCGTTAGGACTCCCTCGCCTACCAGCTTTTGGATTTCTTCTATTAACGACCCCAAATTTCTTGGTGTCATACCCTGGAGCCTTAATGTAGAACTCACATGTACTGTATGGATCAAAACTATGGGCATATGAGTTGGGCGTAATCTTTATCGACCCGGAGGTAAGGTACTAACCCTTGACCAGATGAGGCTATATGTCCGAGATGGAATACTCTTAATATCTCTAAATATGTATTTGTTTGAGGAATTTTTTCGGTGATTCGGAGGAATCTGCCTGTCTTCTTCTTTTATGATCACGAGAACCTTGAAAGTGGTACCCATTTACCTCTTTCTTTCCTTCTGCATCTAGGCATGTTTGGTTCGTTGAATTAAGACTCAATTATCCTTCATGGATCATGTATTCTATTAAAGTCATCACATTTGCCCCTCAATTTCCCGAGCATCTTATCAAAGAGGAAATACAGAAGATGGCTTGAGACATAGAAGTCACTTTCCTCTTTAGCAATGAGAGGCTGCACTTGGGCGACTAACCTCCGCCATCTCAAAGCACATTTCTTGAAACTTGCATCAGGTTTCATCCTCGTACCCTAGAGATACTGACGACTTGGTGCTAGGTCTAAAGCATATCCGTATTTCCCATAAAGACGTCGGTTAAGTCTCCGCATGACTACACTTGGTTTCTACTCAAACAGTTGTACCATATGACGGTGGGTCTTGCTAGACTGTCGTGGAAGCAGCAGAACAATAATTTTTCATTCTCAATGCAGCCCTCCATCTTTTTGCAGAACATGGTCAGGTGAATCTTGGGGCATCTTGTTCCGTCATCCCGTGCAAATATGGGAATCTTTGAAATCCAGAGAAACGACCAAATCAGGGTTCAAACAGAGTTTTCTTGCATCGAAGGCATCAAACTTCTTCTTTTTTTTCTCGAGCTCATCTTCTAACTGCTCGAATCTTGATTTTTGAATGTCTTCAATTCTTTTATCCATGATAAAAACCTAATTGGACTTTGGATTACTCTTCATGAAATTTATGCAAGGTAATAATAATACATGGTAATGATAATGTCATGTAAAATATGCCAGGATCGTGCAAAGGAATGCAATGCAATCCTAAAATATAAACATGAATGCAATAAGGTATTGATTCCAAAAGTGATCCCTATAGAACGACGTTCATTGAGGCCAAAAGGTTGTATTATATCAGATATTAGATATTTATAGTTACTGATGAGCTCTAGTGCCTAATTTCTTAACTTTATCCAGTAGTCCGGTCAGCTTGCCTCCGTGGTCCAACACTGGGTCCATATTCTGACTCAATGCCATTGATGTGTCAGCTAAGTCTGCCACCTTGTTGAGCCAGTTTACCTGCTCGGGTAATATCGATCTTCATGTCTTTATCTATCCCCTGCTTAGTCTTTCGCAGCTTGGAAGTTATCTCTACAACATTTTCAGCAACAACCTGTTTGTTAACTTCTACACGAACCTTGCATTCACGCAAAGAAGCCCCGAGCTATTCCACTTGCTCCTTACTTTCCAACTGAAGAGTATGGGATTGTTCTTGCTCTGTTGTAAACTTGTTTTCAAAACTCTTTTTAATGGCTAGGTTATTCTGTAGCTCATCTCTGGAGATTGTCGTACCTATTCTCAATTTCCTCAAACTTACCTGATAGCAGCCCGACTTGATTCTCGCTTGACTAGTTTCTCTTCTTCCAACATTCCGAGTCGTCCTTCAACTGAACAACACCATTCATCTATTCTTTAAAGGTGACCCGATCTGATGTTCTTAAATACACAATAAAGCTTCTGGTGATCATTCTGCAAATTCAATTTCATCCAAGTTATTTCTCTCTTATCTGAGCTGGTTGAACTCGAAAGAATATCCCTCTCCTGGGATCCCCTATCTCTGATCTTCAATTTTAACTCGCCTGAGTATCCCACTTCGGTATTACTTGAACCTTGTCCTGGATATCGATTCTTCCCCGATTTTGTCCCTCGGGTGATTGTTAGCTTACTATAGTATTGGGGTATTCTATTTTCAAAACCCAAAACTCCCACCGCGATAAGATCTTGAACTTGTTCCTCAGGGCCTCGCAATTCTCAATAGTGTGACCCAAACTTCCTAAACGGTAACTGCCTCTAGCATGTGTGTCGTAACCTCTTGGATAAGATGACCTTTTCGGTGGAGACTTCACCGAGGTAATAAGGCTCTTCTCGGTGAACATTAGTAGTTCGATGTACCTCACAGGAATCGAGCTGTACTTCTTTTCATTACTTGCTTCTCGGGTTTCTTCTAGACCAAACTTTATTTTCTAGAAGCCCGACTCAGACATACCTTCTGCCTGTTTATTGATGCAGATCACAAAAGGGTTTAATATCGTATTTGGCTGGCTTGGAGGTAGAATTCTGACTATCTCACTTTCTATTCTGATCCTTAATCGATTCTTCTTTCGGTTCGACAGATCGCTTACCTTTCGTCAAAGTATTCATCCGATTCATCATCTCTGCCATCTGATTCTTTCAACTCTTGCACTTTACTTTGCTCATTACTAGTACCATGTCTCCTACCGTCTGACCTGAAGTCTTCAGATGATTCCTCTTCTATTGTCTCTGATCTTGTTCTAGGACAAAACCCTAGATCCGTGCCTTTTAATATCTGACCAGATGACCCTTGTCAATTATGAACGATTTTTGAGATTTGAAAAATCACTTGGGAATCAATACCCTATAAATGCGAGAATGCATACAAATGCGGTGTTGATTCTCGAACAGTCTTTAAAAACTTTCAATAGAGAAAATGTCTAATTGCAAGAAACTAATAATGAATTACAGGTAATAGTTGGATTTCTTCTGGAGACCTTGACTTCGGAAAGTAGAGCCTTGCTCCACGTCTCGGCGTCGTCTTCAGGATGATGGATGACCTCGTATTCTCCTCTTATTATATTCTATGGACTCGTGACGTCATGATCTTCATTTTTGGGGCTTCCGAAAAGGACATCAACAAGTGCATACATAATACAGACAATAGCTTATTCTTCTGTAGATTTGGGTGCAAACGATCTGATCTTCGAATAATACGTCTAAATAGGGATGGATTCTATCGATCCTAAGGGGAATACTTCAAAACTTTTGGGGTTTAAATTAAAATTCTCAAGGATCATTTGGTTTAAAAATTTCACTTTTTATTATCAAAAAGTTTTAACTTACTAAAAATGAAACTTTTAAGGTTTTTTTTTGAAAGTTTTAGGAGGGAAAAGAATTTAAAACACAAATTTTTTTTGAAGGAGTTAAATTAAAATCTTTGAGATTTTTACAAAGGGCTAAATGTGAAGATTTTAAAACTAGTGTTCTATAGTCCCCACTGGATCATCTACGCCGCACGTGCCTTATTATCGGACCATCTTCTTTCTTGATTGGTTTTTGCTCGGCCTAACTTGATACTGTAACATTATCGTTTTCGGCAAAGTAGACTTTTTCTATTTTGAAAGCCTTTTAAATGAATCGTTCTTGAATCAACACCATGTCATGATATGCAAAATGAATGCAAATAAAGGCGTTGATTCCGCTGGTAATCACATTTTCGAACGACTTTTATAGGAATTAAAGGGTCCAGATTCTAGAGCCAGAAAAGAAGACTTCTATAGATATGCCCCTCTACATGTTTTTGGGTCGCACTCAAGGAAATGAAAGTCTCGGTTAAAATCGCTGGTACCCGGTTTGTCTTTCGCTTCATGCGTTCAAACAGATCCAAGATGGCTACGTCGTGTTTCTAAGAACCCTCGAGAAAATAATCAAACCCTATATCCCTAAAGAGAATATGTCCATCTTCATCGCCTTATCCGAGTGTGCGGGTATGATGTCTCAGATACACTCCCATGCACAGGCTAGGCTGTCTCCTCGACTTTGAATCAGGCCATTGACTTAATCATCACTCATCCCGGCAAAGGTTTTGAGCTTCAATGGATAATTCTAGTTCCTTGGCGGCTTCACATAGATCCAATCTTTTTTGAACATTATTCTTGTTGAGCAAGGCTGTGTACTCTTCTACCGTGGGTATCATGTCATGTCCGTTGAGAGTGAAGTAGCAAAAACAAGGTTCCAGAATTGAAAAATGGCTCGACGCAAAGGCTGATTAACCCAGACATACATTAAATGTGCTATGTCGCCATAAGTATCAGAATATAGGTCTTGTAGTCGTCGATCCCATCCTTCCCAAATCATTTTAAGCTCTCATAGATCATTCTATTGTAGGCTCTTGTATGTATATCCTGGCATTATGCGCTCACTCGGCAAACTGTTACCTTGGGCCCACTGGTTGGCTTTTGACCAATGTCTGATGACTGAGTTGATATCATCCTTCTTGAGATACCTTTTTTTCATGATGAAAGATTTCTGATCAGGCAAACCACTTGAACCAACACCTTTATGTCATGCAATGCTAATGCAACAAAAGTATGTATAAAGTAAAAATAAAATAAAACAAAAAAAAGAAATGAGTTAGTACCGAATAAAATAAATAAATACATAAATAAAAGGGCAAATTAAATAAGGTAAACAAACAAAACAACTCTATTTACATCCCGTCTAAAATGCCTAGGTTATCCGTATGGCTCTAAAGGGGTGGGTTTCTATATGTTCTCTATATGCAGTGTTGGTTCTAGGAGGTACCTGAATTGTCCTTGTTGTCCTCTATTAAGAGTAGCAAGGCCCCCGATCATTACCCATTATAGGCTCATTTCAACCGGGTTCAATTCAAGGGGACCCATTCGCCTATGCCCCTACCTCGAAGGTACTTGCTAGGCCCATACGGAGGAACGATATCCTCTCGAAAGCATTAGCGTTTCCCCCACTTAAAAAGATGGGTTTATATGCCAAGTTTTAAATGCGTTAAAATAAACGCGCAATTATAGCCGAATGTTAATTTGATAGTCACTTTAATCTAGAACTTTTGATATTAGTAAAGCGGTAATTGTTTTGAAAAAGCTCGACTCTCATTTGTTTTTTGAAAAACAAAAACTATCTCCCCAGCGAAGTCGCCATCTGTAGCGATATCCCTTTTTACGCTAAAAAATGGGTTTTAAGGGGTTTGGGGTCTTTCGGTTATTTTAAAATATTTATTTTGTGGGATTTTAGAAAAATCGTATTTTATTTAAAAATGGAGTCATCACCGGCCACTAAGGCAGGCCGGACACCATAAAAACCCGAGATTTTTAAAAATGTCGGGTTCGGGAGCCGGTTACGGATGGGGAAGAATTAGCACCCTCACACCGCCCAAAATTGGTACTTTAATAATTACCGCTTTATTAATATTAAACTTTCCGGGTTAAAGTGATGATTAAATTAAAATTTGGTCATAAGTGCGAGTAAATTTTAAAATCCTAGTTATCCGAGAGTAAACACCCAACCACCATCACTACGCCTGATACTGGCCCCGTTTATGCTCGGATAAAAGGGCACCGCATTGACAATTTATATTTCCAAAATGCAACTTAAAAACACGGCAAATAATTTAAATACGATGCGATAAAAATATAAATAAAAACTAACATAATAAAATACTAATCTAACATACATATATAAATATTAATCTAACACATAAATAAAAACAAGTCTAACATAAATAAAATACTAATCTAAAACGTTCATAAATATTAATCTAACACATAAATAAAAACCAATCTAACATAAATATAATATTAATCTAAAACATAAATAAATATAAATCTAACACATAAATAAAAAATAATCTAACATAAATAAAATACTAATCTAAAACATAAATTTAAAACATAAATAAATACTAATCTAAGACATAAATAAATATACAAACTAAAAAAAGAACACAATTTTAAATTAACTAATACTTAATTAAATCATAAAAAGTACAACACAAATAAAAAAGGGAAGAAAATATACCTAACTAAGAGCTCGAATGACAAACTCCGACTGAACCCTACCGAAATCTACCATGATCTCTCTAAAAATTAACTAGATCGGATCCAAAACAAGATCTCAATCAAACCGGGTAGGACCAAGGGAACTACCCTTGGCCCCAGACTAGCCGAGAGCACTGCTCTCTTATTCGGCCTGCCCTTTACCGATTCATTTCCCCCTTCAATTTGGCCTCACATGTGCCTTTTGTAGGCAATTGGGGGATTTAAGGGTGACGTGGTCATCCCAAAACCACACCCTCTTTATTATTTATTATTATTATTATTATTTTTTTTTTGCAATTCATTTTTTTGAGTTTTGATTTTTTTCATCATTTTTATATATTTTTATTATTATAGTTATTATTTTTTAATTACAATTTTACCCCTATATTATACAACCCGGATAAAAATGAGTGATTACAAACCCTAGTTACAATTGTTTTTAATTGGTAGCTTAGTAATGTTTGATAAAATGTTTGCTGTTGATCTACACAATACTCTGACATGAATTGGTAATAACTTCTTGCTTAATTTTCAAGACTATTAGTATCATACTCAGTTTCGTAAATGGTGATAATTTGTTATATTTTTCTATTTCTGATTTATCATTAGAAAATAAAATAAAAGGGCACATAAATTTAAATGTGTATTTGCATCATGAGTACTTGAAGTTAGAAGCCTCCTAAGTTTTTTCTTCGTTCTTTTATATAGTTCATCTCTTGACAATTTTCTTATTAAGAAAATGTAAATGTTGGAAGCTACCTGAGCTACCAGTAAAGCTGTCACTGAAACATTGATGACAAACTTTGTGACGAATCATTTATCTGGAAACCAGCAATCATCGTCTGCCTTGTATATAATTGTAATCACGACATAAACACGGTCAATTTTGCAACCAATTTTCAAGCTCCTCGATACACTTTGATTTGGAATAGTTGGAAATAATATATAGGGATTTTTTTAAGTAGAGAGATGTTACATTCCCAAGGTAAATGTTGGGATTCAAACTCATCTAATACGTTAGGATTTTGTGAGAGCATTTCTTTTCCTTAGAGTTTTGAAAACATTATATATTGTTGGGAGCTATGAGCCTATGATGCTTTGATCCTCATTTTCATCAAGTGTCTAAGACGACAAATGTTTGGACACGAGTACAGGGATGTGACCCTCCCAATGCATGAAAATATACCCATGTCCGGGTAAATATTTTTATCCGACACTCATGTCTGTGTTCGAGTAACATAGATTGGGAGGTTGACCTCTTCTATTAGCTTTTGCAGCATGGGTTAGGTAATTGACAACTTTACTACGATTTTCCTTTCTTTAGCAGCTATATAGGAGTTGTTAGTCTTTTAATAAAACATATATCATAGTTCAGTAGCTGTCTTATGATAATGTTTTGAGATTATTTTTAGCATCTATTTACTATATTTTTTTATTATTATTCAGATATTTTTATTATATATTCGAATATTGATTATGACATTTGTTAAATTATTTATTATAAGATATTTATTAAATTATTATTATATATATTCTTTATAAATTAATGTATAATCTTTAAAATTTGTTTTCTTGAGGGAACAGTTTTCAAACTTGATTCCCAAGATTTAACCTAAGAAATTAGGTTAAATTTAGGGGATTACATTTAGTGGTATCAGAGCTAAGTTTAACCCTCGGACTGTGAGACTCACAATAATTGTTTTCAAAATATTTTCATTTTCTACATGCATCTGAAATGTTTTGGGATAAATGGAAATTTTCTGAAAACTTACTATGGTTTCGCTTGATTCTTACTGAATTACTTTCAACGTGTTTTAAATCCGAGATTCCAGTACCAAATTTAGTTTTAGTAATGGTTGCCCTTATAAATAGATCTTACTATGCCACCTAGTAGGAGTTTTAGACTTGAGTATGTTTCATATGGATTCAGAATTAGAAAGAATGAGAACTCGTTAGTAATGACTATCACTCAAGACTTAGAATTTCCCGTAAGTTATTTCCCCTTGCGATATCGATAAGGATAATTCCGAACCACGTGAATCCTTAAGCTATGTTCTTTTGAGCAAACATTATGGATCATAATTGGAATTCTGATCAAGGACCCGAACTTCAGTTAATCGAACAAATGATCGTGACTGTACAAATTCCTATGAATTTAAAATCAAAGCCTCCTTTAAAACTCTGTATGTGTCGTCATTTGTGACGTAATTTGAAATGCTCTTTTAAGTTTATATATGAACATTTGTATTTTTGTGAATCTGCCGTTAAGTTTAAAAATTTCGAGGACAAATTTTTTTAAGGGTGAGAGAGTTGTAACACCCCGAATTTTTGCCCCAAATTAAAACCCTAAATTTAGAATCCCTAAATTCAAAACCCTAGAATTGGGAATTTAAATATGAAACCCTAATTAAGAAATTTGGGAAATAATTGAATTTTAAACAAATTTAGTGACATTTTTAATAAAGAATTGATATTAGGTACCTACTTTGTGAACCCTAGAAAAGAACAAGGACATGCCTTATAATTTATCCAAAGATTTGGTTATTTATAACCACGATCAACCCTATTTTCCCCTGCAAATTTAGTTTCTTTTGCCGCAGCCGCACCTTCTCCTCTCCCTCTCTCCATTTATATTCGAAACACATTTCCTATTTTTTTCTTATTTTATTTTATTTATTTAATTTGATCAAATCCCACTGAGTCTCTGACACTGCTCAATTCAACTATGTCTTCGGTTAATTTGAAGAGCAACTATTCGAATCAGATAAGTATTCATTAAATTTCGTTAGATTAGTTTTTAGAAATAATTCTTTGATTATAGTGATAATAGTAATAGTGTTATCGTAGGATTATTCTCATAGGTACCAATACTACTGGACCCTGTACTTCTGATTGCGAGAGACACGTCATACAATAGTTGAGTTGCTTAGGCTAATGTGTGTTCTCTTCCTGTGCCATATATTTATGTGTTCTTACTGTGCTATATTCTGAAAAATAGTGTTTTATATCTTGATTGATTTATTGTCTGACTGACTGTGATTTGAGAATGTTTTGAAAACATCGTGCATGACATATTAAATTGTGTTTTTAAATTAAGTATCAGATTTTCGAAAAATGAGACACTCGTAAGAGTTCAGATTTATGATTTTACAAATCATATCATGTGTCATGGGATCGAAATTATGTTCGGAAAAAGTGAGGAAAACCTCCACTCTGGCGAGGGAAACCTCCACTCTGTATGATATCGGATAGTCAGGTATTGAGTCATGCATCGGACATCATAAAATTATGATTTGGATTTATCGGATTTATTATTCATTCAGAAAAGACTTTATCAGAAAATAAAAATACTATTTTTTTGTGTTGTTCGCACTTTAGAGACACACTAAGCTCTTTAGCTTACTCCCTCATAGTTTCTTCTTTCAGATACTCAGACTGATTAGCGACTCGGTACTTGGAGGATCTCACATTTTATCCGGTTATTTTATTATTCAGTATGAAACTATTTTTAGTTATCCAGATTATTATTTTGAGACATTGATGTAATTTCATACTTTGAGACTAATTTTGTTTTTGAATTATTTTTATCACCCATTTACTATGTTTTTTTATTATTATTTAGATATTTTTATTATATATTCAAATATTAATTATGACATTTACTAAATTATTTATTATAAGATATTTGTTAAATTATCATTATATATATTCTTTTTAAATTAAAGTATAATATTTAAAATTTGTTTTTTTGAGGAAAAAAAATTTAAACTTGACTCCCAAGATTCAACCTAAGAAATTAGGTTAAATTTAAGGGTTAAACGAGTATCTTAGCGTTCCTATATTGGATCTTCCTAAACAAAGCAAGTGCTTACTGTTTGGCCAAACTAATCCAATCCTTCTATTAAATGTCATATATGATATAAGTTGGAACTATTTTATGTTATAGTAATTGTTTGTTTGTTACTTTTCTCCTTCTATTGTGGGTTTCTTGGCCTTTTTTGGCATTTGAGGATTGATCAAGCAAAGGCCACCTAGGAACTAATTTTGTGCTAACTATAAAAGCGCTCAGCTTTTCTCTTAGACATTTTTATGTTTTGATTGGGGCCGGGGAGTGGGAAAAAAAGGGTTTGTTTTTTAATCTAATAAAATCGAATCAACCGACTTAAACAGACATTTTTTTTGAAATGACTTAAATAGACAATATATTTAACTTAAATAACATGTTTGGATGTTTGGTATGTTAACCGAATTAATTTGCGATGGGTAGATTGAATTTTGGTTAAGTGATTGGGTTGGTATAAATTTATAAATGGGTTGGATAGTTGGTTTACTAATTGGATTTTGATTGGGTTTTTAATTGGGTTTGGGTTTGGGTTTGGATAATATAAATTATTAATATATATATATATATAAAGAGATTTTTAAGATGAAAAAATAGAGTGTTTGTTAATTTATATTTGATTTTGATATAGCAAGGATTTGATTGCAAATAAATAAATTCTTAAAGTACTTGAATTTACTCACAAACTGACAAGTATTTAAACTTAAATTATTTTCTAAGTAAATATTTTTAATCCCCAAAATTTTCCAAGTGTTTTAGTACTCGAACCAACTATTTTGGTAACTGAGTACCGGTACGCATATAGCCGTACCAGTACGGTTTTTGCTACTGGAAAATGTTTTAATTTTATTTGGCTTCTGAGTACTTGTATGGCTATACGCGTACCGGTACGACCTTTTGAAATTGTAAATCAAAATGTGCATTGAAGTACCGGTACGACTTTTGGCGTACCGGTATGGGAATTAAATATTTCCAAATATTTTTTGACCGTTAAGCCTTGTCAATTTTTGGAGCCAACCTAAAAATAAATTGAATACAGTACCGGTACGGCTATACGCGTACTGATACGCTAAGTTCATTATTTTCTCCAAAGATTCTAGTGAGCTAATTTCGTACTGGTACGGTACGATGCGTACCGGTACCCTTTGTAAAATCTTCACTTCGTACTGATACGCTTGCCCGCTTGCTGGTACCCCTTTGTTGTAACGGCTATTTCTATTTTGAGCAGGTATCGATACGGAGATCCACATACCGATGCCCACACTTGCCAGACATCATTTAATGCGGGAAAATTGCAGCTCGGCGGCTCTATTCAATTCCCCAACAACCCAAACGGCTAGAAATCAATGAAGAGGTATAAAAACAAGTATCCTAATCTTCTTAAAAAACAAGACAACCATTCTAAAGCATTCAAGCACATATCTAACATCTTTGAGCTCAAATTGTCAAATTTTTGTAATCCACTTGAGTGTTCATCATTGTAATTCTTTTTCATTCAAATGTTGGGGTTCAGTGAACTTCATTTGTGCAAACAAACTAGCTTTTGAGGTTTTTCATAGTTTGTTTCTTTGTGTTCACCCTTTAAGAAAAGTGATTACTAGACTTTGAGGTATAAGTCTAGGTGTTGTAAGGTTATATCCTTTAGCTGAAAAAGAAAGATAAATTAATGAATTTGTGAAAATTCTTAGTGTGGATAGCTAAGGTAGTGGATGTAAACCCCGTTGAAAATGTCAAACCACTATAAATAACTTGTATTAGAGCTACACTCATTGAAAGGCTTCACATCTTCTTGAGTAGATCTAACCGTTGTTAAATCAATTTACCCATGACCTCTACTTCCGGCAACTACTTCATGGAAGAAGCTCAATCCATTTCAAGCCACCATACTTCAATGGAGTAAATTACCCATATTGAAAGAATATGATGAGATTATTCATCAAATCAAATGACTACCTCTTTTGGGATGTAGTGATGGATTGGCCATCTATTCTAATAAAGAGTGTAGGAGATCGACTCGTCGAGAAAGAAAGACAAGAATGGACCGATGAAGAGCGGAGAAAGTTGCAACTCAATGACAAAGCTATGCACATCTTGTTTTGTGCTCTTGGACCCGACGAGTATGCCAATATGTCTTCTTGCTCTAGTGCAGAAGAGATCTAGGACGAGCTAGAAGTTACTCATGAAGGTAAAAACGAAGTGAAGGAGACCAAGATTGTGCTCCTCAATCTAAGCTATGAGGAGAACATCAAGATGAAACCGGATAAAGATATCACGAAGATGTTTGATCGATTCTCCATCATTATTAATGGGCTTAAGGGCTATGAAGAAATTATTTCGGAGGACAAGATTGTTCGAAAGCTTATTTATTCTCTTACTGAATCATGGGATTCAAAGAAGACTGCCATCATAGAAGCCAAGGATCTCAAGACCTTGAAGCTTGATGCTTTCATGGGGTCTCTTCTCACTCATGAGCTAATGAAGCAAGGAAAAAAGGATGAGAAGAAGAAGAAGAAGAAAGAGAAGAAAAAAGTGGACAAGAAAAAAGTTGGGATTGCTCTCAAAGCTTTACAAGATGGGAGCGATTATAGCGATGAGGAAGATGAAGAGATGGCTATACTAGCCAAGAGATTCACGAGGTTCATGAAATCCAACCGAGAAAGAAAGTTCCATCAAAGAAAGGGTTTCAAGAACAAACTAAATGAAGAAGAGAATAACCAAATCATTTTCTACGAGTGCAAAAAGTCGGGGCATATCAAGTTCGATTGCCCCCAATTAAAGAAGAAAAGCTTTGGGAATAAGAAGAAGCTCAAAGCTCATGTGGCTACTTGGAGCGATGAAGACTCATCCGATGAAGAGGACCAAGAGGTAGCCAACTTATGTCTTATGACACTTGAAGAGGATCCTAAGGTAATCTCTAATTCATCTACATTTGATTTCACATTTGATGAGCTTCAAGAAACTAATGATGAATTACAAGAGGTTTACGTTGAATTAGTTTTGGAAGTCAAAGGGTTAATTTTGAAAAACAAAAATGTTATTTCAAATTTGAAAAATGAAAATGACTATATTTCTAAAACTAATTTTTAATCTTGAAAGTAAAGTAAAAGAAATACAAACAAAAATAAATGATCTTGAAAATAAAAATCAAGACTTGCATGAATTACTTTCAAGAGTTCATGTTGATCACCAAAAGAAAGTGGTGATCTTAAAGCTTCCTTAAATAAAGTTGAGACAAACCGTTTGAAAAAGAAAATCACTCAAAACCCAACTATGTGAGAAGAAACTTTAATGGGTACAAACATAGAGACTTCCAAAGGCCCTCTAAAGGTAAGAATATTAGGAGTGTTTGAGTTCCTAAGGAACTCTTAACTTCTAATAATATTGATGCTATTACTTCTTGGATTCCCAAGGGAACCAAAATTTTAGGAGCTAATACTCATAGACTCAAAAGAATTTGGGCACCAAAAGTTAAAACTTGATTCTAGGTTTGTAGGGGGAGCATTACTACGAAGCCCAAACTTCAAGTTCAAATTCATGGTACCTTGATAGTGGATGCACTAGACACATGACCGGTGAAAAAAGTCAATTCTTGGAGCTAAAACCAAAAAGTGGAGGAGTAGTGACATTTGGTGACATCTTTAAAGGTCACATTGAAATAATTTGTTTCATTAGTAATCACTCTTTTATACTCATTGATAATGTTATATATGTTAACGGTCTAAAACATAATTTGTTAAGCACAAGCCAATAATGTGATAAATGATTCAATGTCATGTTTGATTCTAACGGTTGTAAAAATAATTAGCATTGCATCTAACAAAATTGTGCTTATTGGACATAGAATAGAAAATATTTTTAAGGTGCACCTTCATGACATTTATATTGCCAATGCATGTTTTGTTGCTAAAGATGAGCATGATTCTTGGTTGTGGCATAAAAAATTAGGACATGCTAGCATGAGTGTTTTGAAAAAATTAATTTCTAATAATCTAGTAAAAGGTTTGCCTAAAATCAAGTTTTTCCTTGATAAAATTTGTGATATATGTGGTAAAGGCAATCTCCAAATGTCAGAGGACATGCACGGAGCTATGCAATTTCCAAATAGTTTCAATGGTATATCCGTGTGGGAAGCCCTCAGTAACCTTAGCTTGAAATGTCCTCTTTCCTTGAAGCAGGAGTTCATTTAATGGAAAATTCTCTATTCCTGCAGAATTAGGTAGTACATGAGCACAAATGATAACAATTTTCTAAAAGTTAAATCATAATAATGAAACCAGGTTCTTTTGGCTGTTTACTGAATTAAGCTTATATATAATAATAATAAGCTCATAAATTGTTCATTGAAATTAAAGTTTAGGTTAAGTCCCCAATAACATTTCACCACCATGCACACCGCAAAGTATAGCATAAAACATAAGTACCAAGTAACCTGAAGGTCTGAATGTCCGTTTTAATTTTCTCAAGTTTATGCTTTGTGCAAACTATAGCACAAAACTTCGGTAACATGTAAACCAAAAGCCTGGTTTCATTTTCTATTATTACAGAAGAAAATCAAGCAAGATGCTATAGCCGAACACAAAAGCATATTTATAGTTCACAACAATAATTTCTTTGTGAGCGCTAGTTTTTGGAGGAACGGGGTGTGCGGGATAAGACTAAGAACTAAAACAGTGTAATTTTAGAAGAGTGACAGTGGTTATAGCATAGGAGAATCAATCAAAAGGCAAGTAAAAGAGTTCTTTCTTGATTGCCCATAGCTAGATAAAGGAATGGGTTGGTTCACATCATTGCCAACTTCAATTCTAAGGAGAGCTTTATCATTTGCAAGATTGCTAAGATTTTGTTCTTGACACTCAAGCTTCAACTGCTTTATCAAGGATAGCTTCTCTAGCTTCCTTTCATCCCGTACAGGAATTCCTGGGAGTCATATTAATCAGCATTAGAAACATGGCTGAAGGTTGACTAAAGATTAGTTCCAGGAACCAAATCAATCACATATAAAAAGCAGCCAAGCATGTAATATTTTTAAATCAAGGTAAATAGTATATTTACACTAAACCTGTGTGTAAGTAGTACATGTCATCCAGTGCCTCAAGAGTCTTGTTGCAGCCACCAATAAATACTAGAACACCACTCTTCAGGGGATCCAAACAATCCCCAGCAACGGAAAATCGAGCAGAAGGACCATCACCCGTGGTTATCACCTTGATCCAAATGCCAGTATCTGTGTCAATGGTAGGAAACATAAAATATGAACTTACCACACTTGTACATAGCATTATTTCATCAGTAAGCAACCCTTTTGGGCCACAAGGACAGAAATATAAACAAATGAATAACTGAAGTAATACAATTCTCACCAATTTGAACCTCAGATTTCTAAACATTCACTATGATGATTTCAAGAAATACAAAATTCGATTGAAGATAACATGATTAACAATCATGTACACATGCCAACATCAAGCATGTAGAGATCATCATAAAGATTCCGAGCGTCTGTAAATCCACCAAAAACAATAAGTTCTTGCTGAAAGCCACCGTGGCGTGGCCAGCACAAGGTGTCAACATCTGGCCTGAGGTATTCAACACTTTCCATGCAAGAGTATCTAGTACATATAACAAAATTCCAAGAACAAAATTAAAAGCATGACAAAACTTAGATTCATGTATTTTCAAGCAATTGAAACATATAAATTGTATAATAAGTCAGATGTAAACAAACTAAAGACAAGCATGCATACATGGAAGAACACATAAATGCATGGACTTGTAGAAAAGAAGAAATCAAACCTGCATCAAGGATATGAACATCAGACAAATAGTAATCATGCCCATCTTCACCACCGATCACAATAATTTTATTCTTCCAAGTTCCAAGATGAGCAAGTATGGCTATCACGAGCAGATGGTGGGTTATCTGATGTTACAGCACGTTTCCAGACAAAGGTCTCTACAAGCGAAAGGTTCAAGAAAAATAAAAACATGTATAAAACCCAGGGAAAAGAATGTCCCTTCAGCCAAGTTTTTCAAGAGATAAAAAAGGCAATTCAATTCCAATTCTTAGAAGTGCACAAGGAACTCTTAAAAACATTCTACAGATTTCCCTCATCCTCTTAATCTCTCTATGCTAACATAGAAATTGAGATCAAATTCATCAAACCAACATTAGCCAATGCAATAAGAAGGTAGGAACAAGACACTGTAAAGATGTTAACCTGTATTTAGAATATATAGGTCGTTGTAATAAATTTCATCATTGTTATCAGAAGACTTTCCGCAGCCACCAAATATGAAGAGTCGTTTACCAACAAGAGCTTGAAAGGGTCAAAATCTGGTAAAATAAAATCCCTTGTTTTTAGGGATATGATTTTCTTGTTATTCCAATAGCTTAGTTCGTGAGCTATTTTTAGTTTTCTGTTTGGGTTGTAATTGGCTATATAAAGCCAAGCTTTTCAGTTCAATAAACAACAATTCTCAGTTTACAGATTTCAATCTTTGTTTAGTCATTTCTTTTAACATTTTTGGCATCAGAGCTGGGTTGAATCTGAGAGTGTTTTTTTTTGAGTTGCTAAACAGGAGAGTTTTCTATTTGAGAGAGATGACAAGTGAAGGAGGATCCTTTGTTCAACCAGCCATCCCACGTTTCGATGGTCACTATGACCATTGGAGTATGCTTATGGAGAATTTTTAAGGTCCAAAGAGTTTTAGAGCTTGATCGGGATGGGGTTCGAGGAATCGGAAGGAGTAGCTGTGACAGAGGCGCAACAAAAGAAGCTTGAGGAATTGAAACTTAAAGATCTTAAGGTGAAAAATTATCTTTTCCAGTCAATTGACAAAACCATTTTGGAGGCCATACTAGATAAGAGTACCTCCAAGAAGATCTGGGACTCAATGAAGAAGAAGTTCGAGGGGAGTGCTAGAGTGAAGCGCTTAGTTCTTCAAGCTTTGAGAAGAGAGTTCGAAACTCTAGAGATGAAGATAGGAGAGAGCATTAATGAGTATTTTGCTCGTGTAATGACAGTAGCCAACAAGATGAGGGTGAATGGAGAAGAAATGAAAGACGTTACCATTGTAGAGAAAATTCTCAGAACCGTGACAGACAAATTCAACTATGTAGTTGTCTCAATCGAGGAGTCTAAGGATATTGATGCCCTTTCCGTTGATGAATTGTAAAGTTCTCTGATTGTGCATGAGAAGAAATTCAACAGGAGCAATGGAGAGGAACATGCTTTGAAAGTTACCATGGAAGAAAGAAATGGTGGAAGAGGACGTGGCAGAAGTAGTTTCAGAGGAAGAGGCCGAGGCCGAGGAAGAGGACGTCAAACTTTTAACAAAGCCACCATCAAATGCTATCGATGTCATAAGCTCGGTCATTTTCAGAATGAATGCCCTACATGGGAAATGGAGGCCAATTATGCCGAGTTGAGGAAATGTTGTTAATGGCTTACACTGAAGAGCACGAGGCCAAAAAAGTGAGGTATGGTTCTTAGACTCAGGTTGCTCAAATCATATGTGTGGAAATGCAATGATGTTCAGTGAGTTAGATGAAAGTTTCAGAGAACAATTGCAAGAAAAGGGGCTTACAACTCATTCAAGCAGGGATATGCAAGATATATCATCCAGACAAAGGCTTGATTATTCAAACTGCTTTGATAGCAAATCAGATGTTCATTTTGATGGCTAAGACACAAGAAAAGGTGGTAGTGTGTTTTCACACAAATACACAGGATATTTCTCATTTAGGGCACCGAAGATATGGCCATCTTAACCATAAAGGTTTAACAACCTTGCAATCTAAGAATATGGTACGCGGTCTACCTCATCTCACACCTACTACTGCAGTATGTATTGATTGCTTAAAAGGGAAGCAACATCGAGAATCCATTTTTAAGAAGAGTTCATGGAGAGCAACCCAGAAGCTACAACTTATACATGCAGATATATGTGGTCTGATAACTCCCATATCTAAAAGCAAAAAAAGGTATTACTTATGCTTTATTGATGATTTTAGTAGAAAAGCATGGGTTTATTTTCTAGCCGAAAATCAGAAGCTTTAAATGCATTTAAATGTTTCAAAAGTTTGGTTGAGAATGAGACAGATTTGCATATTAAGTGCCTATGCACGGATAGAGGAGGTGAATTCAAATCAGATGAGTTCAATGAGTATTGCAAAGCTTACGGCATTCAAAGACAACTGACCAATGCTCACACTCCACAACAAAATGGAGTAGTCGAGAGAAAGAATCGAACAGTAATGAATCTGGTTTATTCGATTCTTTCAGAAAAGAAGATTCCAAAAACCTTCTGGCCTGATGCAGTGAACTAGATTATATATGCGTTGAACAGGAGTTCTATTGTAACTGTTAAGAATATCACTCCTGAAGAGGCATGGTCTAGTGTGAAGCCTTCAGTAAAGCATTTTTGAGTTTTAGGGTGTCTTGCACATGTTCATGTACCAGATGCTAAGAGGACTAAGCTTGACGACAAGAGTTTTGAATGTATTCTTCTAGGAGTTAGCAAAGAATCGAAGGGCTATCGATTGTACGATCCAGTTGCTAAAAGGGTGGTAACCAGCAAAGATATGGTTTTTGAGGAAGACAAAGAATGGAAGTGGGGTGCAAGCTTTGAAGAGCAGGTGTCAATAGAACTTGAATGGGGCGATGATGATAATAACATCGAAGACGAATCAGAATCAGAAAAAACTCCTATTGAAGAAGTTGAGATTAGTGATGATGAAACCAATGGAAGACCAAGAAGAATCAGGCGTGATCCTGTATGGATGAAGGACTATATTAGGGGTGATGATCTATCCGAAGAAGAATACAAGCTCAACATAGTCTTGACTACACTCGAAGATCCCATCAACTATGAAGATGTTGTAAAGAGCTCGAAGTGGAGATTGGCAATGGATTCAGAAATTAATTCTATAGAGAAGAACCAAACTTGGGAGCTTACTGATTTACCAGCTGGAGCCAAAATCATTACAGTCAAATGGATCTATAAAACTAAGTTAAACGAGCAAGGAAAGATTGACAAGCACAAAGCACGGCGGGTGGCCAAAGGGTATTCTCAACAGCATGGAATGGATTTTACAGAAGTTTTTTCTCCAGTAGCACGAATGGATACAGTGAGGATGATAGTGGCAGTAGCAGTACAAAGAAATTGGAAGATCTATCAGCTGGACGTCAAATTAGCTTTTTTTCATGGAAAACTCGGTGAGGATGTGTATGTGGAGCAACCTATGGGGTATGAAAAGAAGGGAAGTGAACATAAGGTGTATAAATTACGCAAAGCCTTATACGGGCTAAAACAAGCACTACGAGCTTGATTTAGTCATATTGAGGCTTATTTTGTAGATGAAGGGTTCCAGAAATGTCCAAATGAGCAAACCTTGTTTACCAAAGAGAGCGGTGAAGGTAAAATTCTGATGGTGAGTATCTATGTGGATGATTTAATTTATACTGGTGATGATGAAGATATAATATGATGGTTGATTTCAAAAATTCCATGATAAAAGTTTTTGATATGACTGATTTAGGGAAGATAAGATTTTTTTCTTGGTATTGAAGTATTACAAGAACATGATGGTATCTTTCTTTGTCAAAGAAAATATACCAGTGAAATATTAAAACGTTTTGGGATGATTGAAAGCAAACCAGTAAGTAGTCCAATTGTGCCAGGGACCAAGATGAAAAAAAGACGATGATGGAGTCCTAGTTGATGGAACTTATTTCAAGCAATTAGTGGGAAGTTTAATGTATCTCACTACAACTCGTCCATACATAATGTTTAGTGTTAGTCTAATCAGCAGGTACATGGATAAACCCACTGAACTTCACTTACAAGCTGCAAAAAGGATTTTAAGGTACTTGAATGGCACTTCCAACTATGGGATTCTATATAAAAAGGGAGGGAGGGATGAAGAATTGTTGGGTTTTACTGATAGTGATTATGCTGGAGACGTAGAGGATCGTAAAAGCACATCCGGGCATGTATTTCTCTTAAGCTCAGGAGCAGTTTCATGGTCATCAAAGAAACAACCCATAGTTACTCGGTCTACCACCGAGGCAGAATTCGTAGCTACTGCAGCTTGTGCTTGTCAAGCCGTATGGATGAGAAGAGTATTGAATAGACTAAGTCATGTACAAGAAGGATGTACTACCATCATGTGCGATAACAGCTCAACAATCAAGTTATCCCGAAATCCAATCATGCACGGGAGAAGTAAACACATTGATGTACGATTTCACTTCTTATGGGATATTACAAGAAATGGAGAGGTTGAGTTAGTTCATTGTGGAACACGAGCAAGTGGCTGATTTGACGACAAAACCTCTGAAGTTAGAAGCATTTGAGAAACTCAGTAAAATGATGGGAGTATGTGAAATTGCAGATTTAAACTATTTTTTTCTCTATAATTAGTTTAAGGGAGGGAATGAAAGGGTTAAAATCTGGTAAAACAAAATCCCTTGTTTATGATTTTCTTGTTATTCCAGTAGCTTAGTTACGTGAGCTATTTTTAGTTTTCTGTTTGGGTTGTAATTGGCTATATAAAGCCAAACTTTTCAGTTCTGTAGCGACCTTTTTTAAAATTTGATTTTTAAAAGTCACTAAAAAATCTCGGCAGTTTTTGAAAATAAAATAAAGGTTGGAGGAAATTATTTGGAGATTTGAATTTTGGTGGATTTTTGAAAAGTTTTTGAAATTTTGAGGAATTCTTGTGAAATTTGAAAATTGGGGATATTTTTGAAAAGTTCTGAAAATTGGGGAATTTTTGAAGATTTGGGGAATTTTAAAATTTGATTAAAAAAAGACTGGAGTCGCCACCGGTCGTTTTAAATGGGGTAGACCGGACACAAAAAAATGAAACCAGAGATTTTTTTAAAAAATGGATCCGAGAGTCGGTTACGGATGAGGAAGGATTAGCCCCCCACCCAAAAATTGGTACCTAGTCGAATACAATCTGCCTTAATTGGAAATTTGCGAGTTTAAATTTTAAATTAATTTAAAATCTGTTTAAAAATGCGAGTAAATTTTAATGACCCCATGATTCGATAATAAACGAAAGAACCACCATCACTTCGATTGGTACTGGCCACATTTACTATTGAATAAAAGGACCCCATATTAACAATTTATACAAGTTGGATGCGAGGAAAGTAAAGCAAATAAATATGTACAATAAAAGCATAAATAAAAGGTTGAAATAAAATAAAAGAAAGATCGGAAAAATAGACCGAATAGAACAAAAAGGAAAGCATAAAATAAATAAAAGCAAAGTCCGGAAAGGGATCGGATGAAACATAAAAAGAAAATGCGAAAATTTAAAAATCCGAAAAATGACCGGATCGAAAAAAGCAATCCAAAAAAGGACCGGATCGAGAGAAAGAGCGATCCGAAAAATGGATCGGATCGAAAAAGAGTAATCCGAAAAAGGACCGGATCGAGAAAGAAAAGAACAACAGAAATTAAAATGCGTGAAATTAAATAACCAAAAATGAAAGAACTTAAAACAAATAAAAACATAAAATATGTACTATAATATACTAATACTATATTATATAATATCATATAATATATACTACAATATTAATAATATTCTAATATATAATAATAATATACATAATATAAGTACAATTCTAATACTTATAACATACAATATGTACTAGGTAACGTATATACATATATAATAGATAATATATTATAATCTATATATAAAATATGTATAACATAATATATAAATATAACACATAAATAAAATATAACATACAAATAGGGACCGAGTTGAAAGGAAAATAGAAACAAGGTTATAAAATTAAAAACGGAATAAAAAGATGGACTAAAACTGGCATTAACCCATAGTTTAAAAGCGGAAAAAAGATTGGACCCGATGGGTAAATAAACCAAAAAAAGTTGATTAATCTTAAAATTAGGATGAAATTAAAAATTTTCAAAAAATGACGAGGATCGAGAGAAGAATTTTAAAAAACGGGAGGGCTTGCGCTTGTGACTTAGAGGGCCGGAGGTCCTTATGATGATATTAAGCCAAATTGAAAAAAGGGCTAACTATTTAAGTTTAAAAAAAATCATTTTCCATCCGTTCTAAAAATTGGAGGAAACAAATCTTTTGAAAAACTAACCCTCCTTTGTCCACTTTCTAGAAATAGATGGCCCTCCACTGTGCATCGTCGTACTGGCCGCCGCTAGTCGGTGGCCGGCGACTTTAAAAACACCAAAATCTTCCCTCTTTTTTAGATCTGAGCATGATTTAACACAAAAAATATCTTTTTTCTTCATATTTGTTTTAAAAGCAACCCCTGTTTTTAAAAGACATGCTTCTCCCTTTTTTTTTTAAAAAAAGAAGGCCGAAACGAGGAGGAGGATTTCGGCGACAGGTAACCGACACTATCTCAAAGTTAAAATCCAAAGCCCTTTATTTTTTGTATTTGAAATAAAGAAGGATAACGAATGGCTTTGAATTTTTTTTGCTTTAATATTGATTCTCTTGAAATTCCTTGTCTGGGGTTTACATGCATGTTGTGGTTCGACTTTATAGAACCGATTACAAGGATAAAACAAAATAAAAGACTGTCTCTATTGCTGGTTGTTGTGTCATAACTCATTTTGTCCGGACCACAAGCCCAAACCACAAACAAAATCCTAATTTAATAAATCAAATCTAAGTTTAAAAATAAAAATTCAGATCCATTTTTTTCCTTCTGCCCAATTCCACAATCTATTTCAACAAACCAAATCAATCTCAAATACCCATCAACCAATACCTATATAATTAAATAACCCATTTAAATATTCATTTACCTATTTATCTGACCCAATACATTTAACCATAAAACCTAATATTCAAAACCTTAAAAAATAACCCCTTCCCTTCCAAGCCTATTGTCGTTGCTTCCGTTGTGTCCCCTTCACCTCCTAGCGCGTGCAAACCATGTGCCCACTCTTCGGCTACCTTGCCTTGTGTCACGGACAGGCCCCCTTTGCTCGGTTGGCAAGCCGTGCGGCACTTGAAATGGGTGTTACCCAGACAAGTCAGCCTTCCTCCTGCCTCATTGTCCAAGGAGTTATCTCGGTCTAGCCTTCTCAGGGTCACACCCTAAGGCTTTAGAGTTTCGAATCCCGCAGGCCTAGCGGAAGGCTGCACTCCAACCTCGTACTTCAGCCACAAGCGCGATATGGGGCCCTATGGCCCCAAACCGTCCCTAGGTATTTCTCCGGGAGACAAGGTCGCCAACCACTAGGCCCCATCGCCCGCACACACCTAGGCCCCACATAGGCCTAGGAGTAGGTCGCTTACACCAAGGAAGCTCGGTCGCTAGCCCAGCGCGGGGGGATGGTGGAGACCCGACACTGCACCACTTCCCCCTAAAGAGCTAAATAAACTTACCAGGAATGCCGTGAGTAGACGTTGCTTCGTCCCAAATGAGGACACTTTCTGGATAGGGCCTTCATCGTCTTCCTAAAGCTTCTCAACTTGCATCCTTGACTTGGTAGCTCCTTAGGGACTGCTCATATCATCACTCGGTCCACCATTGCTCGGTAATGAACGGGCTTGTCAAGGCAGGGTCGTAATATAATAAGGGATGGCCTTGACATCTCTCCCCCACTTACTCTATCGATGGCCTCATCGATGTAGCCCCAGAAGGGATGGTTCTGACATTTTCCCCCACTTCCTCTATCGATGGTTTCGTCGATGTAGTCCAAGAAGGGATGGTTCTGACATTCTTCCCCACTTCCTCTATCGATGGTTTCGTCGATGTAGTCCAAGAAGGGATGGTTCTGACATTCTCCCCCACTTCCTCTATTGATGCCCTTATTGATGTAGTCCAGGAAGGGATGGTTCTCATTGATATTGACACCAGTTCTTCATCACATGTTGAGCCGATACAAACCCTTGTGGCAGCACATCTTCGATTCATGCTCGATTTGGTATGTTTTTCTTGTCCCGCCATTTGATCCTTCAAGCAAATAATTCAAGCCTCGATCCTGGGTTCTTTCTATCCCCTTTTGACTATGTTGTACATCCGTAATCATCTAGACTGACCACAAACTCATTATGACCCAGTTCCACTTCTATCATGTTGAGTTTTAGATTCATGCTCCCCCACTTTTACTCTGATTGTGGCTTGGGCAAAAGACAAGTAACAAACCATCGATCCACTCGAACAAGTGCCTTGTAGTTTCTCTGTGCTCCACGATCTGCCCATTAACCTACACAAATACAAAAGTAACATACCTGATCATGAGCAAACGTGCTATGACTCGTCACTCAATGGCTTGCTCCTCGACGTTAAGCATCTTCGCCAACTTTGCCTCATCTCATACCGAGACCTCCAAAGTATTGAATGCGTCACCATACATTTGTCATCAACATTAACCCAAGTTTTGCCAGCACATGCTCTCGTTGCACCTGGTTGCTCAATAATGCATAGATTATCTCTAGTTGCCAACACCGTATTGCATTGTACTTGTCTTTTGTTCTCCGCAATACATCCTGTTTTTATAAGATATACAAGCAATTTTATCAATGCAAACATATTCACACAAGTCTCGTATGATTACCTGGTTGGCACACATTGCCTTATGCTACCACCAATCATGGTATGCCTTTGTATGTATACCTCAGGTGTTTTGACTATTTGAGAATGCAGTCTCTACGACAAGCTAATATCATCCACTCGTGAAGTTTTCTTCTTACTCAATTATACCTGCACCATTTACCAATGAATGGCCACCAATATACTCTCGAACAACCTTGCCCTTGTTCTAGTAGCCAAAATAGTTGGTCATATGCCCTCGCTAGAACTTCTTAATGGTCTCCTATGGCCCTTGTAATAGCCAATCAAGTTGCCCCTTTTTTTTTCGTTTCTCCTTCACTCCCTTTGTAACAGACAGAACTGTTGGTAAGCACAAAAGTACGCATTTGATCTCTTGACACACATGGCCTATACTTGTCACGGGGCCATTACCCTCTTCCCAAAAGACATGTCTTCCCCATTATCCACTTACTAGAAAAGTTCATCTTGTTATCATGCCCCCAAAGGAACCTGTATTAGCACCCCACAACCATCATATCAACATTAGTCTCGTGTCGTGGACTTCAAAATGATGTCTCACTTGTGCCCTCTACGTCTAACTTAGGTTTTCGCAGGAACCAAACTCTTCCCCATATGCCCACGACATTTAGTCAGTAGAGTATTCTCATGTAGGATCAATATCTCTTTATTCTCTTACATAATCTCGAATAGAACCTGTATTCGCTAAATCCCTTAGCTTCTTTTGAGCATTATATTCTACATTTTTTTTGGAAAAAAATGAGCCCCTTAACTCTCCCTTTAGCTCCTCACACATTTTGATAGGACAAACACCATTAATAAACTTGGACCGCTACCACCACTTGGCGTCCCCTATTAGATACACCAAGGCCACCGCGACCTTGTCTTTATCTGTTTTAGTATGCGTATTTCAAAAATAATGCTTGATGTCGAACAAGAAATTTTCAAGCTCCCTAGCATCTCTGTTCCCTTCATACCGCTGAGGTTTTGAAACCCTAGTCCTCAAACCCTATCTACTGTCATCGAATTGCTCATAGCTATTTGTATCAGGTTAACCCGAGTCTTGATCTCATCTAGTCCGAACTTCATGGGACTTAATGCTTCTTTTGCCTCCATTACCAAAATCTTTAATAGTCTGGGTCAACTCTTGCTGCATTTCCTTTATTGCTCAAAGTCGACCATTTGATGCCATAGCTCTCATGGCAGCCACTACGGCCTCAAGTTCCTTAAACCGACTAGGATCTACCGACCCACCACCTTGTGTTGACGCCCCCGCACCTGGGTGTGTTCTCTCTCTGGGCAATACTCGTTCCACGTTTTCGCGTTTGTCACCATTCTTGTCGACACACCCAGAATCATTGTGCCTGCACAGACATCGACTTTTACAAATAGGTGTGATATTTGTATCGTGTCCTTCTTTGTTACATGAAGCTAACATTTATCCCTGTTGCATACGACCAGGGCTTCTTGACACCTGCCAAACCTTCAAAACCGTCTTGGTTCTCTAATCGATTGCCCCCACATCCCTCAAGGAATTGGTAGGAACACCTGTCGTCAGAACACACACAAAGAGAAAACTGACCACGAAATTGGTTAGTCCAATTACATAACAATAAAATGAAATGTACCTCACAAGTTCAATGGGACTTTCCAGTACGACTCCCACTGCAATTCACGCTCTGTATTGCCAAACTCTGGGAAGTGCGTTATAATTTCCTTGACCACCACATTTCTATTTTTGGGTAACACTGACATATTTGTGGTAACCAGGTTTTGCTTTTGGTCTCTTGGTCCATACATCAACTTTGACCTAAGCCTTGGCTTTACTAGCTCGCCCCACCAACTAGCTTGTCAGTAGTAGCCCACATCTCCACTGCCCAAATTGGGGATTTTGTAATACTTGGGTGAGATCTGAATTGTACTTGAATCATCACCACATACCCATCGAGCTTGTCTGTCCCACGCTTACTCTTTGGCTCTGCTTGTGAAGGAACTCCTAAGGAGAGCTTCCCTCAAATGCACCCACATTACCAAGTTGTACCACCCTTTGTCATCTCATATTGCAATTTATTGCCAGAGAATCTGGTCCAAACTACCACACCGCAACACATTCCTTTTTACCTTAAGACCCAATGTGTCTTAAGAAAATTGCCATTTACAGACAAATCATTAGCTATGAGAAACATTTCCCCTTAGGCTCCTTGATTTTATCTGACAATGTGACTTTTCCCCGAGAACCCATGATGTGTCCGTTCGCTACAAGAGCCCACAACAACAAGAGGGAGAATACCAATAACTTTGCACTTCCTTTTACTCCATTTTTTTTTGTTTCGAGAGGGGCCACTCCATCTGGCATACAACGATCGTCGTGATCCTTTGACCACTTCGTTAAATAGTTCGAGGTCCTAAGAGTCTTGTCCTGCACCCTTAGACGATCACACTATACTAAGGTACTCCCACAACAAATGATTTTTATCATCCCCTTTGATTTTATCAATGGGCGAATCCACCACCTTGAAGAACACGACTCCGCCGCCTTGAGTTCCCGAACCCAAAGCAATTTTGGAACGGTTTCAAGTTGTCTCCAACTCTTTCTTTTAGGGTTAGTCTACGAACCCATGACTATCCGTTGTATCACTCTACAACCATCTATACCCACTCCTCTTTTCACCTGGAAAAAGATAGTTAGGCAACAATAAAGCACCACAGTGCCAGGATAAACAATATTGCCATTAACTTCCATCAATCAAGAATTTATCCCATTACCCTGGAACTGACAAGCACCAATATGTTAGATTAACAAAAAATAAGCACATTTTATGCTTCGGGCTACACACGTCCTTGTACTAACAGGACAAAACAACCATCAATAAGCAAGGGTTACCGACACAAGGAAATGTATCAAAATAAGCATCACTATTACCGATAGCAACCAGAGGGAATGACTCTCCTCTCGCTTGATGCGTAAGCATCCCCATATTGCTAGAATTCGTGCCGCCATGCTATGAGGAATACACACTTCATCATGTCCCATAGACAGCCTTCAACGAGCCTTTAAAGCAACTCAATAAAAAAATATTGCCGGTGTCCCAAATCACGAACATACACTACTATGCAAAGATCAATCTCATCCACAAAAGTTCTTGCGCTTCTTTGCGCCTCAACTCGATCGCCGTCTCGATCAGCCAACAACAATGTTACGCCTGTAACGAACAAATGAGAACCATTGTGCCCTAATTCATACGCGCCACCGCGCTAATGTAACACATCGGCACTACCTTGCCAAACCCACCATAGGCACCTTTGCGCCTTAACTAGGTCTTGATCAATCAGCATAAGGAGTCACCCTGCCTACCCCACTCGCGGAAGCGCTTGGCGTAGGTTCTAGCCACCCTGCCTACCCTCACAGGGCGCTCGACGTGAAACTAGACCACCCTGCCTACTCCACTAATGGATGCGCTTGGCGTGACATTACACCATCCTGCCTACTCCTTGAAGAGAAGCGCTTGGCGTGGGATTAGACCACCCTGCCTACTCCCCACATGGGAACGCTTGGCGTAGTCCCCCACCCTGCCTACTCCAGTCCAAAGAGCGCTTGGTTTACTATCATTCGACCCTGCCTACTCCATTCACCGGAGCGCTTGGCGTAGAATGCACAATCCAGCGCCTCTGCGCACAGAAAAAAGTAGTCTCTCTTTTTTTTTTCCTGTCATGATGATCCACCCTGCCTACTCCACCCGTGGGAGCGCTTGGCGTGAGACCAACTGATCCACAAATAGTCCAACTCTCATTTTTGCTACGCCTCCGTCTGGCGTCACCACGCACCACAACCACTAAATAAAGCATCATAGTGTTCCAGTTGGTACACGAGCACTATGGCGTATGGTTAACAAATACGCACCACTGTATCAAAAGCCATAGCCAATCGCCACTATCACATGAGTAAATTGTCCATCGTATTCTTGCTCTGATACCACGTGTCACGGACAGGCCCCCTTTGCTCGGTTGGCAAGCCGTGCGGCACTTGAAATGGGTGTTACCCAGACAAGTCAGCCTTCCTCCTGCCTCATTGTCCAAGGAGTTATCTCGGTCTAGCCTTCTCAGGGTCACACCCTAAGGCTTTAGAGTTTCGAATCCCGCAGGGCCTAGCGATAGCTGCACTCCAACCTCGTACTTCAGCCACAAGCGCGATATGGGGCCCTATGGCCCCAAACCGTCCCTAGGTATTTCTCCCGGGGAGACAGTGCGCCAACCACTAGGCCCCACTGCCCACACACCTAGGCCCCACATAGGCCTAGGAGTAGGTCGCTTACACCAAGGAAGCTCGGTCGCTAGCCCAGGCGAGGGGGATGGTGGAGACCCGACACCAGACCACTTCCCCCCTAAAGAGCTAAATAAACTTACCAGGAATGCCGTGAGTAGACGTTGCTTCGTCCCAAATGAGGACACTTTCTGGATAGGGCCTTCATCGTCTTCCTAAAGCTTCTCAACTTGCATCATTGACTTGGTAGCTCCTTAGGGACTGCTCATATCATCACTCGGTCCACCATTGCTCGGTAATGAACGGGCTTGTCAAGGCAGGGTCGTAATATAATAAGGGATGGCCTTGACACCTTGCACGCGCGCCACTCCCAACCGTCCCTGACACCACGACCATCGCCGCCTAACACCTATGGCCACCGTCCAAATCTGAAAAGCAAAAAATCAGTATCATTTTCAGATCTGAAAATCAAAATAAAGAGATCAAGTTGCATGCTTTTTATGTATTTTATTTTAAAATTTTGAGTTATAAAAACCCAAAAAATTCAGATGTATAGGAGACTTTCGGTTCGAAAAAATAAAAAATAGAGTTCGAAGTAAAAAAAACAAAAATTTCATCCATTTTTTATTCTAGATTCATATCGAAAGTGATTTCAGATAAAAAAAATAAAGAACTAAAGGATAAAAAATCAAGAGCTTCAAACTTAGATCTAAAATTTTAGATCGTCTATTACCAAAAATAAAATTAGAAATCAGGTTCAGGAGACTTAACCGCATTAATTGGCGTGTTTACGTGCCCTTCGGTGCAGCGGCGCACGACAGGGAAAGCGGTGGAGCACGGCAGCAAGGCCGTCGAAATCTAGAAAGCTGGGCGGCAAGGATGAACACTTTGAATATTCATATGAACATTTTAGAGAAAAAATAGAAGACCTTTTGATCCTTTTTTGTTGCTTGTAAATAATGAAATGTGTTCGTGAAAAGTTCAGTTTTATACTCTGATTTTAAAAATGAAAAAATTACAATTTAAGGGCCTACGCCCTAATTTAATTACTTCCGTGGTCCTTCCTTATTTTTTTAAACTCTCAATTTCGTCCTAAATCCGTCTGAATCCCTTTCAATTTTGACCCAAACTTTTGTTTTTTTTAAATTCCAGTCCTCATTTTAAATTAAAAAAATAGCATTTTTATCCCTCCACTCTATTTAATTCTCTCCGCACACCTCCTGTTTTTTCTTTTCTTCCAATTTCATCTTTTTTGCTTTTCACTTTTTTTTAATTTAGTCACTTTTCTAGTTGGTTATTATTATTATTATTATTATTATTATTATTATTATTATATTCTATATCTTTTAATATTTGAAAAGTTTACCCATTTATATATTATATTTTATATGCGTATATAAATATATTGTATTATATTATATCATATAATTATATGCATATTATTATTATTATTATATATGTATGGTATTTTTTTGTAAAATCTTCCTATTTATGTATTATTTATATTTTATATGTGTATATAAAGTATATGGTACACTATATATCATTATTTTACTTTAATATACGTATAGTATGTTATAATATCGATATTATTTTAACATATCATGTATATATTATACATATTTAGTACGTACTATGTATTATATATATATATATTTGCTTAATATTTTTGTATATTTAATATTTAAGGAATGTTTTCATTTTATTTCGGGAATCGGCTAGGAAGTGGTTCCTGACTCTGTAGCGACTAATTTTTCCGGCGCCGCTACAAAAATAATTAATTATAAATTATAATTATATTAAACGGTGGTCCCGCTTTTATTTGAAAATTTTATTTAAAAGGGAAATTTGGAGAAAACTTGTATTTTTGAAAAATTTGGAGTCGCCACCGACCACTTTGGTAGACCGGACACCATTAAAACAAAAACCAGAGATTCCTTTTTTTTAAAAAAAAAACTTGGGTTAGGGAGTTGATTAGGATGAGGAAGGATTAGCAACCCTACGCCACCCAAAATTGATACCAAATAATTATCGCTTTATTAATATCAAATTTTACGGGTTACAGTGACGATTAAATTAAAATTTGGTTATATGTGTGAGTAAATTTTAAGGGCTCCGGTGTTCGAGGGATAAATGAAAACTACCACCTACTTCTTAGACTGGCAGCCAAGTTTATCGTCGAAAAAGGGAGCACCGCATTGAACATTTAATATTTTCGATATGCAAACTTAATAAAAACATGATAAAAATAAAATAAATACATGAAATAAATATATATTAATATGAGCAAATAATAACATAATTAAAATAAAATACAACATAACTACAATGATACATATAATATAACATAGGTAACATATATCATAGAATAGAAATAATACACTATATACGTATACATAAGTATAAAATATTCACCATACTATAAATATTTATACATAAAAAACACTAATATATAATATACATATTAGGTATATATACAAATAAAAACTAACATATACATTATAATATAATATACATATATAGAATGTACATTAAATAAAAATACATTACTAAAAATAATTTTACATGACTTAGTATATATAACACATAATATATGTATACGTATAATATTATATATATACCAAGATACAATATATATATTCCTATATAAACATATATATATATATATAAATAAATATAAGTGGAACACACAATATAATATATACCACATATATACATATAAAAATAAATACATGGCAACAAATTAGTAAATTAAATAAAAACAAGAAGAAGCACATGTTTGAAACAAAAAACAAACAAACAAAAATAACATGAATTGAATATTTAAACAAAATGCAAAATAAAGGCTGAAATTAAATGAAATAAAAGGCCAGGGACCATAAATGCAATTTTACCATAAAACAGTTAAAATTAAAAGAAAAAGGGCCTAAATGAAAACTGTAAAAGGAAAAGGGGACTAAAATTGTAATTTTCTCTTTTAAAATAATGAAAACAAACATTATGGGTAAAATTGAAAGTTGGTTAAAACTTTAAAGGACTAAACGTGTCATTAAACATGCGGCAGAGCTGATTTATGAAGCAAAGTAGGGCACAGGGACTTCGGAGGTATTTTCTCAATTAATATCTGGTTTAGTTAAATTTAGGGACGAGATTAAAAAATTTTGAAAACAAAGGTGGACCTGGGAGCGAATTATCAATTGCGGAAGGGCTGCGGGCATGAATATTTAGGGGCAAAAGGACTAAATTGCGATTGACCCATTTTAAAAAATAAAATCATCTATAAATAGACCTATCCAGCTCAAATTTTGGCTCTTTACCATTTAAAAATCTTAACCTTATAATTATCCCCCAAAAATCCTTCGCCCTCTCTCTTATAAACACCAAACCCCCCCCAAAATCCCCCATTTTGAATCAAAACCTTTTTTTTCACATGAACACGATGGTGTTTATTCTTATTCTTCAAGAACACGATGAACAAAAACCCAGAAACCCATACTTTCCAAAATCTGGTAGTGGTCCGGCTACTCCGGCCACCGCCTTCAGCCCTCGGCCACCATGGCTAATCGTCAGCCACCGCTCGCCGGTGCTGGAGAAACTCCAACCTCGACTTAAAACACTCTCCTTTTTAAACGAAACCCATATCTGGTTTTAGATATTAGGAAAAAACACTCTCTTTTCTTAGATCTACAAAAAAATGAACTGTAAAACTATTTTTAAACCTTTTTTAACTTCAAACCCCTAAAATGTTGGTAGAGAATAGAGGAGATAACTGAACGGTGCCGTTCATCGACGACACCGACCTTGGTCACCAAACACGGTGGCGGCCCGAAGCTGAAAAGGGTAAACCTTTCTCTTTTCTTTTATTTGTTATATTTCTTAGTTCCAGTAAACATGCAAAGGAAAAAAAATATACCTTTCTGAAATCTTTCTTTTTTTGATTGATAATATCCGAGTACATATGGATATGCCCTCTTACATATATGGCTCTCGTTTTTTCTTTTGATTTATTCTTAGTTTACAAAAATAAGCAAACTTTAATTGTTTGAACTGTGGATGATGCGTTTCTGACATGTCCTCTTATTTTTTTATGTTTCTTGGTCTACAATAGTGGTTGAGCTGGTGAAGGAGGAGTACGGCGATAGTGGAATATTCGCGGGACGGCCATATGGCAGATAAGATGAAGAGACTTTGATTGACTAGATTTAATCTCGGCCGTTAAATCAAATTTAATCCCACGGATGAGATCACTCAAAGATAGACAGTTGAGATTGCATCTAGAGATGACGTGGTGCCACCAGATCTTGCCACGTGGCACATAGGATATGAAAGGGATCGCGCGTGGACGGCACGAGCACATGGGAGGTGAACGGTCTAGGAAGTAAGCTTCACGCGTGCCAGCTGGAGCGTCTTGGAGGTATCTGGACTATTGGATCAGGATTTGATCCAACGGCCAGGATGGAGGCGATTCTAAGAGAAGAGATCAAATTAGTTTTTTTTTGTTATCTTAAGGCTAGGATTTAAAGGGGTTGTGGCGATCGGGCCATATATGTATATTGGGTTATTATTATTATTTGTAATGGACTGGACATTAATAAAATGGGTTTTAATATATGTTCGATCAGTTTTTCATTTTTAATTACCACCCATTAATAATACTAATAATAATTATAATAACTAATATTAATAATACTAATAATAATAATCAACAATAAAACATATACATGCATACACGTACATACATCTAACATACAAGCGTTGATACAAATACATACACACATATCCTTGAACTAATAATAATAGAATAGTAATGTATACACATAATAATATATATATACATTCACACACACATATATACATACATACACATATGCAATACAAATAATATTCAACATACGTACATATATACATACACTACGTATATTTGTAAATATATACAACCATATCACATATACATAATATACATACATATTACCACACGTACATTCAAATATACATATTACCACACGTACATATAGGCATTAATACATACACACTAACATATGTATATAATAATTACTATAATTAATTAATACTACTATAATATTTATAATCCGCACAAAAATGAGTGATTACAGCTGTACCTCTTTGCTTGTTCTTGTGAAACAAGAACAAAGCAAAGATCAAAAGCACTCATTTTTCCTACTTCCCTGTCCTTGACCTTAGAATCACGAGTTTTTCTGGAACTTTTCGCTCTTCCTCGGCCAAATCTTCAAACTTCAATCTCTTCAATGCCCTGATTTGTACCCGTCTCGACATTAAAAAGAAAAGCTTGACATCATGCCCTAGGGTCTTACTAATGGCCCGATGGTCTTATCACTATGCCTAAAGGACTTACCAGTGGCCCAGAGGACTTATCATCATGCCCGAAGGGCTTACTAATTGCCCGAAAGACTTAAGATATGGATTCATGCCAACATGGCTACCAATCTCCCTTAAAATCTGGATTCATACCAACAGGGCTACCAATATCCCTTAAAATGATGCCCTAGTTTCTACCAATCCTGACATCACAATAAGGTTAGGATCATGCCTGAAGGACTTGCTGATGGCCTGAAGGATTTATTACCATGCCCGAAGGACTTACCGGTGGCCCGAATGACTTATTGATAGCCCGAAGGACTTAAGATCTAGATTCACACCAACACGACTACCAATCTCCCTTAAATTAGGATTCACGCCAACATGGCTACCAATGAAAATCTTTAACAAAATCTACCTCTTCAACATGAAGCTGCTGATTAAATTCTTTGGTAATCTTTAAACATCTATTTAAATCAAACAAAATACTTTTAAATTAGCATGCCCCTATCTATATGATACATGCAATGTAACACTTTTCTTTTCTTCTTTCTTTTCTCTTTTTTCTTTTTCTTTCCCATTTTCTCTCTGTTCTTTCTTTCTTTCTTTCTCTTCTTCTTCTTTAATTTGTTTTAAAATCTTATCCCTGAAAGGTCATTCTTCAAATTTTTTAACTTTATTTCTTTTGCAGTATGCTCTTTAATATTTGTTTCATCAATCTTCATTTTATCAATTGAATACCCACGCTCTTATCTCTCTTGTGCGAGTAACTCTCTTCTTCTTCGGAGTCACTACCTATTTTTGCAAATCTTTCTTCTTATCCCTATTCTACCCTTAGGTAGGGATTTTCATTATTCTTCTCACTTCAGCATTGCCCCATCCAATCTCTAGGCTTAACTACTTCTAAGTTCTTGACCCAACATTCAGAGTTTTCGTCTATCTTCTCATTAGGGCGGGTAAAATACCTCTTCTCCCTGAACTTATCTCTAAATTCAATCTCCTTGTAGCATCTCAGCGGGAACCAACTCTCGGCTCCCATGCTTTAATTCTCTTCAAATAAAATTTAGCCATTTTGAAAATAAAATTGAAAGAAAATACCAAACATTTTGAAAACTAGTGTTTGGGAGTAAAACTATAGATATCTTAAAAAATCAAGGTTTAGAAAAATGCCAAACATATTTGAAAACTGATGTTTGGAGGAAATGACAAGTATTAAAAGAATCAAAATTTTGAAAAATAATGCCAAAATTTTTTAAAAGCTGATGTTTGGAAGAAATGATAAATATTAAAAGAATCAAAATTTGAAGAAAAATGCCAAACATTTTGAAAACAGATGTTTGGAGTAAATCAAAATTTGGAGTAAATGCCCAAAGATTTTTGAAACTGATGCTTAAAGGAAATGAAAAATATGCAAAGAATTGAAATTTGGAGAAAATACCCAAATATTTTAGCAAACTAATGCTTGGAGGAAATTACTAATATGTAAAAATTTAAATCTGGAAAAAAAATGTCCAAACATTTTTGAAAACTAATGCATGGAGGAAATGATCAATATGTAAAAGAATTGAAATCTGGAAAAAAGTCCAAACAATTTTGAAGACTAATGTTTGATCAAATGCGCTAGTAAATTTGTATGTTTAGAGGATCTTGCCTATTTTGGCGATATACACACATGTATGATCTCTCCTAGTTCATTTAGGCTTTCGACAGGAACACTTCCCATACCTAATTTCTAACCCATTTAAGGTGGCTTTCTTGATCTCACCACTTATTTTTCCCCCCATCCTTCCCTCATTTGGGTGTCGATCAGGCACTTTGAAGTTTGACATTCCTTGAAGAAAAGTTATCCCTTATAGGCGAAATGTAATCTGAAGACAATCTTATTCAACTTAGATATCTACGAATGATTGAAATGGTCTTTGAAGGCTTGTACTGTAGACCATGTGTCAAAATCGTGCTCATGAACTCGTTTAATTTGTATATACTCATATGAAGTATTCTCTTCTTTTTTATTCCTCGGATCACTCTAGATTGCCCACTTTTGGGTTTTCACCCTAGAGTTCATTTCCTTTCTCTGTATCTTCAGACCGACTTGGATTCTGATCAGCGTTGTCGTTCTCTTTCTAATCGATCCTCTATAACTCCTCAAAACTAATATTTACTTGAATAGAGGATATATAAATTATCTGGGGGATTTTTCTTCTAACCAAAGCCTTCATCCCTTGCTCAGACAGGATACTCTTTTCTCTTTATTTTCAGGATCGCTCTAGACTACCCATTTTTTTGTGTTTTCACCCTAGATGTCATTTCCTTTTTCTATACCTTTGAATCGACGTATTCTGGCCAGGCATTGATGCCAACATGCTCAGGCAGATCCCTATTATCTCTTTATTTTTTTGGAATCATTCTATACTGCCCGTTTTTTGGGTTTTCACTCTACATATCATTTTTTCTATACCGACTGGTATTCTGGTCGGTATTAATGCTTTCTTTCTTTCTTTCGAAAGGTGACTGGTCTTCCAAGGTTCATCCAAAATTGAGATTTCTTGAAGGGAGGATTATGTCGAAATCTCTTACTCATTTTTCAGTCAGAGCTTTATTCTTGCACTGCTTAATCTGGATGTATCTTTTCTTTTATTCTTCTATTCTATTATAGTCTTTTCTTTTCTTTTCTTTCTCTCTTTATCTTTCTTTTTTCTTTTATTCTTTCATTTCCTTTCCTTTCTCTCTTTCTTTTTTTTCTCTTTTCTTTTCTTTTCTTTTATTCTTTCTTTTTTTTATTTTCCCTATCTTTTTCTTAGACTGACTATTTTGGATTTTTAGTCTCGAATCTCTTTTCCTATATCTAAATTGTATATGTATTGGACATTGATGGTTATTTCTACTTGGAAGTAGTCCATTCTTCATGGTTCTGTGAATTCTTCATGTACCTTCCTCTTTTCTTTATTGCAATATTCAACTTAAAGCGCTCACTCTTTATTGCTTCTGTTCTCTGCCTGTCATTTCATTCTTTGCTTGGTTTACTCGTTGAACCTAATATTGTCTTCAATCGCTTCCCTTTGATGATTCTACAGCCTTCGTATCCAATATATCTGATCTCATTTCTTCTTGCTTGTAAGGTGGAAGAATGCCATTCGTCGTTCCATTCATAAACATTGGGAGAAAGTCTTTAGGGGGTAGAAGTTTAGGGTTAACACTTGACTCAATGATCTTAAACGACAAGTTCCTAAGAGGGTAATTTCCTAAAATGGGAACTGCCCATTATCTAAACACTTGCTTTGCTCCTCTATCGGCCTAAATGGACTAGCGGATACTTGCATTCACAATATCCCTATGGTGTTCAATCTAAATCAAAGGTACTCTTACATTTGAAGTTCAATGACCTGAAACTGGTATGTACCTATGCATATAGATGTGTATGTATGTATGGGACAACAAAAACTATCCTATAACGATGAATAAAATGTTTAAAGAATCAAAGAATGCAAAAAAATGCAAAAATGTTTTCTAAGAAAAAATGATTTTCATTTTGACAAAAATAAATAGACATGTGTCTTTATAAAATATTCCTACTACTTTTGGGCCTAAGCCGTAGGCTTTTTCTATATATAGTTCAAAAAGGAAAAACCAAAATGTGGGGAATCAAACTACCATTTCTATAAAACGTGAGACATTCAATCATAGGGACCAACTCATCTTGGCCTTCTTGACGCAATGCAGACTTGCCCTAATTCTTATGTTTTCCACTGTTGGATTAAATCTTGTGTTAGGACTCCTTCATTGACCAACTTCTTAATTTCTTCCAGCAACGGTCTACACTTCCTAGTAGGATGCCCCAGTGCCCCCATATGGAAATCACAAGTGCTATTCGGGTCAAAACTGTGAGCAGAAGGGTTAGGTATAATTTTCATCGACCGAGGAATGAGATACCAACCTTCAACCAATGGAGGAAATATGTTCAAAATGGGCACCCCAATCTGCACTTGTCTGAGGAATTTTCCTTAATGGCTCAAAAAAATTAGTGGGCCATCTTCCCTTGCAATTACGAGTGTCTTGGAGATGACACTCATTTATCTCTTTGTCTTATTCTTCTATTTCCTCATTAGTTTGATCCTTAGACTTAGGCCCTAATTTTCTTTCTTGGATTGCATAGTCTATTCTTTCTCCAGTCGACATGAAATCTTCGAATCTGCTTTTTGACTTCTCGAGCATTATATCGAAGAAAGGAAGGGGAAACATCGCATGGAATATGGACATCATTTCTTTTTCGGTTATAGGAGGCTGAACTTGGGCCGCCAAGGTTCACCATCTTAGAGCATACTCCTTAAAGCTTTCATTGGGTCTCATTTTTGTACTCTGCAAAAACTGACGAGTCAGTGCTAGATCTAAATCATACCTATATTGGCTCAAAAAGGCATTGGCTAGGTCACCCCGTGATCAAACTTGGTTTCTGCTCAATCGGTTGTACCATATCAAGGTAGGTCCTGCCAGACTGTCATAAAGGTTGTGGATCAGCAGCTTTTCATTCTTTATGTAACCTTCCATCTTTATACAGAACATGGTTAAATGCACCTTTAGACAACTGGTGCCATCATACTGCGCGAACCTGGGAGCCTTGAAATCTGAAGGAATGACCAAATCAGAGACTAGGCAAAGCTCCCTTGTATTGAAAACATATATTTTCCCTTTCTTCTTGAACTCATTCTTGACTCTATCCTCTAATTGGTTAAGTCTTGATTTCTTTACTCATTCTATTCTTTTTTAACTGGTTCTTCCATCGAACCCCAAAAATTTAGATTCCAAAAGAGGGATATAATGATAAAAATGCATTGAATTCAATGCAATGGGATTCTAAAATGTAAATATGAATGCAATAAGGTATTAATTCCAAAAGTGATCCCCATAGAACATCTTTCATTAAGACCAAAAGGTTTCGTTACATCAAATATTGGATATCTACAAATACTGATGAGCCATAACCCTTAACTTTTTAACTTCATCTAACAAATGAGTTAGCTTTCCCTCATGGTCTAGTGAGGGATTCATATTCTGACTCAATTGCATAGTTACGTCGGCCACATCTACTACTTGCTGAGCCACTCTGCGCATTTGGGCGATGCCACTCTTCATGTCATTATCTCTATCTTGTATTTCTCACTCGACTTTTTGTAGCTGGAGATTTATCTTTTCGACGCTTTCATAGTCGGCTTGCTTGTAGGCCTCGACACGAATCTCGCTGGTACGCAAGGAACTTCAAAGCTCATCTATTTTTTCTTTGAGTGCTTCATTCTCTGACTGAAAAATGTTGGATCTAGCCTCACTCTGTTGTAGACTTGCTTTCAAAATCTCATTCGTAGCTAGACTATCTTTTAACTCCTTCTGGAGGGTATTATATCACACCTCGGTTTCCTTCAACTTTTGGGACAATAATCGAACTCTATTTTCACTAGTCCTACTCTTTGCTTCCAATGCCCCAGGTCGTTCTTCAACTGAATAATACCATTCTTCCATTCTTCGAAAATGTCATCAAAACCAACATTTCGGAACATGTAGTGGAGCTCTTATGCTCATCTTGTAGATTCTTCAGTTTCTTTTTTAATTCTTCTCTTTCTTGCAAGTGCCCCTCTTCTGGGATGCCTCTATCCTCAGTTCTTGACTCCCTTGAATGATTCACTTTTGTATTATTCAATCATTGTTGTGGGTATTGTCTCTCTTTCGATTTTGCCTCCCGAGTAATCGTTGGCTTATTGCAGAATCGGGGTTGTCCATCTTCGAAACTCAATATTCCCATATTGATAAGATATTTAACTCGGTTTTCAAAGCCCCATAATTTTTTGTAGTGTGTCCCGAATTTCCTAAGTGGTAACCGCACCTGGCTCGGCTATTGTAACCTTCCGGATAAGGTGGTTCCCTCAGAATAATCTAAACTAGGGTGATAAGGTTTCTCTCAATAAGCATCGGGAGTAGCTTGGTATACCTCATAGGACTCGAGACGTTCTTCTTCACATTTTCGGTTTCTTCTAAACCTACCTCTATTTTCTAGGAGCTTGACTCAGATGTACCTCCCACTGGTTTGTTGATGCGAATCACAAAAGGGTTCAACTTGTTGTATTTACCAATGTTATTTTGCTTGAGAGTGGGATTTTGACCATCAAACTCTTTATTCTGACTCTTCTTCTGACTCTACAAACCCATTACCTTTAGCCATAGCGTCATCATATTCATCATCTCGGCCATCTATTTCTTCAATTCTTGTACTTCATCTCGATTGATACTAGTATCGGCATCGTCTACCATGTTTAACCAGGCGTCTTCATATGATTCCTCTTTTATCATCTCGGATCTAGCTTTATGACCAAACCCCATATTCGTATCCTTTACTATCTGATCAAACAACCTTTTTTTCATTGTGAACGATTTCTAATTTTTGGGCAACTACTTGCAAATCAATACCCCATGACTGTATGAATATGAAAATATGCAAAAAGAAAATCAAAACAAGACATAAAAAGAAACAAGTTAGTGCCGAATAAAAATATGTAAATAAAGAAATAAGACAGAAAATTAAACAGAACATCGAATAAAACAACCCTATTTAAAATCTAAAACACCTAGGGTATCCACATGGCTCTAATGGGGTGAGCTTTCTATGTTCTATACATGCAATTTTTGTGCTAGAAGGTGTAACATCCCTTCCCCGTATTCATTACCAAATACGAGTCAGTGATGTTACTAACTAAGGTTAAACCCTTTTATTTCTTTAGCTTAGAAAACTGGCAGCCTGCACTGCCTTTACTTAAAAATTTATAACAATTTTTATAAACATCGAAAATTTATTTCAAAATTTTCTAATTAAACTAGATTCATTAAGCTTTCTAATCATATAAATTATTAGTCCAAACTCATTACACAAAAATTCAAATAAATTCCTACATTCTCATCACAGCCCATAATTTTCTGAAATTCTGCTGCCCTATTTTCTGACCTTCCTTCGAATAAAAATTCATAACTTTTTACATACAACTCGAAATCAGTCACCGTTTGTTTTTGTAAGAAACTAGACAAAATTTACAGTTCATACATATAATATTCACCATCTAATTCTAATTTTGGAATTTATGCTGATTTTTCAAACATACTGCTTTTGCGTACATTTCTGGACAGATTTTTAAACTTTCTATCTTAGGACCCATCTTTAGTATAAACTTAGTCCATTATCATTTATAACCATAATAGAACTTACTAGGTTCATCATCCATATTATATAAACTATTAACCAACCACATTTGGTAATAAGCTATTACAAACCCCACTAAAATATACATGCCATCTAGTACATTTCCAAAAGAAAGGATGGATGCCATTACATTACTATGAGTATGGAGCTATACCTCCCAAAATATGAAAGTGATGCTCGACTACTCTTCCTTCGAAACTCTTTTAAAACCTACGCATGAAATTCATCATACGCTAAGCATATACTCAGTGAGGCAACAACATTTAATTCAAATGTAAATTAACATAGGTATCAATATAAATAAACAGCAATGCACATGATCACTTACCATATTATGCTTGCTAGCATATATGACATGATACATATATAATAACATAATACATGGTAATAACTTTGATTCTTACCATTACCTTTGCCATGTTTATCATCGAGCATTTAAGCTTTTCATCCTGTTTTTCAATTCATTTAGCCCAAGTATTGATTTAAGGAAATTTATGTACACGAGTCATCCCCCTATACTTACTTGAGTATAGTGTATTATTTGCACTTTACTGGAAGTGCTTAGCATCGAAGTGCTTCTGTATACTTACTGGAGTATACAATTAGTAAATAGTTTGCACTTTACCTGAAGTTCTTATAATAAGTTGCACTCTACCGGGAGTGCTAAACTGTTTATACAGCTGTTTATGACTCTATGGATATCCAACTATACTTTTAATTTCCTATCTCATACATTGGACTTTATATCAATCATAGTCTCATACATGGCAACATATATACATATTAAGCAATTCATACCCAAGATAATATTCCATGATTAATTAGTGATCCATGCATATGTTTCAACCTTTGCTATATTTCTAATATATCAAATATATAATAAATGACATAAAGATCATGCTATACATGCATTGCACTCACCTTGACACTTTCAAAAGTATAATTTATACTAGCCTCACTAAGCTCGGTTGCACTTTTTATCTTCTTTCCTCACTTGTTCGATCTCGAACTTGCTTGTTATTGGTATGTACATTGAATACATAACACAAGCAACTGTAAGTACATGTCCGACCTTACTAATACATGTACATACCAAGTTGGAAAATTTAACATTTTCAGCCAAGTGCTTCTTTACAACAAGAATGCTTCCTACACTTAAATTTTACTTCAAACTGCACATTGTAACCAATAGTTTGATAATTTCACTTTAAACCCTAAATTTTCTCCCTTAGGGTTTATAAACTAAAATTTGGAAACTTCCATATTTCATCTCCATTTTCAAAAATTTTAATACCAAAATGATCCTTGTATCATAGTAAACAACATAACCACACTTCTTGAATATTTTCAAATTTCTCACTTATTTCACCCAATTTGCAAAATTCACAAAGTAATCCTAAAATGATGTTTTCTTCAATCCAATCACATAATTCAACTTAGTAAACATCATTCTAATCATTTCTATCATCAAATAAATTTTCACAAAATTTACCCTAATTTCTTCTTATAACCGAATTGGTCCCTAAAAGTTTTCCAAGAGATTTTCATCATTTCAAGCATGGAAACAACATTACAACACCATTTTCAACTTGATTGAACCTTAAAACATGAAAACCTAAAATGTTCTTCAACCACCCTAATCATCAATCTCAACCTAGAGACATGGAAACTAAGCAAAACTTATGTCAAAAGATAGAGAATTCAAGGGAGATCAATTTCTTATTTCATGTCTCTAGCCAAAAACCAAACAAATCAAGCCAAAAATTGAATTGAAATTTTCCTCACCTAGTTCCCTTGAGGTTCGACACTTGATAGGAAGATGAACAAAAATTCTAGCTTTTTCTATCATAAATTTTAATGCCAAATGGCTTATTTCCCCTTAATTTAAAACACAAATCTCCCTCATAGTAAAATGACCATTTTACCCTTGAATTATAACCAATTATAAGTTAACACCTATACTCAACCTTATCATCAAATCAATTATAATTAAAAAGAATGGGTAAAATGACCATTTTTCCATTAATGAATCTTTATAATCTCCAAAATGCCATTTAGGCACTATTTCATATACTGTGTTAAATCAAATCTAAATCGATCAAGCACAATTCAAAACATCAATGTCATATTCCTCGGGTCTTCCTAAGACTTCCTTCAAAATTTCATAAAATTCCGAGCTCATACGATTACGTGAATTACACTTAAACTTTAATCGTAATTTCCCAATAATAGAAACATCAGATCAAACCATAGTTTTTATATTCGATCCACACCCTTAGATGATCTATTTATTTATAGAATAAAAATAATTATTGGGAAAATTACCATGTTGGTCCTTAGACTTTTCTCAACTTTTCACTTTTATCCCCAAACTTTTAAACTTTACGTTTTAGTCACTGAACTAAAACCACTAACTTTTAATTCTTTACGTTTTGGTCACTAATCCAATAATATGATATTACAATTCTCCCCCCCTAAAAAAATTCGTCCTCGAATTCTTAGAACGTACCTGGATTAAACAAATACGGGTATTATTCTTTCATTCTCTCTTCGGTTTCCTAGGTGGCTTCTTCAACTTTATGATTCTTCCAAAGCACTTTAACAATTGGAATCGATTTGTTTCTCAATTTCTTCACCCCATGAGCTAATATCTTTACTGGTTTTTCTTCAAATGTCAAATCAGGTTGCATATCTACTTATGCAGGTGAAATGACATGTAAAGGATCCGACCTATATTTGCGAAGCATCGATACATGATAAGCATCATGAATCTTGCTCATTTCTGGTGGTAAAGCCATTTTATACGCCACTGGTCCGACTCTTTTCAAGATTTCATACGGACCAATGAATCTGGGACTAAGCTTCCCTTTTCTTCCAAATCTCATGATTTTCCTCCATAGTGAAACTTTCAAGAATACCTTGTCTCCTACTTGGTATTCAATGTCTTTTCTTTTTAAATCTGAATAAGCTTTTTGTCTATTGGAAGCTGCCCTTAGATTATCTCGAATTATCTTTACTTTTTTCTTCTACTTCTTGAATCAAATCAGGCCTAACAATCTTGCGATCTTCCAACTCAAACCAATTTAATGGTGTCCGGCATTTTCTTCCATATAAAGCTTCATACAGTGCCATTTTAATACTTGACTGATAACTTTTTTTATACGCAAATTCAGCCAATGGTAAATACTTTTCCTATGAGCCTGCAAACTCAATGACACATGCTCTCAGCATACCTTCCAAAATATGAATTGTCCTCTCTGATTGTCCATCAGTTTTTGGGTGGAAGGCTGTACTAAAATGCAATCAAGTACCCAATGCTTCTTGTAGTACTTTCCAGAATCTAAAAGTAAACCTGGGATCTCTTTCAGACACAATGGAAATAGGAACTCCATGTAGTCTAACAATCTCCCGAATATACAACTTTGCATATTTACTTAAAGAGAAATCAGTTCTGACTGGCAGGAAATGTGCTGATTTGGTTAATCGATCTACAATCACCCAGATTGAGTCTTTCCCACTCGGCGTCAATGGTAATCCGGTTACAAAGTCCATAGTCACTTTTTCCCATTTCCATTCTGGAATAACCATTGGTTGAAGTAACCCTGATGGCACTTGATGTTCTGCTTTAACTTGCTGACAAGTTAAGCATTTAGATATGAATTCCGTTATAGCTCTTTTCATTCCTGGCCACCAAAAATGGCTCTTCAAATCCTGATACATTCTATTTCCTCTTGGATGCATCGTTAAAGGACTATAATGTTCTTCTGCAAGAATTTCCTTTCTCAATTCTTCATCTTCAGGAACATAAGCACGTCCTTTATAATATAAACATCCATTGGACTTCACTTCGAAGTATGAAGATTCTTCCTTTTTAGCTTTCTTCTTTATCTCTAAACAATTTTCATCTTTTTCCTGTGATTCTTTTATTTTATCTATCAAAGTAGACCTGATGTTCAGCTCAGCAAGTAAAGCATCATTATCAAATATTGATAATTGAGCATTCGATATCCGTAGAGATGAAAACATCTTTCGGCTAAGTGCATCTGCCACCACATTAGCCTTTCCCGGGTGATAATCAATAATTGCATCGTAATCCTTAATTAGCTCGATTCATCGCCTTTGTCTTAAATTCAGCTCCTTCTGCGTTAAAAGATATTTTAGGCTTTTATGGTTTGTGTATATATAACATTTTCACCATATAAGTAGTGGCACCAAAATTTTAAGGCAAAGACAACCGCAGCTAACTCCAAATCATAAGTAGGATAATTCCTCTCATGAGTTTTAAGCTGCCTAGAAGCATAAGCCACCACTTTCCCGTCTTGCATAAGTACACAACCCAAACCATTATGCGAAGCATCACTATACACCACAAAACTCTTATCCGATTCAGGTTGAGCTAACACCGAAGCTTCTGTTAATTTTTTTTAATCTTTCAAAGCTTTCTTGACCACATAAAAGATACATTCTTCCTTAGCAGTTTGGTAATAGGTGCATCAATCATTGAGAAATCTTTCATGAACCGGCGATAATATCCTGCCAATCTGAGAAAACTTCTAACCTCTACAACATTTTTAGGAGGTTTCCACTCCATGATAGCTTGAATTTTCTGAGGATCAACCTGAATTCCTTCAGCCGAAACTATATGTCCAAGAAATGTCACCTCAGAAAGCCAAAACTCACATTTAGATAGTTTGGCATATAATTTCTTCTCCCTCAAGATCGTAAGAACTATTCTGAGGTGCACATCGTGATCCTCCTTGGTTTTAGAATAAACCAGGATATCATCTATGAATACCACTACAAACTGGTCCAGGTATGGCTGAAAAATTTGGTTCATCAAATCCATAAATGCTGCTGAGGCATTAGTTAATCCAAACGGCATTACCACGAACTCGTAATGTCCATATCGAGTCCTGAAAGCCGTCTTTGGAATATCCTGCTCCTTAATCTTCAATTGGTGATAACCTGATCGAAGATCAATCTTAGAGAACACTGATGCCCCCTTTAATTGATCAAAAAGATAATCAATTCTTGTCAATGGATATTTGTTCTTTATCGTCACTTTATTAAGTTGACGATAATCGATACACAATCTCATTGATCCATCTTTCTTCTTTACAAACAATATGGGTGCTCCCCATGGTGATATACTTGGCCGTATAAAACCTCGATTCTATAATTCTTGTAGTACATCAATTTGTTTGCTATCTGGAGGTAATCCCGGTAATTCTTTTGGGAATACATCTGGAAATTCCCGCACCGTAGGTATATCTTCTATTTTTACTTCCTGCTTCAAGGTATCAATTTCGGAATTTGAATTTGTTTTACCGCCATCCATCAATGTTTCATTTGCATCAGCAACCAAAATAACATTACTACGATGCTTCAGCTTCTCACCCATGAATAATATTCGTGATCAATCCGGTGCCTTTAAAATTAATCTTTTTAATCGGCACTCCACCGCAACATCATATGCAAATAACCAATCCATTCCCAATATTATTTCATATTCACAAAATGGTAATTCCATAAGGTCAACGGGGATATCCACATTCTGAATTCTAATAGGACACTGATGGCAAATTCTTTTAGCCTTAGCATTCTGGCATATCGGGTTGGTTGCTACCACCTCACTCATAATTAGTTCTACTGGAATGTTTCTTTCTAGTATGATTCTAGAACTAATATATGAATGAGTGGAACTAGGATCAATTAATGCAAAAATAGGTCTATCAAAGAGTTCAAGCATACATGATATCACATCGGGATCATCTTTACTCTCTGTGGTCTTGATATTATATACACGAGTAGGAGCTTTGCCTTTCAGGATCGATGCAACTTCCGATGCACCTTGGTGAGAATTCCAGCCTCGATTCCCTTTATTTCTCTCAGAAGCAGCCACCGATTGGTTTTCTTGCAATTCTGGACATGCTCGTTTGAAATGACCCGGCTTCCCACATTGATAACATACTGTCTCTGGTGCATACAAACATCGACCAACATGTCTTCTTCTACAAGTTTTGCATAATGATTGGATCCGAAATTCACCACCTTTAGCTCCACACATTCGATTGGGGACTTTTTTGGATTTACCAGCAGAAAAATTCTTCTTTACGGATGACATTGATCCAGCTGATCCTTGCTGCTGAGATCCTTTACTCCGTTTAGACCAGGGTAAAACACTGGGACCTCCAGGTCGTTTGGTTGACTGTGCTTTCTTATCAGAAGCTTCTTCCTGCTCCACTCTTTCCATTCCTTTAGCTCGGTTGACTACCTCTTGAAATATAGACAAATCCAGAGCAACTAAGAATTTCTTATACTCCGGATCTAAACCTCCTACAAATTTGGTAACTCTATGTTCTCTGTCGGAAGAAACTTTGTAGCAAACCGACTAAGCTTATTAAACTCACATTCATACTCATGTACAGATCTGCCTGCTTGCTTCAAATTCAGAAATTGATTCTTCATATCCTCGATGAAAACATCACCAATGTACTTATTCTGGAACTCTTTTAAAAAGAATTCCCAAGTAACTCGTTCCCGAGGAATTTGAGCAATAATGGTGGTCCACCAAATTCGAGCGGGTCCCGTCAAAAGTGATGTTACTCCTTCAAGTTTTCCTTGATCATCGCACCAGATAGTATCCAACATAATTTTAATATCATTTAACCAAAAGTCCGCAGACATCGGGTCTACATCAGAATCAACTTGAAATTCTGATGCCTTCAGCTTCCTTAATTCCCTCGGTATGGATATTGGTTTTTGTCTATTTATAATCTCATCTAATGCCTGCAGGAAAAGTCCATGATCCTGAACCGGCATGTCTTGCTGTCCTTGTGCAGGTGCCTGACCTTGATATTGCTCCTGAGGTACATTCTGATTTACCTCGTTACTCCCACTCTGCACAGGGACTTCCTGTTCAAACGCATGTCTAGAACCCTGATAGTCCAACATCTGAACAAAATACATTTTTAACAAACTTCTTAATATAGAGTAGCATCATTAATTATAAAGCATCAGAGTATCTGCACATAATCATCAGTAATTATGACATCCTAGTGACATGTATACAATTCTCGCTCATTTTTAAACTCAATTTCTATCCAGAATCGGCTAAACCTGTAGCTCTGATACCAATAAATGTAACATCCCTGCCCCGTATTCATTACCAAATACGAGTCAGTGATGTTACTATGGTTAAACCCTTTAATTTCTTTAGCTTAGAAAACTGGCAGCCTGCACTGCCTTTACTTAAAAATTTATAACAATTTTTATAGACATTGAAAATTTATTCCAAAATTTTCTAATTAAACTAGATTCCTTAAGATTTCTAATCATATAAATTATTAGTCCAAACTCATTACACAAAAGTTCAAATAAATTCCTACATTCTCGTCACAGCCCAGAATTTTCTGAAATTCTGCTGCCCTGTTTTCTGACCTTCCTTCGAATAAAAATTCATAACTTTTTACATACAACTCGAAATCAATCACCGTTTGTTTTGTAAGAAACTAGACAAAATTTACAGTTCATACATATAAGATTCACCATCTAATTATAATTGTGGAATTTATGCTGATTTTTCAAACATACTGCTTTTGCGTACATTTCTGGACAGATTTTTAAACTTTCTATCTTAGGATCCATCTTTAGTATAAACTTAGTCCATTATCATTTATAACCATAATAGAACTTACTAGGTTCATCATCCATATTATATCAACTATTAACCAGCCACATTTGGTAATAAGCTATTACAAACCCCACTAAAATATTCATGCCATCTAGTACAATTCCAAAAGAAAGGATGGATGCCATTACATTACTAAGAGTATGGAGACATACCTCCCAAAATACGAAAGTGATGCTTGGCTACTCTTCCTTCGAAACTCCTTTAAAACCTACGCATGAAATTCATCATACGCTAAGCATATACTCAGAGAGGCAACAACATTTAATTCAAATGTAAATTAACATAGGTATCAATATAAACAAAACAACAATGCACATGATCACTTACCATATTATGCTTGCTAGCATATATGACATGATACATATATAATAACATAATACATGGTAATAACTTTGATTCTTACCATTACCTTTTCCATGTTTGTCATCGAGCTTTTAAGCTTTTCATCATGTTTTTTCAATTTATTTATCCCAAGTATTGATTTAAGGAAATTTATGTACACGAGTCATCCCCCTATACTTACTTGGGTATAGTGTATTATTTACACTTTACTGGAAGTGCTTAGCACTGAAGTGCTTCTGTATACTTACCGAAGTATCCTATAAGTCCAAAACATCAAATGTAACTTGTCCAAACCGGAGAGTAACCAAAACAACCCTTCCAATTACAACTTGGTCACGTTGCCTCTTATTACTACATAGTATTTATAAAACCATACTTGAAAATGCTTCACCCATGGATTGCCTCTTGCTTGCTTGCTGTCCCAAAAGCTTATTTCTTTGCATTGATGAGAAAGGAGAGTGTAAGCTTATAAAGCCTGGTGAGGGAATCTCAAAAACACCCATCAATGTATTTAAAACCATTTTGCTTTCAAATAAGTGTTAAAACTCATGCCAAAACATATCATTCTTCTATAATCTTCACAAATATGCACTTTTAAACAATTGAAACACATGTATCATGGATTTCTAGCGTAAACCTTAATTTAAGCTTTCTCATGCCAAAATCTCTAAAATAGCAAGCTTAAAGAGCATCTCATGTATAAAACATATTATACAAAAAATAATCCATTTCTCATGATACATTATATCATATATTGGCATTCAAGTGACCCAAAACCATTGCCATTTACAAAGGCACATCGGATACACGGATTTCCCAAGTGGTTCCTTCGACCACTTCACATACATCCTCAAACCGGAGCAGACCTCAACGGTTATGATGTATAAATCCACCAGTAGGAGAATTGGCACACTCTTGACCCCTCGACCGCTGTGGTTCTCATGGTGGATCATGGCACACTCTTGACCCCTTGACACACATGAGGTGACTTATTATAGTGCACTTTAAACCCTATGGCTAGCCAACTATATCCGATAGCATTTGATCATTACCACTTGCCAATATATTTCATAAAACCATATTACCTCACTGTTTTACATATGCATCAAATCAAACCAAATTCCAATACAATAAACCATGCATAATTGTATTTTCAAAACTCTTTTCAGAAATCATTTGCCATTCTCAATAATCATCACATATGATCATTTACAACGTATTTCATTTATAAAACATGTATATAACAGTAGGTAATCCAAATCATAATCAAGTACATGCGATTGTATTTTGCAAAATCGAAAATGAGAGCGAGATCATCCAATACTTACTTCCAAGCTTAGAAAAGTGTTTCAAACTTAATCCAAACTCCCAAAATCATCTTCAAACCTTTTAAAAGCAGTAAATCATGTTTCCACTCATCAACAACACAACGGTCCACTTGCCGATGTGAAAATTAAGCTTCTAAAGCCTCTGAAACCTCTCCAAAAGATGAAGTATCTATCCTCCCTTTTTACCCACCCAAAAACAGAGGATTAATGCATTTCTATGCATCTCTAAACACAACAACACATCTCCTCTGTAACACCCTCGACTTGGATGTCACATTTGGGCCTCAAGCCTGAAACCCAACCATAAAATTTCCAACCTAGTTTAGCCCAATCCACAATAAATTTCCAAAACCTATTTTATTTCAATCAAATAAAGTACAAATAATATTTGAAACATATATACAGTGGAGCTCCTTCTAAAGTTACTTTATAAAACTTTTGACTCAATCGTTTGAAAATCCAAATGCAATTTACAATGTACAATAGGTTCCTACAAATACATAGCCCAATGACCTAAGTACTATACTCTGAAGAGATGAGGCGCTGGAATCCTTCACTGATGGTGCTCCCCCAAGAATGTGCCAACCTTACTAACCTACAAACAGAAACAATGATTTCGAACACTGAGCTAACAAAGCTCATTGGATACACCACTACTCAGCCATGCTTCATGCAAATCCTAAATAAAGCAATGCAATATGAATGATATCACGACAAGATAACGTTGGAGCTACCATAACCGCCTACACACATAGTATTATGAATGTATGATCTCGCACATAGCACACACATATACATCATTAACCACACAACATCACACAAATAAATAAAAAATATTAAGTGAGATCCACATCCACACAACATTAAAATACTACACTTTGAGTGAGGCCCGCATCCACAAAGTATCGGGATCCTACACTACGAGTAAGGTCTGCGTCCACAAAGCATCGAGATCCTATACTCTTGGGGATGAGGCCTGCGTCCATGCAGCATCAAGATCCTCAATCCGTGCTCAAAATCTCCCATCAAGCACTTCGAATGAGGCTCGCATCTATACAACATAGGGATCCTCCATTCGGGAGTCTTCAAGGTGTTGCAACAAACATTATTGGGTATCCGGATCTCATCCAATAAAGACTATGTGCGAGATCATACATTCATAATATGCCTATTAAACTTATGTATTTATTTAATATGTATGATCTCATCCTGACTGTATGATCTCACACATAGTCTTTATTAGTATCCAGATCTCATCCAATAAAGAATGTGCCCTACTTCCACGCAGCACACATCATTGACACAAATGTCATACCGCACACAACTCTAACTTATTTACCATCATCTTATGGTTTCTATTAATTATTATGCCATGCTATTAAACTTATCTATTTATTTAATATGTTATAAAGGTTCACATTAGCCACTTTCATTAGTTTATCTTATTATTCAAGGCGAAACAACTATATAGGTACCCCTTCAGCACACAACAAGGGCCCTAATTACCACGTAACATTATTTGATCCACCAATGATCTCAATGGGTTACTACTTCTCACAGTTCACCAAATATTTATCGAATCATTAGCCTTTTTTTCACATACAGGGTTTAACATCGATTTTCTCAGCTTTACTCTTCATTTTACACCTTAAGAGACCCTTTGGGCCCTTTGCCTCGAATTATAGAACCCTCGAACGCAAACTCAAATTCCTTGGGCAGATTGCCCAGCGAGTACCGATATTCCTATATGGGTATCGATACGCCTCTTTAGGTACTAATACTCCTCCATAAGTACCGATACTCAATTTAGGTTCGAAAGAAATGGGTCCTCAAGTCGTACCGATACACTCACACCTATATCGGTACTCAATATCGGTACGTGAACCACCCCGTACCAATCCCCACCCGTATCTGTACTCCCACCTTTGCATACCGATACACAAAAGCCTTCCTCAAGCAATAGAATAGTAGTGCTGATATGTCCCCTAGCGTACTGGTACACAAAAATGCCACTGGAATTCTCATTAAGCATGGGGTACTAATACACGACATGATGTACTGGTACGCCCCTCACATAAAGCCCCTCTTTCATACAAAGGCGTACCGATACAAACCACCCCATATCGGTACGCAAGCCCATATTTCAAAATCAAAAGCGTGTGATTTCACAATCCCAGCCATTGACCTAAATGGTTAAGCCCCAAAAAGTTCCAACAAGTTACGGTGAAGTGATTAGGTGAGTTACTACCAATTTTAGGCCTTGATAACACCAATTTCCCAAGTTACCATTAGAGATCAACCAAGGTATATCAAGCCAAAAACACCAAATCATGCCTCAAAGCCTATTTTTATGATTTCTAGGAAACTATAGGAGTTACTGGTGTACTAACCTTTGATTAAAACTAATGAAGAAGCCTCCAACCACTCAACTCTGTTCTTTCTCTTGAAACCCCTCTAAACATCTTCTTCCACCATTTCGAACAATATCTACCTTGAATGGTAGCCCATAAACTGCTGTACAACTTTCTCTTCACACACAATCCGAGATTCACACTCAAAATTCTAAATATTGGACCTTGGACTATCAAAGTTTGAAGGAAGAAATGAGGGTATGAGAAAGAAGAGACAATGGGACAATAAATGTTCTCCTAATCCTCTTTTCTATAGAAAAACTAAACTCCACCAGCTCTCTCTTTCATACAAACTATTTTTACCATTTTAACCCTCACAATATCCATCCCAAACCAATCTAAAACCATCAAGGCTAGCCGAAAAAGGCTCTCAAGGCCCAATATCTCGGCCCAAACGTGAAGCCCATGCCTCGGGTTAACCTGGCTTTCGTATTCCAAAACTTGGTTTGTTACAACTCTTCCCTCCTCAAAAAAAAATTTCATCCTCAAAATTTAGACATTGGAAGGAGATGATACTGGCTAAGATCCAACCATACTTTCGATCACGCATGCCCACGACTCATAGGTTCTCTACAAAACCTTCTAATCAAAACTCTTAACATGAATTCTTAACTCTCTACAAGACTCCTCAACGATTTATTCCCAACATCCAGAGCAACACTAATAACGAACCTAAGAGCAGATCAATAACAGATAACCACAACAACAACGTTAGACATCGTCCCACCGAACTCACTCTAGATGACATCTCATCATGGATATCAACATCTTTATCTTTTCCTGCATTTCCAACTCTTGAACTCTACACTTCTTCAAAATTACACCATAGGGCACTTCCTCATATATTAATAACACCATAACCCACGTGTTCAAGAACAAGCAAACCCTACCAATCGAGCTTTACCGTCAATCTAACATGAAATTACAACCTTCATTCTCGACTTGGTCAACTAAGATGGAGCTTAACACCTCTTTACTTGAACCCACTACAGCATAAACAAATGCTAATTCAGAATCAAATGATTCCACTAGCCAAGTCACTCTGGTTTTGAAAGGAAACTGTTACCACAACCAGGCTCTACCAGGGAACAAATCCATCAAACTACCCTCAAAGGTCCGAACTCTCTCTTCCAATCTAACCACCTAATAATATCTAACAATTGTGCCAAAACTTTAGCAAGTCCTCAAAGATTTCCTAATGGTTCTCCCAACTCAACTTATTACAACACAAGAATTCGATTCCATACAACTTTAGCCAAATACCCACATTTTACTAAGCCATTTGGAAGATCTTTACAGTGTTACCATGCATGAAAACAATCAATCTCAAACCCAGATAAGCAACCCTCAATTCATCAAACTTAAGATTATCTTGATGTATTTGCAAGTCCAATCACCCTTCAACTTTTCCTTAGAGTCCAAACATTGCATCGAAACCCAAATCTTATCACTAATTCTCCTTAACCTTCAACTTACGAGACTTAACTTTTGAACGATCTTATGAAAATCTCAAAACTCTTCAATATTAAAAAAAAACATCAGTCCTAAAAATAGGAATTTGTCCTCCACCATTATACATAGACCCACAAGAGCTAACACTACTACATCTTTTTATACCAACACAGGCATGTCCCAAGGTAGACCTCTTAGCGATATCCCCCACATCCACTCCTCTACCAAGGAGTCCTCACACGAGAGGTTCGGTAGATTCCAGACTACAAGGTGATAGATACTAATACCAAACTCGACACATCTCTTATCATGGGTTATAATACATGATCAAGAGGATAGCCCACTTAATTCTCGAAGAGCGCCTCAAAATCCACTTACACATCCACTGCCCTAAAACCGTGGACTCTCAACCTTGCATCAACTACGTGAACTAAGAACGCCTTGCAACCTGCAAGGTTCTCCTCAACTAATATCGTAGGAACATGGCACACAAGTTGAAGAGGTCAATATTCTTTGCACACAACACTAACAGAATGGTCATTTCAAACCTCAACTTTGAGGCTCTAGCTCAGAAACCAAGGAACACTTCGTATTCATACGACCAACCCATACCAAGGATAAGTCTAACAAGCCCACAGGGACTCTTACTCTCAATTCACATTCACCACCTATGATGAAACTCTTACCTGCTAACACTTACAAATCCAATAATTTAACCAAGCCAACATAAATTCTTGAGGAACTTAACACAAATCTCATTAAACAAAATCACTATCATGGTAGGAACAATAAATAAAATTGTTACCAAAGAAGCAACTGAAAACCAAATATTCTCGACAGCAAGGTCGTTATCCTTGGCCTGAACAATAGGCCATCTAGAAAGAGCTTGCACGTTAACTCTAGCGGCATATCTCACGTAAACACCACCTTAACACCTCAACAATGCCCTAGCCCCATCTCATTAAGAACTCTAACCAAGAAGGAATCAACCTCAGAGTCTGAGCTAGTGAACACTCATCCACAAATGGGCAGTCATTTGCTATGTGACCCTATGTCTGGCACTCATAACAAATCTCCCAAGCAAGAAGCATAACCCAAGGTAATTTCAACCACAATGCTCACGAACCGGTGGGAAAGACGCTAGGGCTGAACCATCAACACTCCATGTTATAGCAAAAATCGAGAAGCCCCTACGAACCCTACATCTAGATTTCTGACCAACCCTCAGCAGTTGATCTGTAACAACTCTCTTTGATCCCCTAAAAGCAAGAAACCTATCAATAAAGCCTAAGAAGAATCTTATGATGTCCTGGGTCCCCACAACACATTCTATAGAATTCTCAAACTGACTCAATGTTGGCTCTGAAATCATTCGAGTGCCTTCGCACTAACGACTAAATCAGAAAATATCCCAAGTAAACCCGTTGTCCCGTGCATCAATATGTCAACCTAATGTGACTAAAGTGTAAATTTCCCCAACAAGTAATTTTATTCAGTATAAGAGTGAATCGGATCAAAATAGGTACCTTGATATTGGTTTTTAAGAATTAAGATGCAGAAAAATGTACCAAATTTGGATCGAATAAAATTATTAAGCGTGCTCAGGCCAGAGAAATACAAGGATGGGTGACCTTTGGGAAGGTCCCATAAAAGTGTTTCTGATCAATATTTTGGACTTAGTAAGAGTAAAGAATATTTGAATGAATTCTCGATAAAGGATTCCTAAGATAAATTTTATTCTATGAAGATTTTCGATAATTATTCAGTCTACGTCCTTAACAAAGGAAGTTTTTACGAAATGATAATGTTTATTTCCCGAATATGGAAATATAGAATTTTTGGAATAAATTCGATAGTTCGGAAAAGGTAAAATCATGGTAGAAGTATTTTACGAATATCGGGAAATCAGATAGCGAACTGAAATTTTAGAGACTAATCCAAAAGCCATGGGAAAGTCATAAAATACTATTTTATGAATATTTTATTATAGCTGGTTGGATTCCAACTAGACTTAGTTGAATTTTTACAAGAATGGAAAACTAGTAAATAAAAACTAGTTGGAGGGCAAATTGGTCATTTTGCCCCATTGGCATTTTTGAAATATTTAAAAAGTTGCAAGGATAGTTTTGGAAGAAGTAAATGGAAGAGTAAATCTTGGCCCTTGATTAATGATAAGATCAATCTCAACCGTTGGATTAAAAGGGTATTTTAGTAATTTTACTATCTAAATGAATTTAAAATTCATTTATATTTAGAAGTGGCATAATTGGATGGAATGGAAAATAAAGGAGCCAAAAGATGAAGTCTCCTTCATCTTCATATTTTCGAAAATCAGGGGGAAGAAAGGAGAAATTTTCCAAGTTCGATTCAAGCCCCGAAACTCGATTTTTAGGTAATCTTTCGAACTACAAAGTTTTTCTACTCATCAAGCTCTATCTTTTGGTGTAAATAATTCATGGAAAACATGCTTGATTGATTAGAATTGTATGAAAAGAAATTAGGTTTTATGGATCAAATTGGGGCTTTTGAGATTTTATGATTCCATGATTGAATTCAAGTTGAAATCAAGCTAGTATGATGTTAAAATCATGATATTGAGTTGGGATTTAAGTTCTACATGTTTTGATTATTATGAAGATGATTAGGGTTTATGGATTCAAGTTTAATTTAGGGTTTGTGATGTTGAATTAATGATTTAGTAAGCTTGATTTGTTGTTTGGAAGCAAGACCCTAAGTTAATTTGATAGGGACCAATTCAGCAATCTTAAAAGTTAGAGGACCAAATCTGAAATATGGAATTGGTGTGTATTTATGTTATTAAGGATGTTGGAGATGTGATATTGAAGTTGGAATGCAAAATCGATGTTAAATCGAGTTAGTGACCATTTTGACAAATTGTCAAAGTTAAGTGACCAATTAGGAAATGAGGTTTTAGAGAAGGACTAAATCTGATTTTAGTTGAAATAATAGAATTCAAGTAGTAATGTTAATTTGAGGACTAATTTGCAAAGTTAAGAAGATTGAATCTTTATCTTTGCATTTTTAGTGACTATTTCAGAAAGAACGAAAAAATAGAGAGAATTATTTTTGAATAATTATTGGATGAAGAAAGTGATACATTAGTGGTTTGAATCAAGTAAGGGGACCAAATTGACAAATAGCAAAGTAAGGAGAAATTAGTATAAAGTTTGAAGTTATTTATGGAAGTTGTGTAGGAAAACTGGATTCGACAGTAAGTTTGAAAATTCACCATAAATTGTAAAAAAATGGTTAGATGGTGAATTTTATATCGATATAAAGATTTATTTATCTAGTTTCATTTAAGACAAACAGTGATTGATTTCGATTCATATATCAAAAGATATGAATTTTGAAGTGATGAAAGGTCAGAAAACAGAATAGCAGTCTGTTCCGAAATTCAATACTGGAATTCGACTTTGAAAATTTACCATAAATCGTACAAATTGAATCTGGGTTAATAATTTATATGGTTGAAAAGATTATCGAATCTAGTTTCGTTTTCGACAAACGAAAACGGATTTCGAGTTTCAAGTTAAAAGATATTAATTTTTAATCTAATGAAGGTCAGAAAAATTAAGAACAGTTTCTGTCAGGACAGCCTTGTAAACGGGAGTTTGATGAATTTTCATAATTTTTTTAGATTTTATTAAATTTTGTGGCTTATAGCGTTGGAACCTTTATCGAATCTAGTTTCTACTGTATAAAGGAGATTAAGATTTAGTACGTATTCTGCCCTATAGAAGTAAATCTTTGGTGGTAGTGCAAGTTGACAGAAAATGGAAATTGAGACAATTTGTGACTAATGTTGGTTAGCAAGCTTGGAGGAATTATTTGAAGATCAAAATGGTCATTAGGGACCAAAAATGAGTTTGTGAACAGTATAAGGAAGGAAAGAAATTTATGGAAAATTTTTATGTTGAATGATTAAATAGCTTAATTTAAATATTGTTAGAAGTGAATCTAACAAATATTTATTTATATTCATGTGGTTAATGAAGCCGAATACGAATCAAAGAGGATTCGAGATACTATAAAGGAAAGGATCGAGTAGAATTTAGTGAGGCATACTATTACATGGCCTAGGTGAGTGCATTTCTATATGTTTGCATTATGTTGAAAAAAGGGAAGACTTGAGATAAGTCGACCCTAATTTAAAATTTACATTGCATTTCTTCATAATACGTGATATGATGCATGATTCAACATGGCAAGCTTGACGGAGTACAAGGTATGTACTACTGTTTGCATAAATAATGATGAATCATGTTCACATAAGAAAATGACAAGATTAAAATGAAACAAGATACACCTACAGATCCACGCCCATAGTGCAAATGCACTAACAAGGTGTTTAATATAAGGAGCAAAAGGCATCCTTATATGAGGAACAAAGAGCGTCATCTCGAGTACGTACTCTATATGGTATTACAGTGCATATAGGCTATGGGGTTTCTATGGGTCTCTAGCCAGACACGATGATAATATAACAAGATGATTACATGGAAGAACATGATACATGATAGAAATGTTACATGACAGAGATGTTACATGATACATGATAGAGATGTTACATGATACATGATACAAATGTTACATGATATATGATACAGATGTTATATGATACATGATGGAGATAATTCATTATATATATGATAATGATGATTTATGATTTACATGATATTGCTGATTCATGATTCACATGATAGTGATGATACATGAAACATTGATATTGTGATATGATTGCCATTTATAGGAAAAATGTACTGTACTTTATACATGACATACTAAATTATATTACTTCATGTTTTGAATGCCTCACTAAGTTCGTACTTAGCGTGTGTCTTATGTCACATGTAGGTTTCCTGGAAATCGTCTATCGAGGAGGAGTAGAAACTTGGGAAAATCAAGTTACTAAAATAAGTTCAGTAAGTACGTCTTTACCATAATTTGATAGACTAGTGGGCATGTAAGTATTTTAAAGTTGAACTGTCTACATCACAAGTTTACAACGTGATTATATGCTTTTATGGATGGATAAGTTTAGAAATACGAATTGTTAACAATAGCAAAATCTTTGGTATGGTTAAAATGTTGTTTAGCCCTAATCGCGTAAAAAATTTTAAATCAAGAAAGGATCTAGGCAGCTTACGTAGTTTTCACCCTAAATTATATTTTTTTTATTTCAATAATTCAATTATAAATTTTGTAAACCAATTCAGGGTCAAAACTAGCATATTCGGTCTACGAGTATAATTTCAATTACAAATTAAATTTTGGTATAAAAAATTACAAGTCAAGATTTCTTCCAATGATTTTGTAACATCTTTAATGTATATTCGGTCTACGAGTATACGTTAAGGGTGTTACACCTAAATCCAAGTCTAAACCTCAACCACCATTACTCTTCGATAGTAACAAAATCTGGACATAACAGCTCAACCATAGAAAATCTTACTCATATTCAACACTATTCTAGCACCTTAAACCGACTGCAAGAATTGATCTCTCATTTCACCCAAGAAAACCTCACTGAAGTACTTCTTTTTAAACTCATCCAAGAATATATACTATGTCAAAAATGCAGGCTGAAGTCCCCACTCAAAGGTCTTCCACCAATCGTATGCATTGACTTTAAGAAGGAAGACATTGAAATCAAGATCCCTTCATAACTACTCCCTATCAATCTCAGATCTATCCGAGTGTCTCATAACCAGTGATCTGTTTGATCGGATCATCTTTTCCTAACCCCCTTACTATCCTTGGATTTTTAACAATGATGTTCCTCTTATTTGAGGAATATGGCTCTCTTCACGACTTCTCTGGTCATGTCACACGCCACCTAACCAAACCAACTTGAATTGTATTAAGAATATGATGATTGGTCCTTTCTCATTTCCAAAGGTTTGGTTCCCTCAGAACCTCGAAGCTTCCAATATAATGCTTGACATCCCTAGCTAGCTCGTGACTGGGCAACAACCAATGGACAATACCATATCAACTCCTTAAAAAGAACAACTCCACCAAATCTGTCAAACCCACATCCTCGAGCTTTACTCAAGTATTGCCTTGCACAATACCCACGATGTCCTTTCGGCCACTACTATAAGCAATTGCAACAAGCATACCTTACTCGAGATCTCAGAGCATTCAGCTTACAAAGAGCATACTTGGGACCTCACAACCATCACGTACCTCCCAACATAAAACAGAAATGTATATCTGCCAGGTGTGCTACATCCCCATTATATGGTACCCTACCATCAATGATCATTTACTATGGATTAAGGGGACCCGATTGATACTCTACCACTGGTCAATCGAAAGTAAGTCCTCTTATCCGTTCTATAAGGGTCGTCCACCAACACTTAGAATCTTGCCACTGTAGGTTCTCATTATGAACTCAGGGCTTTAAGGTAGTTTACGACACATAACCATGATTACTAATCGAGTGATGGGAGGAGGGTACGCCTTCAACTCTTCCATCCTTTCATGAACCCAAGCTTAACGTCTGAGATAACTTTGATCTCATAATCATCCTCACAAATGCGATCAAATCTATCTTAATGTCACAGCCGGCGGTATATGCGAACACCGGGCACACCATCCAAATTTTAGTCTTAAAAGAGTACAACATAGACAAAAGGGCTCGTATTCGTTAGACTACCTATCCATGACTCCTAACCACCATGGGGCTTTCCTAGAACCAGCTAAACCTAGGCTCTGATACCACTAAATGTAACACATTCGACCTGTATGTCATATTTGAGCCTCAAGCCTAAAACACAACCATAAAATTTCCAACCTAGTTTAGCCCAATCCATAATAAATTTCCAAAACCCATTTTATTTCAATAAAATAAAGTACAAATAATATTTGAAACATATAAAGTGGGACTCATTTTAAAATACTTTATAAAATTTTTGACTCGATCGTTTGAAAATCCAAATGCAATTTACAATGTACAATAGGTTCCTACGAATACATAGCCCAATGACCTAAATACTGTACTCTAAAGAGATGAGGCGCTTGAATCCTTCACTGATAGTACTCCTCCAAGAACGTGCCAACCCTACAAACTTGCGAACGAAAACAATGATTTTGAACACTAGGCTAATAAAGCTCAGTGGATACACTGCCACTCAGCCATGCTTTTTGCAAATCATAAATAAAGCAATGCAACATGAATGATATCATGGAAAGATAACGATGCCACTATCATAACTGCCTAAACACATAGCATTATGAATGTATGATGTCACACACAACATACACATATAAATCATTAACCCACAAAGCATCACACAGATAAATCAAACAATATTAAGTGAGGCCTGTATCCACACAATATTGGAATCCTACATTTTTAGTGAGGCCCGCATATAAAAAGCATTGGGATCCTACACTATGAGTAAAGCTCTCATCCACAGAGCATTGGGATCCTATACTCGTGGAGATGAGGCCCGCGTCCACGCAGCATCGGGATCCTTTATCCGTAATAGAAATTTCTTAGCAAACACCTTTAAATGAGGCCCGCATCCACCCAACATCGGGATCCTCCATTCGGGCGTCTTCAAGGTGTTGTAACATACATTATTGGGTATCTGGATCCCATCCAACAAAAACTCGACAAAGTAGGTGTCCCATCAGCACACAACAAGGACCCTACTTCCACGTAGCACACAACATCGACACAAATGCCATACCGTACAAAGCTCTAACACATTTACCATCAAATTATGGTTTCTATCAATTATTATGCCACCCTATTAAACTTATCTATTTAATTAATATGTTATGAAGGTTCACATTAGCCACTTTCATTAGTTTATCTTATTATTCAATGTGAACCAACTATATAGGTGCCCCTTCAGCATACAACAAGGTCCCTAATTACTACGCAGCAACAATCAATCCACCAAGGATCTCAATAGGTTACTACTTCACAAAATTCACCCAATATTTATTGAATTATTAGCCTTTTATTTCACATATAGGGTTTAACATCAGTTTTCTCAGCTTTACTCTTTATTTTATACCTTAAAAGACCCCTTAGGCTCTTTGCCTCAAATTATAGAACCCCCGAACGCAAAATCAAATTCCTTATGCAGATTACCCAGCGAGTATCAATACTCCTATATGGGTATCAGTACACCTCTCTAGGTACCGGTACTCCTCCATGAGTACTGATACTCAATTTAGGTTTGAAAGAAATAGGTCCGCAAGCTGTACCGATACGCTCACCCCATATCGATACTCAGTATCAGTAAGCAAACCACCATGTACTGATTCCCACTGTACTAGTACTCCCACCTTTGCATACGGATATACGAAAGCCTTCCTAAGGCAATAGAATAGTAGTACTGATACACCCCTAGCGTACCAGTACACAAAAACAAAACTAGAATTCTCATCAACCATGGGGGACCAATACGCGACATGTTGTACCGATACACCCCTCACATAAAGTCCCTCTTTCATACAAAGGCATACTGATACGGATCACCCTATACCGGTATACGAGCCTATATTTCAAAATATAAATTTTGGGATTTCACAATCCCAACCATTAACCTAAATGGTTAAGCCCCAAAAAACAAGGTATATCAACCTTAATAACACCAATTTCACAAGTTACCATTAGAGATCAATCAAGGTATATCAAGCTAAAAACACCAAATCATGCATCAAAGCCTATTTTTATGATTTCTAGGAAACTATAGGAGTTAGTAATGTACTAACCTTGGATTAAAACTGATGAAGAAGCCTCCAATCACTCAACCTCGTTCTTCCTCTCGAAACACCTCTAAACATCTTCTTCCACCATTTTGAATAATATCTACCTTGAATGATATCCCTTAAACTGCTGTAGAACTTCCTCTTCACACACAATCTGAGATTCACCCTCAAAATTCTAAAGATTAAACCTTAGACTATCAAAGTTTGAAGGAAGAAATGAGGGTATGAGAAAGAAGAGACAATGGGATAAGAAATGACTCCTAATCTTCTTTTCTGCAGAAAAATTAAACCCCACTAGCTCTCTTTTTCATACAAACTATTTTTAACATTTTAACCCGCACAATATCCATCCCAAACAAATTCAAAACGATCAAGGCAAGCCCAACAAAACTAGGCTAGCCCAAAAAGGCTCTCATGGCCCAATATCCCAGCCCAAACGTGAAGCCCATGCCTCGGGTTAACCTGACTTTCGTATTCTAAAATTTGGGTTGTTACATCCTCAACTTCGCCTCACTAAAAGCCATCAAACGATTCCTTAAACATCCGAAATCATCACCAAACTCAACCTAAACAAATCCCAAAAAAGCCTAACTATTTAAACATCTTAACATCATCAAATAACATCAAAAAATAACAATATATCAACCTTATACCTCCAACAACCTTTTAACACCAAGATCACCTCAAAATCTAACTATTTACAATCTATAAAATTAGTAATTCACTTAGTTTTGGGATTCCTTTTATTAATCTCTTCTCATAACATTAAAAAATATTTCAAATGTGATCTAAATCAATTAGAATCAACACAAAACCAAATCCATATCAAGATTCATCAATTTCCTTATCAAAACTTAATTAAAACCTTAAAATCATGATTTAATCACCAACACATAACCAAAAATCAATTGTAAAGGATAAAGAACTTGAGAATTTCAATAAAGAACCTTTAATTAGAGGAGAGAAATGAAAATCACCCCTAATTGCTGATTTCCCCCTTAATTGGCAAGATTTGAGTGAAATCTCCAAGAATGCAAGTAGGATTTGGTGTAGAAATTAAAGGAATCAATTGGGAAATCAAAAAGAAATAAAAAAGGAATGATTTCTAATAATTTTAGAGTGAAATTGATAGTTTGACTGCTGAGAAAATTGAGAGAAAAAGTTGAGAGCAAAAGTATTTACGTAAGAAAATGAAATTGGTTATTAAAAATATTTTAATAAAATATCTTTTATTTTTATTTATTAACCTTTTAAAAACTATTTAAAAATAGCCTTAATTAAGGGAAGAATCTGATTAAAAACTTTGGTAAATTAGATCTTCAAAGATTCTAAGTTCTGACCCTTTTATGATTTAGTCACCAAAATAGTTTTGAAACTTTACATTTTTGTCAACAGACCAAAATGTCCCAAAACCCGATTTTATTTCTTCAAATCGAGTTTTCCAAAAACCTTAGAATATTAATAAAAAATTTTATTATATTTTTCCATATTTTATTTTAACCAAAAATAATTTATTATGAATTAATTCCCGAAACTAGCTTGAATCACCTAATCTGATTCCCCCGAACTGTCTAATCGATCTAGCTAACATCTAGGCCCAAATTCGGGGCGTTACACATCATGATGCCTTCTCCCATCCAACGGAAAATTGAGTTAGTTTATTTTATGTTTCAGTAGGCATACATTTCATGTAGTTATAACTTTTATTTTTGTATTGCACATTGTCATTGCATTTGCATTGTACTTGCATTTTACATTGTCATTACATTTCATTTTGTGCATTGGGGACAATGCAAGATTTAAGTTTGGGTGTATACACATAGGGTTTGAAATGCACCCACATTTCAAATTTTTTTTGAAAAATGCAAGGTTTATTTTGTGCTTAAATTTTTTCTTACATTTGATGCTTAATCCTTGAATCATTTGAATTATTAATGAATGAGTTGGATAAAATTGATTGAATGTTGTATCTAAATTATTTTTATGAATGCATTAGGTTGCGTGAGTAATTGATGTATAGCATCATTACTTAGATCCTATCTAAATATGCCTTCTATAGTTGTTTATATATATATATATATAGGTAATGTTGTTAATAAAGGATACTCCAATGCGGGTGTATTATGCAAAGTAGCTCATGGGAGAACACTCCAATACATGTGTTAGAAAAAAGAATCTAGCCAAAGGCTATCATTGCATGAGTGTGTGTCAGTGCAATGAAGTACTCCTTGAGAGTTTGTTGCACATCATCTTTATTTCTCAGGAATTTTGGGTGCATTCAAGCAATGATATGCCTCGCTACTTATAAAAAAAGAAAAGAAAGAAAAGAAAAAGAGAAATATATTATGTCATATACATCTATAGTAGGGTGAAATAAAAGGTTGCTAGGTAGAAGGAATTTAAGATTTGGGGCATGATGCTTGTTTTGATGAAATTGCAAGTTATTTCATTCATCTTTTGAATTGTCGATGCAATCTTCTATCATTTGAATGCAAATGATAAATTGATGCTTGAGATGGTTCAAGTAGTTAAAATGGTCATGAATCTTTGCTTAACCTTGTTGCTTCCAATTTTACTTGCGAAAAAGTAAAATCTCAATTTTAGGGGTGTGATAGCTCTCTAAAGAGCATGTGTTTGCACCTAACTTATTATGTAACACCCCCAAAACCGGTCTAGTCGGAGTATAGTTTTGGTAATCAAAAAATTTAGATCAGAAAGATCCAAATATTGTATCAATCCTAATTGTGAAATCAATTATATCGTATGAGACTCTAATTGAGTTCAATTTATAGATTTTGGACCTAATTGAACTCCTTAAAAATAATTTACTGACTAAATTGTAAAAATTTAAAGTTTGGGGGGAAAAGTGTAAAGTTTGGAAAATTGGGGGCCTAGCCTCGCAATTTTTCCATTTTGAAATTGAGTCTCCTTCTTGCTTCTTTGTATTCACGTGAACGTGACTCCTCTTGTCATAAAAGATGACAATAAGGACAGAAACTAATTATTAAGATAGTTTTTCTAAATGTAAGGAATTGATAGTTGATGTTTAAATAATAAAAAGGTGGGGAGATTTCCCTTATAGGGAGGAAACCTTTCACGGATAAACAAATCTTGAGTGAAAGCTTTAAACATTTTCCTTTCTTAATTCCTCACCACCGAGACCTTACTTCTATGTTCTCATATTTTCCCCAAGCAAGCACCTCCATTGTCATCTCCTACCTTTAGCTTAAGCAAGCAGCTCTCTTGTTTATGCAAGCTTTCCTTAATTTCTCTACATCATTGGTATCCCTTGGATTGGTGAGTTTAAGCCCCCACACAATTTTATAATTCCTTGAACCATTGGAGTTTAATTCCAAGAATTAATTCTTGAAGGCCTTAATTAGACCCATGCTCCTAAGGTATGAATCCATAAAAGTTTTGTTGACTAAAAGCCCTATTAAGCCTAAATATCGATTTTGAATTCATAAGTATTGATTCTAACATCTCCCTTTGTTTTACCTAGCTCAAGAGTTGGAAAAAGAAGGTCTATCATCTCCATCTAAAGCTAGGGACAAGGGAATTGTCATCCGAGAGCCTTGAGAGCTTTAGAATCTACGGTGAGTGTAGTCGGAGTCTCGGGAGTAGGCTAGGTACCTTTTCCAAAACTTTGAATATCGATTATTGCATTGCTAACCATGTGTATATGTAACACCCCCTTCCCGTATTAGTTACCAAACACGAGTCGTTGATGTTACAAAACAAAGTTTAAACAATTTTCCATTATCAAAACTTAAACTGGCAGCCTACACTGCCGTTGAACAAATTTTTTTATAAATTTTTATAGAGATCAAAAAGTCATTTTGTAAATTTTTAATCAAACTAGATTCACTAATATTTTTAACCATATAAATTAATAACTCAAATTCATTATACAAAAGTTCACAAAAAATTATAAACTCACGAAACAGTGTAAAATTTCAAGAAATCTGCTGCCCTGTTTTCCTGATCTTTCATCGAATAAAAATTCATATCTTTTAGTACAGACCTCGAAATCAGTTACCATTTGTTTTAAAAGAATCTAGACTCAATTTGTATTTCATACATATAAGATTTACCTTCTAATTTGACTTATAGAATTTATGGCAATTTTTCAAACTTACTACCTAATGCAGATTTTTAAAGACTGTTTTATTCTATTCCAATTGTAAGCTCATTAACTACTCATAAACCATTCCAACATACATAGTAAACATGATAAACCATACTTTAGTTATAACATTACAAATCATAAGGTAATTAAAGTTTGAGTTATGCAAAGCTAGTAGGTTTATCTTTATACATGCCACTAAACAAAAACATCATATAGGATGTCAAAACATTACTAAGATAACCTGTAGTATGTCTTTGTTCTCAAGGTGATGCAAGCGCCACTGCTTACGAACTAAAACGATCAACCTACGTGTGCACAGGCCAAACACATGCTAAGTACGAACTTAGTGAGGCATTATAAAGTTATCATAAAATCAATAAGTAATTAACTTAAAAATACTATAGACAATTCTTATTCAAACCCATTTTAATTAGATATTACTTTATAGTAAGATTTAATAACATTAAAAATCAATTTATTAAAGTTCTTTTATATCATTAGCCCAAGAAATACGTGTAGAGAGAAACTAAGTATACAAGATCGTGTATGCCCAAAGTACTAGCCATTTCCCCAAGGAGAAAGGCAAACATTATATTAATGCAAGCTCGTTGTGCTCCCAAAGTACTAGTCACCGAAGTGACGGTAGTCCCAGACTACTAGATCCGAAGATCAATGCATTCCCAGAATGCTAGCCACTATGTGGCAAATGTAGCTACAATGCAGTCCCAGACTGCTAGTCTCTTATGGCATGCCACTATACTGTAACTCTCATGATAATCTTGAGCAATAAAATAATTTCATTACCTTTAAATATATTATTCTGTAGATGGTAAACAACTCATTAACGATAAATCAAAATAATAGAACAGTTCATATTCCATTATACTATAAATCATTCTGTAACAATCATCAATATATGATAATAAAATTATCGTAAACAAAACATAATAAGGCAGCTCATACCCTATCATGTACAAACCATCTCTTTTTGCCTGTGAAAATATTATAATTCACATAAAAATCAACATTAGCTATTTGGTAAAATCGTATAGGTTGACTTATCGTGTAACACCCTTGACCCGAATGTCATATTTGCACCCTAAGCCCAAAATCCATACCGTTAAAATTTTTCCTTTTTCAAGCCCAATATAGTAAGTCCAATAAAAACATAAGTCCATCATTAAAAACATAGCCAAATCCAGATGTTTAAAACAATATTCACGGAGCTCCACTTAGAAATATTAAAACATTCGAATTTGACCAATTAATACAGAATAAGAGTTATAAAATACATATAGGGCCCTATGAAATACATGGCCCAATACATCTAGTATTTGTACTTAACCGCTAGAGTCGATGATGAAATCCAAACCTTGATGGTGCTCCTTCAAGCCTCATGATAACCTACTAACCTGCGAACGGAAACAACGATTTCTAACGCTGAGCTAACAAGCTCAGTGGATACACCGCCACTCAACCATGCTTCATGCAAATCATAAAAAAGCAATGCAACATGAATGATATCATGGCAAGATAACAATGGCGCTACCATAACTGCCTAAACACATAGCATCATGAGTGTATGATCACGCACGCAGCTCATACAAACACCTCATTCATTTACATAGCATCACACAGATAACTCTAACAACAATTAAGTGAGGTCCGCGTCCATAAAGTATCTGAATCCTATACTTGAGTGATGCCTGCGTCCACATAGCATCGGGATCCTACATCCATGCTCGGGATCTCTCATCAAGCATCTTCGAATGAGGCCCACGTCAACAAAGCATCGAGATCCTACATTCAGAAATCTTCAAGGTGTTGCAACACACTTAGGGTATCCAAAACACCACAACAAGGGATGACTCGACTATCTAGCTGACCCATCAACACTCAGCAAGGACCCTAACTACCACACACACTCGACTGATCCACCTAGGATCCCTATGGGTTACTACCTCACCCGGTTCACCCAATATTTACCAAGTCATTAGTCATTTATTTCACATACGGGGTTTAAATATCCATTCTTAGTTTTAGAATTTATTTTGTACCTTAAAAGACCCCCAAGGCCCTTTGCCTCGAATTATAGAACCCCCAAATGTAAACTCAAATTTCTTGGGCAGAATGCCCAGTGAGTATCGATACACCATTGCGGGTATCGATACTCCTCTCTAGGTACCTGTACTCTTCTATGAGTACCGATACTCAACTTTGGTTCGAAAGAATTAACCCTCCAATTGTATCGATACGCTTCACCCTGTATCGATATGCAATATCGGTACTTGGATCACCTCGTACTGAATCAAACTCGTACCGGTACCCTTACCCTTGCGTATCGATACGCGAAGCCTCCCTTAGAAAATGTAATAGCGGGTACCGATACGCTCTGAGCGTACTAGTACACAAAGACGCTACTAGAATTCTAACTGACCAAGGGGTACCGAAACACAAGAAGCCGTACCGGTACGCCCCTCACAACCTATCTCCCTTTTTACTAAAATGTATCGATAATCGAACAACAGTATTGGTACGCAAGCCCGAAATTCAAACCCTGGGTTCAGATTTCACCTAGAAATCCTACTTAACCTACATGGTTAGGCCCCAAATTACTCCTTCAAGTTATGGTGGAGTTATTAAGTGGATTTCTACCAATTTTAGACCATAGCAACATCAATCCCATGATTTACCATTAGCAACCACTCAAGGTACAACCAAGCCAAAATCACCAATTCATGCATCAAGCTTAATTTCATGATTTCCAGGAAACTATGAGAGTTAGTAGTGTATTAACCTTAGGTTAGCTGATAACACAAGGCCTTGCTCTAAAGCTTCAAGCTTTCTTCCCTTCTTGAGCCTTGGATGAGCTCCCAACCTCTTTCACTACATAGGGAGATTACAAACGAATTATAACATTGTTGGAGGATAAAAGAGGCCAAAAACATAATCTAAACTAAAGATTAGAGCTTCCAAACTCTAATCCCGTTCAACATTTCCAAACCCCAACAACTCATTCTTCATCCAAATCATACAAAGCTTTCCTTGAAATGTAGATCCTTACAAGCTGGTAAAACTTCCCTTAACAAGCCAAACATGATTCTTACTTCAAACTCTCAAAATCCTACCTTTAGATGAGGTGTTTGAAGGAGGAAAGATGAGTTTAGGTAAGAGGGAGAAGGTACAAAGGTGATGAGATCACCATTTTCTGCATTATGCAGAGAAAATAAAGACCCTCCCCTTCTTTCCACTCCATTTGCCAACTTACCAAAAAGCACTCCTTCTACCCACTCAAACCCACATCCGAGCTAAAGACCCAAGCCCAAAAGGCCCAAAATCAAACCCAACATGATACCCTTGCCTCGGTTAAACCTGACCCTAGGATCCTAAAATCTGGGTCGTTACAACTTTCCCCTCCTTAAAAAAATTTCGTCCCTGGAATTTACCTAGTGGAAACAAATGTGGTCAGAGAACTCTTATGTCTTCTTAGACTTCCCACATTGCTTCCTCAACACCATGGTTCCTCCATAACATTTTCACCAAGGGTATGCACTTGTTGCGAAGTTCTTTAACTTATGTGTTAAGGACTCTAACTGGAACCTCCTCATATGTCAAGTCAGTATTTACCTCAATTTCTTTAAGTGAAACAACATGTGAAGGGTCGAAATGATAACGTTTCAACATAGACATATAAAAAAACATCATGGCCACGAGCCAACTCGGTGGCAAGGCTAACCGATAAGCCATTAGTCCTACTCTCTCAAGTATCTCATAAAGTCCGATATACCTTGGGTTTAATTTTCCCTTACGTCCAAAACGAATGATTCTTTTTTACGAAGATACCTTGAGAAATACTTTTTCACCGATATCATACTCAATGTGCTTGCGTTTCTGATCCACGTAGGCCTTCTGACGGTCAAAGACCGCTTGCAACCTTTCCTTGATGATCTGAACTTTCTCCTCAGTTTGACTAACCAAATAGGATCCAACGATCCTCCTCTTATTGAGCTCGGTCCAACACAAGGGTTTCCTACACTTGCGCCAATATAACGCCTAAAAAGGAGCCATCTTTATGCTCGACTGGTAACTGTTGTTGTAGGCAAACTCTACAAGCGGCAACTGGTCCTCCCAACTCTTTGCAAATTCTATAATGCAACACATGAGCATATCCTCATGAATCTGAATAACACGCTCAGACTGACCATCAGTCTAAGGGTGAAAAGTTGTACTGAAATGTAGCTTGATGTCTAAGGCATTATGGATCTTCTTCCATAGCCTAGCTGTGAAACGCGAGTCTCTATCTGAAATGATCGATGATGGCACACCATGCAACCTTACAATCTCCTTTATATATAGCTGGGCCATCCTCTCCAAGGTGAAATCCATATGTACCTGCAAGAAGTGAGCAGACTTGGTCAAACGATCCACTATTACCCAAATAGCATCATGTTTCCTTTGGGTCATCTGTAACCCGATGACAAAATCCTTGGTGATCCGGTCTCATTTCTATTGTGGTATCTGAATCGGCTGGAGCAACCCTGATGGAACCTGATGTTTCACCTTCACTTGCTGACAAGCTAAGCATCTTGTTACAAAGTTGGAGACATCTCTTTTCATACTCGACCACCAATAAAAAGGACGAAGATCTTGATACATCTTGTTTCTTCCCGGATGTACAGCAAAAAGACTACAGTGTGCCTCTCTTAAGATACGGTCTCTCAAATCTTTCAAGGTCGGAACACAAAGCTGCCCCTTGAAGTACAAGTACCCACCATCTCGTACCTCAAAGTCTGAAGCTTCACCTCTTTGAACTGCTTCAATCTGTGCTACTAATTCTTCATCCAAAACTTGAGTCCTCTTTATCTCTTGTACCAATGTAGGCCCAATCTAAAGATCGGCTAGAAGACCACCATCCTCGATAATCTTCAATCGGGCAAACATAGCTCTCAAGTTCGACATAGACTTTTGGCTTAGGGCATCACCACAACATTTTCTTTACCGGGGTGATACTCTATGATGCAATCATAGTCATTCAACAATTCAATCCACCGTTATTGCCTCAGATTCAGCTCCTTTTGTGTAAGCATGTATTTCAAGCTCTTATGATCCGTATAAATATAACACTTCTTCCCATAGAGATAGTGCCTCCAAATCTTTAACGCGAAGATGGCAACAGCGAGCTCCAAATCATGGGCATGGTAATTCTATTCGTACGGTTTAAGCTGTCTCGAAGCGTAAGCTACAACCTTACCCTCTTGCATAAGGACACAACCAAGGCCATTCAAAGACACGTCACTAAACACAACATACTCCTTTTTGGGCTCGAGTTGGGTTAAGACCTAAGCCTCCGTGAGATAAGCCTTTAGTTGCTCACAACTTCGTTGTCTTTTCTCATTCCCTTCAAAAGGGACACCTTTTTGCAACAGCTTGGTCAACGGTGCGACTATAATGGAGAAACCTTTAACAAACTGCCTATAAATACCCGACAAGTCCTAGGAAACTATGGACTTTTGAAACATTCTGTGGAGGTTTCCACTCCACCACAGCCTGTATCTTCTGAGGGTCCACGTGGATCCCGTCCGCAGCAACTATGTGACCAAGAAATGCCACTTTCGAAAGCCATAATTCATATGTACTGAACTTGGTGAAAAGACGTCTATCTTGAAGAGTCTGTAAAACTACACGCAGATGGTAGTCATGTTCATCTTCTGAACATGAATACACCAAGATGTTATCGATAAAGACCACAGCAAACTAATATAGGTACGGCTGAAAGATTCAATTCATTAGGTCCATAAAAGTTGTAGGGGCGTTGGTAAGCCAAAATGGCATTACCAAGAACTCATAGTGCCCATACCGCGTCCTAAAAGCGATTTTCTGGACATCCTCATCCACCACCTTTAGCTGGTAGTACCCTGATCTCAAGTCTATCTTAGAAAACACACTAGCACCTCTTAGATGGTCAAACAAATCATCAATCCTCGAAAGGGGATAACGATTCTTTATCGTTACCTTATTAAATTATCAGTAATCAATACACATCCTCATAGACCCATCTTTCTTTTTGACGAAAAGGACCGGTGCTCCCCAGGTGAGATGCTCGGTCTGATAAAACCTCTCTCTACCAACTCTTAGATTTTCTTCTTCAACTCTTTCATTTCCGTTGATGCCATCTGATATGGTGCGATGGACACTAGTGCTATACCCGGTATCACATCAATTCAAAACTCTAATTCATGGTCAGGAGGTAGCCGGGGTAACTCATCCGAAAACACATCGAGGAACTCATTAACAGTTTGAAGATTCTCAAGCATTGGACCCTCAATCCTTGCATGCACCACATGGGCCAAGAAGGCTTCACAACCTTGTTGCAACAACCTCTGAGCTGACAAAGCCGATACCACACAAGATAGACACAGATTTCTCTTACCTCGCACAATCAGCTTGGAACCATCCGCAGCACGAAGCTTCAAACTCTTTGCTCTACATCCCAGACTAGCATCATGCTCAAAGAGCCAATCCATCCCCAAGATGGCATCAAACTCTTGAAATAGTAAAACCATTAAATCTACTGGAAACGACCCTTGAACCTCGATCAGGCATCTTCGATACACCTTATCCACCAACACATCATATCCTAAGGGACTAGTCACACTGACTCCTACCTCTAGATTCTCAGCAGGAATACCCTACTACTGAAATATCCCACTACAAATGTAGGAGTGGGTAGACCTCGAATCCACAAGAGCAACAATAGGAACCGAAAACAAGGTGAACGTACCTGAGATAACATCTGTAGCTGTGCAATCCTCCTGAGCCCTAACTGTATACTGCCTAGCTGGTGCACTCGCGGTAGACTGAAAGGTGCCTCCCGATACATGGCTTGCTCTTCCCCAAGCAAGGCCTCGACCCCTCTAGGCCGGATATGTAGTCCTCAAAACTTGATCGGGAGAGGCCACAACAGCTACCAGACAGTCCTTCACAAAGTGATCCGGTGATCCACACTGGTAACAAACTCTTACTGCTTCCCAACATTCACCTCTGTGATTACGTCCACACTGATTGCAAACTGGTGTGCCTGCACTCATCTGCAAACCCTCTGGGTTCATCATGGATGAAGAAAAAGATGGTCTTCTACAACCAGCTAACTCAGATATTCGGTTTGACCTTGGATTTTGATTTGATGCTCCTCAATTATAGTTCCACTAGCTTTTGCTTCTTCCTGAGAAGGCTTGCGAGTTGTTGGAGGGGTTCTGGTCCTTTCACTTGGACTTTCTTGCCCACCAGACGGGCCATATGTTAAGTCTTGTACCTGCTCAAGAGACTTGGTACTCGAAGTGAACTTCGAGAACACCCTCGGTGGTGTAGTAGTTAGGTAAGTCTGAATTTCATTCCTCAAACCCTTCAAGAACCTATTGCACCTCATCTTTTCAGTGGCAACTAATTCAAGAGCATACCTACTCAACTAGAGAAACTCTTGCTCATATTCAAAAACTGACTGATTCCCTTGAACAAGATGATTGAACTGATCTCTCAAGGTATCAATGTGGACCTCACCCACATACTTTTTCTCGAACTCTTCAAGAAAATCGTCCCAAGATGGTCGATTGGGTTGCCACCCAAGCTCTACTATTTCCAACCATTCCCTAGTATGGGCCTTCTACAAGGACAAAATACATGACAACTTGTCTTCTAATCTCAGCCTCATATGCCTCATGATCTAACGTGTATCTTGCAACCACTGATCCACTTATACAGGGTTATCCTATCCCGATCCATAGAAGTCTGTGGCACCCTGCCTCCTTGCCTTTTCTATAGGCGCCTCTTGAGGGGTAGCAGATGCTCTCGGTATTGCCCTCACAATCTGGTGTAACGCCCAATTCAAATGTGTCCTCCGATATGTCCTCTGTGCTAGGCACATATTCCTTATCATAACTCCCTTCTCTAGAGCCTAAACTTTTTTCATCGATTCTTGCCCTCCTTGGCATGATTCTATTATACACAACAACAAATGAGGTCACACCATCAAATTTCAGCATTAAAACAAGTACGACTTCGACTCATGGGCATGTATTCGTAAGACACCTATACACTCCTCCAGACTCCCCCAGGGACTTTCTATAACTGACTAAACCTAAGCTATAATACCACTAAATGTAACACCTTTGACCGGATGTCACATTTGGACCCTAAGCCCAAAATCCATACCATTAATTTTTTCCCCTTTTTCAAGCCCAATATAATAAGTCCGTTAAAAACATAAGTTCATACATTGAAAACATAGTCAAATCTAGATGTTTAAAACATTATTCAGAGCTCCACTTACAAATATTAAAACATTCAACTTTGACTAATTAATACAAAATAAGAGTTACAAAATACATATAGGGTCCTACGAAATACATGGCCCAATACATACAGTATTTGTACTCAACCGCTATAGTCGATGCCAAAATCCAAACCTTGATGGTGCTCCTTCAAGCCTCATTATAACCTACTAACATGTGAACGGAAACAACAATTCCGAACGCTGAGCTAACAAGCTCAGTGGACACACCACCACTCAACCATGCTTCATGCAAATCATAAATAAAGTAATGCAACATGAATAATATCATAGCAAGATAACAATGGCATCACACAGATAACTCTAACAATAGTTAAGTGAGGTCCGCGTCCACAAAGCATCAGAATCCTACACTTGTGTGAGGCCCGCGTCCACATAGCATCGGGATCCTACACTCAAGGGGATGAGGCTCGCGTCCACATAGTATCAGGATCCTACATCTATGCTCAGGATCTCTCATCAAGCATCTTTGAATGAGGCCCGCTTCCAAAAAGCATTGGGATCCCGCATTCAGAAATCTTCAAGGTGTTGCAACACACTTAGGGTATCCAAATCTGCACAACAAAGGATGGCTCGACTATCTAGGTACCCCATCAGCACTCAGCAAGGACCCTAACTACCACACAGTCTCGAATGATCCACCTAGGATCCCTATGGGTTACTACCTCACCCGGTTCACCCAATATTTACCAAGTAATTAGTCATTTATTTCGCATACGGGGTTTAAATATCCATTTCTTAGTTTTATAATTTATTTTGTACCTTAAAAGTCCCCCAGGGCCCTTTGCCTCGAATTATAGAACCCCCGAACGTAAACTCAAATTTCTTGGGCAAAATGCCTAGTGAGTATCGATACACAAATACGGGTATCGGTACTATCCTCTAGGTACTGGTACTCCTCTATGAGTACCGATACTCAACTTTGGTTCGAAAGAATTAACCCTTAAGCCGTACCGATAGGTTCCACCCCGTATCGATACGCAATATAGATACTCAGATCGCCCCGTACCGATTCCAACCCATACCAGTACCCTTACCCTCACGTACCGGTACGCAAAGCCTCCCTCATGCAATGTAACAGTGGGTACCGATACGCTCTGAGTGTACCGATACACAAAGAAGCTACTAGAATTCTAACCGACCAAGGGGTATGTACCGATGCACGGGAAGCTGTACTAGTACGCCCCTCACAATCTGTCTCCCTTTTTACTAAAGCGTACCGATACTCGAACAGCAGTACCGGTACGGAAGCCCAAAATTCAAACATGGGTTCGGATTTCACCTAGAAATCATACTTAACCTACATGGTTAGGCCCAAAAATTACTCCTACAAGTTATGGTGGAGTTATTAAGTGGATTTCTACCAATTTTAGACCATAGCAACATCAATCCCATGATTTACCATTAGCAACCACTCAAGGTACAACCAAGCCAAAAACACCAATTCATGCATCAAGCTTAATTTCATGATTTCCAGGAAACTATGGGAGTTAGTAGTGTACTAACCTTAGCTTAGCTGATAACACAAGGCCTCAATCTAAAGCTTCAAGCTTTCTTCCCTTTTTGAGCCTTGGATGTGCTCCCAACCTCTTTCACTACATGGGGAGATTACAAAATGAATTATAACGTTGTTGGAGGATAAAAGAGGCCAAAAACATAATCTAAACTAAATATTAGAGCTCCCAAACTCTAATCCCATTCAACACTGCCAAACCCCCAACAACTCCTTCCTCCAAACCATACAAAGCTTACCTTGAAATGTAGACCCTTACAAGCTGGTAAAACTTCCCTTAACAAGCCAAACGTGATTCTTACTTCAAACTCTCAAAATTCCACCTTTAGATGGGGTGTTTGAAGGATGAAGTATGAGTTTAGGTAAGAGGGAGAAGGTGCAAAGGTGATAAGATCACCATTTTCTACATTATGCACAGAAAATAAAGACCCTCCCCTTCTTTCCACTCAATTTGCCAACTTACCAAAAGCCCTCCTTCTACCCACTCAAACCCACATCCTAGCTAAAGACCCAAGCCCTAAAGGTCCATAAGGCCCAAAAATCGAACCCAATACAAGACCCTTGCCTTAGTTAAACCCGGCCCTCGAATCTCGAAATCTGGGTCGTTACATATCGCAAGTCTTCCTAAATACTTTTAAAACATATAAATGCACTCACATTGTTGCTCGTACTAAATTTTACAAATTGTCAGAGTCTTAACCAAGCCTCGATTCTTGACTTTTCCTTTTTGCTCAAATCAATCCCCGCTTTTATCGATCTCTACATTTACATCGATCATACAATAAAAAGATTGAATGTATACATTAGTATACATTGATCAATTCGGTAATTAGTATAGGAAATTCATCAAAATTCTTCAAATGCCAATTTGAAACAACAATACATCAAGATTTCATTTAAACCTTCACTTTTTCACAATTTCCATATAAGTCATTTATATTAGCCGAATTGCAATATAGTCCTTAATGACTATTTTCATCCTCCAAATGACATAATTAAGCATCAAAAATATCATTCTACTTATATCCATTACTAAAATATTTTTTACCATATTTCCCCCTAATATCTTTAATTAACCGAATGGTCCCTAAACCATATTCCATGGAATTTTCATCACTTTAATCATAAAAATAACACCACAACCTCATTTTCAACTTGAAAAAACCTTAAAACATGAAACTCCAGCATGTCCTTCATCCATCCTAAACATCAATATCAACTTAGAAGCATGGAAACCATGAAAAACTTATACCAAATGAAAGAGAATTACATGGAGAACAAATCTTTATTTCATGTCTTACTTCTAAAATTAACCAAATCAAGCCTAAAATTGAAATGAAACCTTACCTTGCTTGGAGAACTCATGGCAGAGAGGAGAAATTTAGAGAGATTCTACACTTTTCTTTCTTTAATTCCATGCCAAATGGCATTATATAATTCTTATTTTAATAAAAAATTCTCCTTAATAGTAAAATGACTATTTTACCCCTTAATTATAACCAATGACATGTTGAAACATGTGCTTCTCACTTTTCCATAAGCATAGATTTTTATAAGATGTATGTAAAATGACCATTTTGCCCTTAATGAATCAACATATCTTCAAAAATGTCATTCATGAACTACACAAAATACTGTATTCAATCGAATCTAAATCAAACAAAAATGATTCAGAACCACAGTGTCATATTCTGCTGGTCTTCCTAAAGCTTCCATAAAATTTACATAATATTCTGAATTCAAATAATCATCCAAACTAAATACTGAAACTTATCATTTTTATAGCTTCTCACACAAATCTCGTACCAAAAATTTGATTCCTACCAAAATTCTTATACCAGCATAAACTATTCATTTATGGAGTATAAAATAATATATGGGAAAATTTCCATGTTGGTCCCTGAACTTTTCTTAGGTTTTCACTTTAGTCACCAAATTTAAAAAATTTACATTTTAGTCACTGAACTAAAACCACCAACTTTTAATTCTTTGCTTTTTGGTAACTAATTAAATATTGAGGTATTACAGTATAAGGATATTATATGAAAATATTGTTGATGGCCATATTGGTAAGTACTTAATCGATTCATTGTCTGTAGCATCATTGTTGTTGTCACGGCAATCATTAAAGCATTGATATGTAGAATTATTGGTCATTGAGCATTAAATGTTGCTAATGAAATATTGAAAGTGAAATATTACCATTTAACATTGTATTGAATTATTGTTAATGCCATAGAATTCATGAGCTCATTGGTACGGGTAGACTATGGTCCTTAGGCTACGGCCTTTATTGTGGTGCGACGGAGGTATGTTGTGATTTGGTCATATTCGTGCGGCAGAGGGATTAGACCACTATTGATTTTGGTGCATCGTAGGAATTTCGTGTATCTATATACCTTACATTGATCTGAAGAAATCTATTAAAATGCAATATGAATTGTTATTCGATATTGTTACTGCATTGAATACTATAGTGCATTGATCTATTGTCATGGATGAAATAGAAGTATGCTAAAGTGCATTTCATGGTTAATTCATTGTTTATGACTGCCTCAATAGGCAAAGTGTGCCAAATGCATTCATTTTTCATGCATTTCAGGTTAAGAAAGTTGTAAGATTGTGATCTGGGTCGGAGAAGGTTTTTGGCAAGTCACTTTGTTGATAAAGTAAAGTATATTAACTCTATATACTCCTAGTATGGTGGCATAAGTGTTGCACAAGTCATTTCTACCTCTTTTGACATGTATGTAATGTAGTTGGCTTGTGTAAGTTTAAGGGCTTAAACTTGACCTCTTAAAAATGGTTAAAAATGGCTTGATATGCATATTTGGCCTAAATTAGGAAAAATATAGCAAACGGATTCATTCGACCCTAAAAGTTAACATGATAGTAATTTTAAGAAAAATATACTTCCTGGTAGAGTTTCATTGAATTTGGACATGGTTTGGTTGGGCAAATTGCTAATAAAACAAATAAAATATACATTATAGACCCTTCCATACCGATATGGGTGATAGCGTATCGGTACAGGCTTGCATTATTGGAACTGAATAAAAGGGCATATTGATACAGTTCGAGTTGTACCAGTATGAGTTTTTTAAATCTGTAAAATTACTATAGCTCGGTACCGATACGCCTTACCGAAACCCAAAAATGTTAAATAAATATTAGTTGCATACCGATACTTAGTATTGGTATAGATTTAAAGAAGATGACCATTTTAATGGCCAAGGTATGCGTACCGATATGACCCTAGGCGTTTCATTACGGTTGGTCGATTCTAGAATCTGAGTCTAGCATAGCGTACCAATACGGATAAACACGTACTGGTACGGTCCTTAATGTTTATAACTAATGTAACGACCATGACATAGGCTTACCGATATGACCTCTTTGAGTATCAGTACGGAGGTAGGTAAGTTAGTTAAAAGGGTGATTTAGGAAGTTTTTGAACGTTGTGATTTGGTCACTAAATTTTTATAAGGCTAAATTGAGGGAACAAACGAACTCTGATTGTACTAAAAATTTGTAAACAAGATATACCTATATTGAATTTCACATTGGTAACTTTAATTTTAAGTAAGATCCGGTAACTTAGTGATTTTATGATTTAGTCCCTAAATTTGAATAATTCATCTTTTGGCCCCAATTTCTAATTTAGTGTATCTATATTGACTATAAATGATTTAGTAACGCATAACGAATTATTGATACATAATTTATAGTGTAAATTATTATAATCATCAAACTGAATCATCATATTGTTCATCGATAAGCTTTTTGACCCAAATTTCTACCATACCGGGAAATGGGTGTTACATTTGTGGTATTAGAGCTAGAGTTTAGTCGTTTCTAGTACTAAACGACTAAACTGAAATTTATTGTATTATCATTGCATTGCATTATGCCACCTAGGAGTTATTTATTGTATATTGTAACTTGTCGACTAACTCGATCTCTATATTTATAGATGTCTGACTCTAATGAGGCTCGTATAGATGAGCATGTCACCGGCTTCTCAACTCATAGAGAGGAGATTAGGGGGAGACCCTCCAATTTCGCAAAATCCTCCAGCATAAGACCCTGAGCCCGAGTACAATCTGCTCAAGCTGAATGCTACAGGAACATGGGTGACATGTTCAAAGTATTTGTGACCTTGATAAAGGCTGAGTAGGCCTTCCAACCTCCTACCATTGCTCTCTCGAGTGCCCAAGCTCTCATTGATAAATCCTCCCATTCCTTTATAAGTACCGTATTAGTAAAATAGTACAAACTATATTGTGAACCTATTGTATCAAAGATCACTGTAACCAATCATTTAGGAGATTGTGTCATCATAAGCCTAATCTATAAACTTTGTCCCTTATTAATCCAAGGGATTCCTTTTTTGGCCAACTTATTGGCATTACCGATTTAGAAATTTGATGTTATACTCGGTATAGATTGGCTCAGTGAACATCAGGCTTGGGTAGATTGTTGTAAAAAGAACCTATACCTTTAGGGTATAGGAAAATAAAGCATCACTTTGATGAATTCGAGAACTCCATCATTGTATGCTCTATCTTTAGAGGCCAAGGAGAAACATCAACTGTAAAATATTGATACTGTTTGTGAATACCATGACGTTTTCCCAAAAGAACTTCCAGGTTTACTCCATACTAGTGAAGTAGAGTTTGGCATCGAAGTGAAACCTGGAACAACCCCGGTTTCCATTGCACCCTACCATACGACAACAGTTGAGCTTAAAGAGCTGAAGGCTTAGATTCAAGAGTTGTTAGACATAGGTTTTATTCAGCCGAGTTCCTCTCCTTGGGGAGCTTCAGTCATCTTTGTAAAGAAGAAAGATGGTTCTATAAGATAGTGTATTGATTATCGAGAGTTGAACAAGGTGACCATCAAGAATAAATACCATTTGCCAAGAATTAATGACCTATTCGATCAACTTAAGGATGCCTTCGTATTCTCCAAGATTGATTTAAGGTCAAGGTACAATCAGATGAAAGTTAAAGAATGTGATGTACCTAAAACAACCTTCCGTACTAGATACGACCACTACGAATTCTTGGTAATGCCTTTTGGGCTAACCAACGCACCGACAGTTTTTATATACTTAATGACTAAAGTTTTTAGACCCTACCTAGATAAGTTCGTAGTGGAATTTATCGATGATATTTAGATCTATTCTAAAAATGCTGCTGAACACCGTGATCACCTTTATATCGTGCTTCAAACCCTTCAGGAAAAGCAGTTGTATGCCAAGTTTTCCAAATGTGAATTCTGGTTATCTGAAGTTGCCTTCCTTGGGCATATTGTCTCCGCCACGAGAATCCAAGTGGATCCGAAGAAAATTCAAGCTATCTTAGATTGGAAGCCATCAAAGAACATTGGAGAAGTTAGAAGCTTTCTTGGTCTAGTTGGTTACTATAGAAGATTCATCAAATGATTCTCTATACTAACAACCCCTTTGACCAAGCTGTTAAGAAAAGAAACTCCATTCAACTGGATTGAGGACCAGCAGAGAAGCTTCAACCAGTTAAAGCAAGTTTTGACTCATGATTCAGTCCTAACCCAACTTGAGTCTGGAAATGACTACACATTATACAGTGATGCCTCGCATCTTGGGTTAGGATGTGTTCTAATGCAAGAAGGTAAGGTCATTGCTTATGCTTCAAGACAACTCAAGCCACATGAAATGAATTACCCTACCCATAATTTAGAGTTGGCTGCAATTGTCTTGACATTGAAAATTTGGAGACATTATCTCTATGGAGAAAAATGTTACCTCTTTACAGATCATAAAAGCCTCTAATACCTCCCGACTCAAAATGAATTGAATCTCTAACAAAGGAGATGGATGGAACTTCTCAAAGATTATGATCTTGTTATTGACTATCATCCGGGCAAGGCCAATGTTGTAGCTAATGCACTCAGCCACAAACCTCTGCCTGGTACGTATCATTATTGACTATTGAATTCTGAATAATGTCATTGTTTTAAACTCGACGTAAAACTTTTATTTTGTAACCCCTCGAGCCATTAATGCTCATCTCCGTTTAAGGAAATATTAGTGTTTTGTAGATGAACTCCAAGTTCAGTCTACCATATTATCGAGAATTAAAGTATTGTAGAATCAAGATTTTGAGCTTCAAACTATTGTGTCCAAATTGTGTGATAATGAAAATTCCAACTTCAGGGTAGATCCTAAAGGGCTATTGTTTTTCTGTTACTGGGTCTGTGTGCCTAATGATAAATTCCTTCGTCTTGACATTTTAAAAGAAGCTCATTCAAGTCCTTTCTCTACACCAAGGCTCTGTAAAGATGTACAAAAATCTCTGGGAACTATATTGGTGGCCAGGTATAAAGCAAGCCATAGTTGACTTTATATCTAAATGCCTCACATGTCAACGTGTCAAAGTTGAGCATTGTAGCCCAACTAGGTTATTGCAACCAATCGATTTACCGCGATGGAAGTTAGAGAGGATCACTATAGATTTTGTTAGCGGTCTAACTCTAACTCCTGCAAAACAAGATGCTATTTAGGTCATTGTAGACCGCTTCACCAAGTCATCATATTTCTTACCGGTCAAAATGGATTATGGGCTTCCTAAATTAACTAGTCTGTACATCAGGGAAGTTATTCGACTCCATGGAGTACCAAAGTCTATCATCTCTGATTGAGACCCTCATTTTGCATCTCAATTCTGAAGGACCTTGCAGGAGGCTTTGGGTACCAAAGTTAATCTTATTACATCTTTCCACCCTTAATCTGATAGCCAGTCAGAAAGGGTAATTCAGATTCTAGAAGAAATTTTGCGAGCATGCATTATTGATTTCGGGGGATCTTGGTAGAAATCCCTACCTCTTATTAAGTTTGCCTACAACAAAAGTTATCAAACTTCCATCAAATGGCCCCGTATGAGGCATTGTATTGCAGACGATGTATAACTTCTTTGTGCTGATCTGAACTAGGTGAAGGCAAGATGTTGGGCCCTGACTTACTTCGAGAAACTAAAGAACGAGTTGCCATCATCTATGATCGTCTGAAGGCTATATTTGACCATCAGAAATCCTATTATGATCTTAGAAGAAGGGATATACGTATAAGATTGGTGAAAAAGCCTTCTTCAAAGTCTCTCCATGGAAGAAGATTCTAAGGTTTGGTAAAAAGGGGAAGCTGAGTTCCCGATTCATCAACCTCTTTGAAATTATCAAGAGGGTTGGCCCTGTGGCATATAGTCTGCTTTACCTTCAGAATTGAGCGAAATCCATGATGTATTTCATGTTTCAATGCATTGACAATATCGTTCTAACCCCTCACATGTTATTGAGCCAGAATATGTACAGATCCAACCTGATTTGACCTACAAGGAAGAACCGGTTCAAATCCTTGCAAGAAAAATAAAAAGACTCCGTAATAAATATGTACTGTTAGTTAAAGTTCTCTAGAGAAGCCATGATGTCGAAGAGGCTACTTGGGAACCAGAGGAAATAATGAAACAACAATACCCTCATCTCTTCAGGACAGGTAAAAATTCGAGGATGATTTTTTCTTAAGGGGGAGAGTTGTAACACCCCAAAAAACGGTCTAGTCAGAATTATGTTTCGGTGATCGGAAAATTTAGATAAAAAAGATCCAAATATCGTATCAATCCTAATTGTGAAATCAATTATATCATATGAGACTCTAATTGAGTTCAATTTATAGATTTTGGACTAACTGAACTCCTTGAAAATAATTTAGTGACTAAATTGTAAAAAATGAAAGTTTGGTGGTAAAAGTGTAAAGTTTGGAAAATTGGGGGCCTAGCCTCACAATTTTTCCATTTTGAAATTGAATCACCTCCTTGCTTCTTTGAATTCATGTGAACATGACTCCTATTGTCATAAAAGATGACAACAAGGATTGAAACTAATTATTAAGATAGCTTTTCTAAACGTAAGGAATTGATAGTTAATGTTTAAATAATAAAAAGGTGGGGAGATTTCCCTTATAGGGGAAACCTTTACGGATAAACAAAGCTTGAGTGAAAGCTTTCAACATTTTTCCTTACTTAATTCCTCACCACCGAGACCTTACTTTTATGTTCTCATCTTTTCCCCAAGCAAGCACCTCCATTGTCATCTCCTACCTCTAGCTTAAGCAAGCACCTCTTTTGTTTATGCAAGCTTTCCTTAATTTCTCTACATCATTGGATGGCCCTTGGATTGGTGAGTTTAAGCCTCCAAACAATTTTATGATTCCTTGAACCATTGGAGTTTAATTCTAAGAATTAATTCTTGAAGGCCTTAATTAGACCCATGCTCTTAAGGCATCAATGCATAAAAGTTTTGTTGACTAAAAGCCCTATCAAGCCTAAAAATTGATTTTGAATTCATATGTATTGATTCTAAAATATCCCTTTGTTTTACCTAGCTCAAGAGTTAGAGAAAGAAGGTCCATCATCTCCATCCAAAGCTAGGGACAAGGGAATTGTCTTCCGAGATCCTTGAGAGCTTTAGAATCTAAGGTGAGTATAGTCGAAGTCTCGGGAGTAGGCTAGGTGTCTTTTTCCAAACCTTTGAATATTGATTATTGCATTGCTAACCATGTGTATAAGGTTATTAGATGAAAACATTGTTGATGGCCATATTGGCAAGTATTAGTAAGTACTTCATCGATTCATTGTCCGCAGAATCATTGTTGTTGTCATCGGAATCATTAAAGCATTAATATGTAAAATTATTGGTCATTGAGCATTAAATGTTACGAAGGAAATATTGAAAATGAAATATTGCCATTTAACATTGTATTAAATTATTGTTATTGCTTATTGGCCTTAAGATCTGATAACTTAGTGATTTTACGATTTTATCCCTAAATTTAAATAATTCACTTTTGGCCCCAATTTCTAATTTAGTGGATCTATATTGACTATAAATGATTTAGTAACGCATAACGAATTATTGATACATAGTTTATAATGTAAATTATTGTAATCATCAAACCCAATCATCGTATTGTTCATCGATAACGCTTTTCAACCTAAATTTCTACCATACCGGGAAAGGGGTGTTACATATCAATTAATTTGCCCATGTCTTGTTATCTTTTGCATGCATTTTTGCATTTTCATCTTAGTATTTACATATTCTTAACTCAGTTTCCTTTTGTTGAATTATCCTTGAATTTTCATATTTTTGCTGCTAATGTCGTTGCATAAGTTCTTTCATATTAGCAGTCAGGACTGTAGTCACATTTCCAGCTGTCAAGAAGCTTCTAAGGATAAGAACAGACGAATGTGAGATGTACAATATGTTATAACAGACTATGTATGGAGAAATAAAGAAAGAATCACATGAAGTGACACTTGTCCTCTTGAGATTGGACTATAAAAGGATGGGGGAAGAGAGAGAAAGTGTTCGAAGACCACCTTCTTCAATTTTTCTATCTTTGAAGCTTCATACATGGCGGATTTAGTATTTTCCTGGGTGAACCAAGGTTAAATCAATGCAAGACAGCTCTTGAAGAAAAGAATTAAGTGCGAGGCATGAGGAAAACATCACAGATCAATTGATTTAGCTAGGAATAGCTTTCCCCATTCGATTTTGTTTGTTTTCTTTTGTTTTAAACGAATATGATTTGGGATTTTATTCCTTAGTTTGGAAATACCTTGTGGATGATGATCGATTGTAGAAAAATCTGAGTCAAACTCAACTACGGATGAAGAATTAAGATGACAAACACCGTCTAGAAGTTAAGTTGGAACAAGGATATTGGTTGTTTTTATGATTACAACCATTTCGCCAGCTCTCACTTAAGTTAAGACAACATCATAAATTGAGTGTGTGGTTCTTCAGATCCTATCGAGTGCTAAAACGAATTGGGGTTGTCACGTATAAGTTGGAACTTCTTGATGCTATAAGGATTTGTCTGGTCTTTCACATTTCTCCCTTGAGACCATGTAGAAGACAACCTCAACAACATGTCACACCCCTACCCGTGTCATGGGAAGACATGCAAGAAGAAGAGGATATGCATGAACAAAATCTTGAAGACAAGGTTCTCAAACTAGAGGATGGTGATGTTGAAAAAGAAGGCGAGAAAGAGATAACTACTTAAGGAATAGGGAATGATACAGTTAGAACAACGCAACAGGAAAAGGAAATAACCAGCTCACCAACGGTTTTCCATGAAGGACGCAAAAGTTCACGCGAGAGAAAAACACTCAAGGCATTGACAGATTTTGTCATGACACCCCTTCAACGACAGTTAACGTCGTAGTGATTATTTTGTAAAAAAATCATAAGTCTAATGTACATTTTTTGTAACATTTGAAAGTTGAGTGATCAAAATAAACATTTTGAGATAGTTCAGTGACCATTTTTAAACTTTACCTACTTTTTTATATATTTTCAAATTTTCATTTTTAATTAATAGAATCCGACCCTTTAATAAGTTAGATAAATATATATATATATATATACATATATATATATATATATATTAAAATTTATATCATCATTAAGTTTAATTTATATACAAATTTGTGTTTTGCAGACGATCTCTTAGTTTTTACTAAAGGGACGTTAGATTCTATTATGGGTGTTTGGGAAGTCTTACAGCAGTTTTATAACCTCTCAGGGCTTCAGTTAAATCCAACAAAATCTGAAATTTTTTCTTCTGGGATTGAGAAGGAAGTTTTGCAGTAGATTATGGAGGTGACAGGTATTAAGTCTGGAAAGCTTCCAGTGAGATATTTGGGAATTCCTTTAACTACTAAGAAGCTGTTTGTACAAGATTGTTCTCCTCTTATTGATAAGATCGCAGCAAAATTGTAAAGTTGGAAGGCCAAAACCCTATCTTTCGCTGGAAGACTTCAACTTATTCAATCTGTACTATATAGCATTCAAGGCTATTGGAGCTGTCAGTTGGTTCTCCCTGAAGGGGTACTTAAAAGAATAAATCAATTGTGCTCTCGTTTCTTTTGGAAGGGTGAAGACAAACCGGTTAAAGGAGCAAGGGTTAGTTGGTCTGCTATTTGTTTCCCTAAGTCCGAGGGTGGACTTGGATTGAAAGACTTACAATGTTGGAATCATGCATGCCTCCTCTTTTTGATTCGTAAAATCTTGCTTAGGGAGGGATCGATTTGGGTAGCTTGGGTGCACTCCTACATTATAAAGGACTCCTCTTTTTGGCAGCTAGCTCATAAGCAAAATTATAGCTGGTTATGGAGGACTCTGCTTCAGCTTCGATTCCAAGCTATTTCTATTCAGGGGCTGCTCACTTTATCTTCTATTTCTATGATTTGGAGGGAGATTAGATCAAAAAAGGCAAAGGTTCCTCGGGAGAGACTAGTATGGCATTCCGGGCATATCCCTATGAATTCGACTATCTCTTGGATGGCCACTCTTGACAGGTTACCTACCAAAAATAAACTTCTCTCTTTTAGTTTACATATTGATGGAATGTGTAGTCTTTGTTTGAAGGAACTCGAAAGTCGAGATCATTTATTCTTCGAATGTGATTTTTCGATGGCTGTTTGGGATTGTATCCTACAGCTTTGTGGACAACATAGGCAGGTAATGTGCTGGGAGCAGGAATTTGCTTGGGCTATGAGAAGGTTGAAGGGTAAATCTTTGTGGTCTGCTGTGATGAGACTGGCTTGGAATGGTTACATCGCCTCTATTTGGAAGGAGCGCAACCGGAGACTTTTTCAGAACCGGGAAGCCTCGGTCATGGAAATTGTTGAACAGATACGGGAGATGGTTCGCACTAAACTTTCTGGCACAAGTTTGCATCAGATAGGTGCTACTAATGCTGCATTTTGTATAGCTTGGAAACTAGGATAGAAAATAGCCTTTTTTTTTCTTGTATAGTCATTTTGGATTGTGTACAGTTTGTAGCATGATTGCTTTAATGAAATAGAATGAAAACATTCATCTAAATATTTATATAACGTGAAACATAGTATTTAGATGTATATAAGATAGAATTTACATTGAATCGATCATACTAATTCAAGCGATTGAATTGAGAATTTGAGATCTGTTTACAAAACACAATTTAAGAAATGAAGCTCCAACGTAAAGAAAACCAGTTTTCTTTATCACGTTGTAATAGTTTTCGAAAATCTTCTCTTCGTATATGATAATTAAATGATTAAAAGAAACAGGAGGGCGGAGACAGCCATTTTGGAAATGACGACGCCGTGTACGTTGGCCAAGTTGGGAAGAAAAGGGTATGCATCAGGAGGAGGCAGCAAGCATTCATCTCCGTTAAAGTAAACTTTCCGAGGAAATGCCCACCCATGCTTGAAGGTGAACGTGTCCTTGTTTTTCCTTAACAGCACCTTCGACTGTACATTCCCTTGGGGCCCTGCTTCCATCAGTAGGTCATTGTAGTATTTCATGCCAAAAAACATGCCCGTGTCATCTGCACAAGTCGATCAAAGGTGTCAATGATTCTATATAGACCTGTTCAAAGCTCGAAATATTTTTGTTTGAATAATGTTATTTTCAAATTCAAGTAGAATTATGGCAGCAATGGAACTCACTTATGGCTTCATAAGGCACCAGTGGCTTGTAATCAAAGCTGAAGACTTGGGTTACGGCGTTGAGATTGGGATGCTGAGCAACAAGCTCCCACTGCGTGTAGTTCATCCGGTAATTGAAATTGGTGATGGCAATCTTGACGCGCCAATAGTCCTTGTAGATGAGCTTCACATGCCAATGCACTCTGATAGGGCACATGTGATGCGTGCACTGCAACAATGGCGCATTGTCTTTCCTTGGTGTGTTTATCCCTGCCCTGTGCGACTGCTTTGAATCACTCCTGAAATACCCAATCATCCCCCATTTCATTTGTGATCACATTTGATATTAAAACAGTAATTATTATTTTTTGTTTGATTGGGGCAGAAAGTGAAGGAGGGACTTACACAACACAATTGTTTTTATTCTGGCAACCGCAAGCACATTTTGGGCAAGGCGTGATCGTCTGGTTATAGAAGGACGAGAATGAAACGCAGCAGCTCGGGTTCTTTGAGGCAAGAAATTGTGAATAAGTGCATGTCACATTCCATGTCACTGCATACCATCGAAAACATTAGACAATTTAATGATCAATCCCCAAACATGGCATAAAAAGAATTAGAAAGTGAAATAATGCTTACTTAATGCCTGTGTTTTTCGCCGATGATCCGATGTTAAGTAGACCGTAGAAGGCACAACTTTTGCAGGGCCACAAGTGTAGCCTAGCCCCGGACCAAGCAAAGTGAAATTCTGGTGTAGTTTGACCGTTTTATTGGACGTTCCGGCGAGTCCGACGCTAACCTGAAAGGAGGAGACGGAGCCTGAAGGATCTTGGCCCCAGGCAGAAACAACACCGGCTCTACAACAATTGGCGAACTGCTGGTTGTAAGGAACTCCAGGGAGCAAATCATCCACAATGGGTTTTCTCATACAACAGTGAGGCACATTCCCTTTGAATTTGGAGCAGTCACCTTGCTCGGTGGTTTTAGCCCCAACCATGGACCATATCACTTCTTTCTTAGCCCATTGCCACCCCAGGGTCCACCTAGGGCTTACGATGCTACGGTACATTTGGAAGTTGCTCATCGTCACTGCTGCCTGATATACCATTTATCAGACGAATCAACACTATCAAGTGGGGCTTCCCATTATTAAGATAGGAAAAAAATTTTAAGGGTATCATAAGTCCTTAAACCTTTGAAAAAAAAAATTAAGCTCTTAAATTTTTTTGCACTCAATTAAGTTCCTGAACCAATAAATTGAATCAATTAAGTCCTTTGACCAATTTTAACCATCATCTTTTGACGGTTTTTTCCTTAAGATATTACTGTTACGTAACACACTACAGTTCTATCAGGTGATATCTAAAGATTTTTTAGAAAATTATTTTTTATAATTCTTTAGAACTTTTAAAGAATTTTTTAAATTAAATAAAATATCTGGAAATATCAAGAGACAACACTGTAATACGACATGTAGCGCCAACTGATCTAAAAAAGTTGTTAAATTTAACAGTCAACAATGACCAAGGAGATAAATAGAACTTTTGGAGTATAAGAGCTTAATTTAGTTGGGTGCAATAAGAGTTTAGGGACTTATTTGATTTTCTTAAAGGTTCAAGGGCTTATGATACCCTTAAGCCCAAAAAAATGGAAGTTGGAGTAAAATAGACACGTGAATCTCACCACATAGCCATCGGCTGTCCAAGAGACAACGTCCCATTTTATTGTTATGTTTCCAGTTGGATCCAGTGGATCATATGCAGCTAAAAAGCCATTGAAACAGAAGAGTACGAAGTCAGAAAATAAATAGATCAAGTATGAAGTTACTGAAATTTGAATACGATATATTTGGAAAGAACTTTTACCAGCATTGGGAAGCATGACAAGAAATACAACAAGTAGACCACATATGAAATTTATTTCTAGAAATGAGAAGTATTTTCGAGATTCATAAGAAGTTGAAGATGTTTGGATAGATTAATCGAATCCCATTTTCTTTTTCCAGAAATTTGAGAGAAATCCCAAGTTCTTGGCAAGAACTCTGAGGAGACTGGAAGGGAGGGAAAATATATAATGGTGGGGAATATTGCTTTGAATATGGCTTACCAACTGGTTGTTAATATTTCATGGGATATTTTCATCTTTTTTCAAGTCGCCTCTCTCTTTCTTATTGAAGCTTTTTTTTTTTTTCTTTTAGAAGCAAAACCTTGACAAGGATGGTGGAGAAGAAGTATTTTATGTTAAAATTGAGCAGTTCAATTAAGTTCAATCTCCAAATTAAAAACAATTCTTAATTCCCATCTTCAACTTCAAACTTTAGTTCGCACAAAAATATTTCTTTTTTATCGAAGCACATGTCTTTTACAATCACCAATACAAATTAGAATTTTTTTCTTATTTATTCTTGAAATGATACTATGGTTTGCTTGTTGTGGTTAAAAGGGGTTATATATGGTCCAACCACTTATGTGAAGCTGAATATACAAAGATGCAAATTTTAGCTACTTTTTTTTCCCATCCCATCGAGACAAGAATGCAAATGCTATATCTCTCTCCATGAACGTGATATATCAGCTTAATTTAAAGACAAATGCTTAAAAAAACAATATTGAACATACAAGGTGGCTGTGTCATGTATCCATCCATGTGTGTCCTCAGATAACCTCTTAATGAACCACTTAAATGTGTAGGCCTATTAAAAGGGGAAATACCAGAAAGAAAGAAAAAGGTAAGACACGATATTATTATTATTATTATTATTATTATTATTATTATTATTATTACCCAATAACATACATTTTAGTTCACTTTAATTTTAAAAAAATTAAAAATTTTAGTATATTATATTTTTGAGTAGCTCGCGAGTTTTTCAAGTCGGGTATTGAATAGCTCGACTCGGTTCGTTAAGAACTCGAGTCGAGTCCAGTGTTGACCAAGTCGGACTCGAATAGTTCGCAATCTGTCTCGTCTCATTTACGGTCCTATTTAGTGGCTCTCTAGATAAGACTTGGGTATTTCTGCATCCGACTCATATTTTATTATAAGCGAAACTATAATTACCTAAATATATAGAAAAAGAACAATGAGTATATTCGAGTAAAACATATTACTCCCTTCGTCCCATAAATTATGTCTCATGTTGACTTTTTACGTAGTTTTAGGAAGAAATTTTTTTAGGTGATATGTCATGTGAATAGGGGTGGGCATTCGATCGAGTCAAAATATTTCAAGTTAGTCGAGCTGAAGAGTTTTATTTTACTCAAAAAAATTTCGAGTCAAGTTTGATTTTATGTTCTAAATTTAATAGTAAATATTTATAATGTTATAATACTAATTAGTTCCAATTTAAATGGTTTTCTATAACCATATAAAATACATATATACATATATATATATCTTCATATTTAGTCACCCAACAATTTTTTTTTTCAAGAGCAAAACTATCATTTTAATTAATTTAATTATAAACATTTAGTTGTGAAATAAAAAATTAAATCATCTAGTGACGAGGGGGAAATCATATTGGCGTTTGTCAATGATCTTGGAATGTAGAAAAGGTAAACGATACTACGCCCATGACTAAAGCAGCAGAAAACACCCTCAAATATTTTTTTTTGTTGGATTTGTGACTCTACACTTCTCCTTGAGAAGCTGTCCCAAACTGTCAATCTTAACTCAATTAGTCAGCTTCTTCGAAATCTCAAATGAACTTGGTTGCGAGATTTATCGGGAATTAGGGTCGCCAAATTACTCTTATGATTTGTGCACGTGCACAAGCCTTCACATCGTCTTCAGAGAAGTACTTGAAAAAGTTTCGAATTTTTCTGTCAACTATTTTAAACTGAGCGACCAACATTAAAATGGTCCCTTCCCGAGCAATTTGATGCGCAGAACAGGCCAATCTTCATTGCCTAAATTTGTCACAACACACACGTTTATAAACCGGGAGACATAGCTGGAATGTCACATCCTCCAAACTGATCGTACATTCACCGCAAGGGAGATGAAATGTGTCTCCAGCCTCCACATTTTTTTCATTGCAAAAATCAATGTTGGATTCAACTTACAACCTTCAACTATTCTGCATATATTAAAATATCTGGTTTGGTTTAGGTACCCCAAGTGGTATAAGAGGGAGCTCTATTGACATGGTTAATGAACACATCGAGAATGCGTTCTACTCATGTTATTTTAATAAATAATTAGATTAGCTATTTGGTAAAAATAAACTGAAAATTAACAAAAAAATAATTGATAATAAAATATGTTTACTTTTATTATTGACATGTTAGTTCGAAACGTGTTTGACATTCAATCTGCGTATTTTCATTTTTATTGCTTCCTCTACTTTGTCAAAAAATTATACTAGCCTCCTTCTTAAGCTAAAAAATAAACCTCTTAAATTTTTTTCTTCCTTTATAGATTTTTCAATATGAAGAATGATGAATGGGGTGAAGGTATGTATAGGAAAAATGCTGGCCATACAATGTGCCTTCAGAAAAAAATAATTTTTTTCATGGAAGGCGTCCAATCAGTGGCACCACCTCAAAAATACAAGTTCTTTTATAGAAAGTGTGTCACGTCATCTACGCCTTCTAAAATTTCAAAATTTTTTGAGAAAGTTGTGTCGCGTAAGCAACATCTTCCATAATTTAATAATTTTTTAAAACGTTTTTTTGGATAACATATCATATTTAAGATAATTTCAATTTCTCGTGAAAGGCGCCCCCAATCAGTCACGCCTTCCATTTTTTGAATTAAATATACATGAAATATGAACTAATGTACCACGTCGGTGGAAGGCACGCCTAGTCAGCAATGCCTTCCTAAAGCACATATGATTGGGCGCGCCTTTATCCTTGTGGCCAAAATGAATGTGATTTCATTAAATAATTTTTCTTGGTCTTCTATTTTTTTAAATAAAAGAAAAGTGAAATATTAGGATAAATTTTTCGATAGCGAAGCTCCCACAAGCTCTTACCATCCACCCATGTGTCTTAACAGATGATCAGAGATGTGAATGAACTAATAATCCTCATAATTGGAACTTAAAGCCAGCTACAACATATACATCATCCATCAATGACCATCGAGTTGAAATTAAGGATGTAAATCAAGTATTCAGATTGATTTCATGTTGGGTCATATCAAGTCAGGTTAGATCGGGTTTGGGTTATGTCGAGTCATGTCAAGTCAATGGTTTGAATCAAGTCAAATTAGGTTCATGTCAATTTGGGTCCGTGTCAACATTGAGTTGATCCCAACTCAAACTTGGTTCAGGTTTAGGTCGAGTAATTTTCAGGTCATGTCAATTTCAAGTTGTGTATGTTGGGTCACGCCGATACACCTCATGGCACAACGAAAAATTATCTTGCCATCACCTCTATAGATCCATGTACGAGGAATGAATCAAGATGAATAAGAGTGAAGAATTACCTGTTTGAAATCTGGAATTCTAAATTTGGATAAGATAGATACCCAATCACGATTTCACGATATCGATTCTTAAGCCGACACGATAATGCTCCTACCTCTACTTAGTTCACTCAGTTGAAACGAGCATATAAAACTTTCTAAACTATTTAAAGGATTTTCGAAAAAGCATTAATAACTGCTAGATCTCTCATGCATTTATATAGACTTTGTAATCCTAATTCAACTCAATTAGGATTTTAATATATTAATAACCTTTATATATTAATTTCGAAAATACTTTCTGTAAAGTTTCTCTACTGAGCAATGATCCATATTTCACCTTGTCTTAAGTCAGCTTTGGCTTTTCTCTAAAGATTATGGTTTATTTAGGTAAGAAACATTTGCTAATTATGTCTCATGTAACTCCTTCATTTGGTGAACAACTATTGTTCCTAATCATCTCATGATTATCCAAATTGTTAGCCTTTAGGTTCTAATTTTATTAGAGTAATCTAATTTAGCCAATATTACAACCAACGAATATCATTTGCTTATTCATCGCATTTACCTAAGATATATACAAGTATTTCACTTTAGCAGAACCTACATAGTATCGATCAATGTTTTAATGAGGGTTTAAAATTGGAAGGCAAATAATGAGGAATTTTGTTAAATGAATCTCACCATTTTAATTTGATCTTATCAATTTATACTACTAACATGTTGTATAGAATTCATCGTATCACATACATGAAAAACAGTAAAAGATAATTGCAATGGTTATAGCCCATAAAAGTAGAGGTGGTCTATCCCAGCCAATGAGAGAACCCAAAAGATAGTCTAAGGTGGAGGTCACTTCTCAAGCATCTACTTTTGATCAGCCCATCCTTCTGCTCCTTTGATCCAAGCTTTCTTCGTATGAATTTCAATTTTAGAAACTCGTTTTACATACGAAGGAGTAAGATGAGAAGAAGATTACAATCGAAGTAGAGGGAGGCATGATACACAGGCTATAATTATAAATTCTTGTAAATCAAACTAAACGAGCTATTGAGCTATAATCATGCATTTCAAGCACCGTGCATATCAAACATAATATACACAAGTTTTATCTAGATTATTAAAAATTACAGATATGTGCCTATGACCTTTGTAGCCTACGTAGGGTTAAAGAGTGAAATTTAAAATTGCACTTATAGTCCATGTTGGAAAACCTCACGATTTGATAAGTTCTATCAATATATTCGTGTTTCTAGGATTTTTAATCCCTAAGATTTTTCGTTTGGAACAACTTCTGTTCCTTTGCAAAATACCACCAGCCCTAAAACTTCATATTAAATGTGTTAACAATTAACATATAATATTTCAAACCGTATTTATAACGATCATAATGATTAACACTTAATTATTGATCTTAGGAATATCTTATAACTGGATTAACAGGTTAATTGTGATAGAATTGATTTGCTCATACAAATATCATATATTCGCTAAATAAATCAAAAAATAATATGTATATCATACTATTGCATCACCCAAGTAATTAAAACACGAATATGTATCATACAAGTGGCTTTGATACCACTGTTGTGTCACGCGGATTAACCCATGGCGCGACAAAAAAATTATCCATCGATCACCTCTAGAGATCCATGTATGAGGAATGAATCGGGGTGAATAAGGGTGAAGAATTGTTTGTTTAAAATCTGGAATTCTAAATTTGGAGAAGATATATATCCAATCATGATTCCACGATGTCGATTTTTAAGCCGCAACGATAACGCTCTGACCTTTACTTAGTTTAAACATTTAAAGCGAGCATATAAAACTCTTTAAACTATTTAGAAGATTTTGCGAAAAAAATTAATGACTGTTAGATTTCCCATGCCTTTATATAGTCTTTGTAATTCTAATTCAACTCATATTAGGATTTTAATATATATTAATATATATCATTTCAATTCAACTTTAATTAGGATTTTAATATATATATATATATAGTAATGTATATAATCTCAATTCAACTTAGTTAGGATTTCAATATATATTAATATATATAATATCAATTCAACTTTAATTAAGATTTCAACATATATTAATTCAAATCGAATTATATTAATTATATCTTAAAAGAGTTATAATTACAATATTTATTTTCTTTTAATATTTATCCAATAGTTAAATTATATATATATATATCAAATATATATTAATTTAACTAAATTTGTGTACAACAAATTTATACATATATAATTCGTTTAATATATGATGATTTCAACCGTAGGTGTGACACTATAGGTTCTTGTAACGTCAGTAGTAAATGTTAGAACATTTCTAATATTACAAACAATGAGTGACATCTAGCAATATGTCATTGTCACCTAAGTTATAAGAAATCATGATTCGACATAACTTCTTCGTAATTAACTCTTTTCATCTATTACATCCTTTTGTCCTTTATATCTAGATTGGGCACAAGTCATGAAATAGTTACACTTGTCTAGTCCACAATATTTCTTGATATCTTGAGTAGACAATTATAAATGAATAACTATGATATCTCATACCAACTTATTCGAGCATTACCATGCATTTCTAGTCTCACTCATTCAAGTGGCCTATGATATTACTCCTATTATGCAGGAAGGACAAATCCTATCTTAATCAACCATATCCCACTATATAGATTGTGAAATGTCCAATATCAGACTTTATAGTGTAGTCAGTTACGACACACTTTTGACTGTATCAAAATATACAACTCACGATGTTGAAATAATAATGATCTCAAGTATGAGGATCATACATGTAGTTATCATTATGAGCAATGTTGTGACTGACACATAATAATCCAAGAAACATGCTCATAGCGGGTCAGTCTAGTATGTCGTTCTCTAACACATACTTATGTATTGATTTTGGCATTTCATGTCAATGACAAACTTTGTCTTCAACCAACTATATATTAGTCTCAAAGCATTATTGTTTTCCACGCCCACAATAATACTTGACCAAGGACTCTTTAACAATAAACATATTTATTCTTAGGACTTTATTATAAAACAGTTAATTTATTGCACAGTAAATTAACTGAAATAATAGTGGAACGCCTTACATTAATAAAGGAGGTAAAATGAGTATGTAATTATAATCATCTCATGATTGGTCTTTGGGCATACTCCAATAGGGTAAATACTAGGTACGGGTTAAAACAGTTTGAGTCCAAGGATGTTAATTATCGGGTTAATTCAGGTTCAGATGTACTTCAGGTTGGGTCATTTTAGGTATCGGGTCAAGTTCAGGTTGGACCACATCGGTTTCAGATCAAGTTCAGGTCGGTTCAAGTCAATTTCGAATGAGATTAGGGTCGGGCGAACTCTCATGTCTCAAGTGTATATTCAAGTATTTCAACCAATTTATTTTTTTAATATTCTGGTTGATTACATGGTAGTATATATTATCTACTTTTAGCCTGTTTGAAAATATACACGCATTGTGCAGACTATGTTACTCGAACCCAAGTCACCTAGGAGGAATAACATCATCCTTTACCATTGGCACCACTTAATGGGTTCTTGAAGAAAACAATTATCACATTAAATGGAAAAGTAGTGTACGTGACAATTTCGTAAGATGCTTAAAATAATTATAAGAAAATAAGTTTAATAAAATTTAACAATCAATATCTTGTAGTGAAGTCAAAATGTTGGATTAAAAATTAAACAAAAATACATTAAGTTCATTCAGTGCCGTCCCTGGGCCATGGAAATAGGGGCGCCCGCCCAGGGGCCCCACCCTGCCCAGGTTCCACATCCAAAAAAATTAAAAGTATAATTTTTAGCTTTTATGGGTGGATGAAAAAAAAGAATTCAGTGATGAACATATTATATATATATATATAGCTTGACAAGTTTCGAGAGCCCCAATAACAAGTATTAAAAAAATAAATTGTAAGAGTATGTCATATTAATAAATATTGGGGGGAAATCGGGCCCCTAATAATAAGTATTAAAATAATTTATTTTTTAAGAGTATGCTCGTAATAACAAATATTAAAATTAAATTTTTTAATACTTGTTATTAGGGGACCTATTTTTTTCACTATTTATTATTATGAGCATACTCTTAAATTTTATTCTATACTTGTTATTATCGGCGCACTCTTAAAATTTATTTTTTCAATACTTGATATTATAGACATGTATTTAAATAGGGGTATGTAACCGCAACAGATATTGTTATATAGCGGTAGAGACACCATCCAAAACCATAATACCTACAATTATTATGTCCACAATATCATATGTTATTAAAAATTTTCACAACTGCGATACCCGCAATGATAAAAATAACATTCGTTATGTCTGCACCCGTGATAAATGCAACATGATCGAATATACAATCGCAATTTAAATCTCTAATTTAGGGCCCAATTTTTAGGTTCGCTCTAGGGCCGCTAAAATTTCAGGAACGGCCCTGAGTTCATTAGTCAATCACTGTAAGTCAACTAATTACAAGTTGGGTCAATATCAGTTTGGGTCAATTATAGGTGGGATCAATAATATGTAGGATCAATTACAGGTATGATTATTAATAGGTCGGGTCGATTATAGGTCGGATTGATAACAAGTCGAGTCTTTTCATCTTAGGTTATATCATATATTTACCAGGTTAATTCGGGTTCATGTTCATATTATGTCGTGCATATCGGGTTTGGTTACCACTTTATCGGGTTCAATTAGGGTTCGAGTCAACATCATGTCGAACTTGTATCGAGTTTGAATCATCACCACTTCAGATCACAATCAATTCAAACTCGAATCGATTTCAGTTGAGTTTCTAGACGATCAGTTTTTTACACTCCTGGTTGAAATAGTACTTCTTGTTGATAAAAAAATAGAAAGAAGTTGCTTGTACGAGCACCATTGCCAATATCATAAAAATAATTGTGGACAAATGTAGACATCTCATATGCGAAAATGATAATAGCCGCCAACGAAATCTCAACTTCGTAATTAAATATGCTGGAAACTGGGTTAACCCTTTTTTGAGCATTCGGAAGCTGAGATGTGCTTTTCAAATATATTAATTTGGTACATTACCTAATAGAAAATGACAAATTTTTAAAAGCATCCTAATTTCATTGCATGATTACTGTTTGTCATCAATTTATTATAATATCAAATTTCATGTAAATCGCGTATATATTCGAAAAGTAGTGTTAAACCTATATTTGATTTTGTCATAACAAGGACTAATTTGTAAAAAAAAATAATTTTTTAAATACTCAATTCTCTCACAAAATTAACAGGCATTCGAACTTAAAATAATTTCTAAGTCAAAACCTTAAACCCCAAAGTTTTTCTAAGTGTTTTGGTACTCAAAATAGTCAGTTTGGTACAGGAGCACCGATATGGCCTATGGCGTATCGGTATGGATTTTTGTTACTAGAAATTTGTTTTACACTTAATGACTATAAGGTATTGATACGGCTGGTCGCGTATCGGTATGCCTCTTTAAACCTGAAAACCAAATTTGCTTATAAGTATAGGTACGGATCATAGCGAACCGGTACGAGGGTTAAAGATTTTCCAAATCTTCGCATTTATTTTTTGATTGTTGCCTTGTCAGTTTATTGGAACCATAAGTTTGAAAAACAGTTACTCGTACCGATACCCTATAAGGCGTATTGATACGACTTTTTGAGCAAAACTTCTAAGGATTTCAGCGAGTAAAATCGATATCGATACGGTACGAAATGTACCGATCCTTTGTAAAATTCACACCTCGTGTCGATACGGCTTCACACATATTGATACCCTATTGCTAGAACGCCTATTTCTTGTTATGGCATGTACTGATACGAGTGTTCGAGTACCGATACCAGTGTTAGAAAACAACATTTATTGTGACAAAATTGTAATACCCTAAAATTTACTAAGTTGATTAAGGGTCATTTAGTACTAAGATAATAGCTTAAAAGCTAACTTAGTGACTAAAATGACAAAAATGCAAAAGTTAGGATTTCTTTAATTATGGATTTTGGAAAGGAAATTTCTAAGGTTTAAAGGTATAATGTGATAGATAGTGAATTGAATAAGGTATTCTTAAATTTTGGTTGAATTTCAAGGAAAATTGGAATGAGAATTGAAGTTTAAAATGCTAGTGACCAAACTGTAAATTCTAAAAATTTTATGGCTAAAGTATAAACTTTGGAAAAAATTGGGGACTAAAGTTGTAATTTCCTAAAATTTAAGGGTTTTTATTTCATAAATAAATAGATCATCTAAGGGTGTGGATCGAATGTGAAGATTTTGGTTCGATTTGATATTTCGATTATTGGGAAAATCGCAGTTAAAGTTTAAGTGGAATTCGGATACCCAAATCGAACTGGAAAATTTTGAAAATTTTCCATATGATAGAGAAAGGTTATAAAAGTCATTTCCAAGTGTTGGAAATATTTTTAGTTTGATTCAAGATGAATTTCTGAGTAAAAGATTATATATCGGTATATTGGATCGAATGAAAATTTTGGAGATTGATCCAAAAGCTATGGAAAAGTCATAAAATGTTATTTTATGAATATTTTATTTTGGTTGGTTGAATTCTAACTAGATTTAGTTAGATTTTAATGGAATGGCAATTTGGAAACAAACTAGTAAATAAAGACTAGTTGGAGGGCAAATTGGTCATTTGGCCCAAATGGCAATTTTGAAATATTTAAAAAAGTTATAAGGGCAATTTTGGAAAGATGAAATGGAAGATTAAATCTTGGCCCTTGATTGATGATAAAATCAATCTCAACCATTGGATAAAAGGGCAAAATTATAATTTCACTATTAAAAGAATTTAATATTCATTTAATAGATATATGTTTAAAATAATGGTGAAAAGATGAACAAATGTCTTGAAACGTGGAGAAAGAGGGGAAAGAAGAAGAAAATTTTCCAAGCTCGATTTAAGCTCCGAAACTCAATTTTCAGGTAATCTCTTCAACTACAAAGTTGTTCTATTCTTCAAGCTCTATCTTTTGATATCAATAATTTACGGAATACATGCTCGGTTGATGAGAATTTTCATGAGAAAGAAATTAGGGTTATGGATCAAATTGGGGCTTTTGAGATTTTATGATTCCATGATTGAATTCAAGTTAGACTTAAGCTAGTATGATGTTAAAATCATGATATTGAGTTGGGATTTAAGTTTTACATGTTTTGATTTTTATGAAGATGATTAGGGTTTATGGATTCAACTTTAATTTTGGGTTTGTGGTGTTGAAATAATGATCTAGTAAGCTTGAATTGTTGTTTGGAAGCAAAACCCTAAGTTAAATTGTGTAGGGACCATTTTGGAAAATTGAAAAGTTGAAGGATCAAATCTGAATTTTTAGAATTTGGAGTGTATTTATGTTATTAATGATGTTAGAGACAAGAAAATAAAGTTAGAATGCTAAATTGATGTTGAATTGAATTAGTGACCATTTTGACAATTTGTCAAAGTTAAGTAACCAAATCAAAATTAAAGTTTTATATGGGGGATAAATCTGATTTTTAGTTGTAATAATGGAATTAAGGCACTAATGTTGAATTGAGGACTAATTTGCAAAGTTAAAAAGCTTGAATCCTTATCTTTGCATTTTAGTGACTATTTCGGTAAAGAAGGAAAATTAAGGAGAATTATTGTGAATAATTATTTGATGAAGAAGGTCATAAGATGGTGGGTTAAATCAAGTAATTGGACTAAATTGAAAAGTAGAGAAGTAAGGAGAAGTTAGTATAAAAGTTGAAGTTGTTTATGGAAGCAGTGTAGAAAAACTGGTTCATGACAGTAACTTTGTAAATTCACCATAAATTCTACAAAAAATGGTTAGATAGTGAATTTTATACCGATATAAAGATTTTTTCGTCTAGTTTCGTGCCCAACAAAAGGAATCTGATTTTGAGTTTCGAGACAAAAGATATGAATTTTTAAGTGACGAAATTTCAGAAAACAGAACACCAGTGTGTTCCGAATTTCAGCACTGTAACTGACTTTGAAAATTCGCCATAAATTGTACAAGTTGAATTTGGGCTATTAATTTATATGGTTGAAAATATTATCGAATCTGGTTTCTTTCAAAGCAAACGAAATCGAATTCTGAGTTATAAATTATTTTATAGAAATATTCTTCGAATGTACTGCAAACTGCCAGAAAATGAGAATTGATACACTTTGTATCTAAGGTTGATTAGTAAGCTTGAAAGGGGTTAATGGAAGTTCAAAGTGGTCACTAAGGACCATAATGAATTTTTGAACAATACAAGGAAGAAAGGAAAACGCTTGGAGATTTTGTATTCCAATGATTATTTTGGACAATATGTCTAAGATATTGTTAGATTGGGATCTAACAAATATTTTACTTATTTGAATTATGAAGTTAAGTTCGAATCAAGGGAGGTTCGAGGTTCAATGAAGGAAAGGATCAAAGAGGACTTAGTGAGACATACTAATAAATGGCCTAGGTGAGTGCAATGCATACATAACATTATACATGGATGTTTCATACATCACCGGTAGGACTTGAGATGAGTCTACCTGGTTTATATATTGTCATGATATTTATGTCATTGATCATATATTTGACATATTTTAAATATGTCAAAGGTTGAAAATAAATGCATTGATCACTAGTTATTGATGATGGTATAATATGAATTTTATTTCGGCTATGAACTGTTAAATGATGAAATAAAGCCCAATGTATGATATAGAGGTTCGATGGTATAGTTGGATATCCATAGGGTCATAAACAGCTATATAAATATTCTAAGCACTACAGGTAAAGTGCAAATATTATAAATACTCATTGATGAGTATACTCATGCATGGTTTGAGTATACGAACTTACTACGAGTGCTAAACACTTCGGTGTAATTTCATAAAAACTCAATGAGGGATATATTGTATACTCTTGTAAGTATACAAAAGCACTTCGGTGCTAAGCACTCCCGGTAGAGTGCAAATACTATACATACTCAAGAAAGGTTGGGTAAGGGGGATGACTCGTGTACATAGAATCTCTTAATTCGATACCTTGGGCTAAATAAATTGAAAAGAATAAAAAAGAAACAGGAAGATAAGCTTGAAAGCTTGCAGATAGAAATGGGAAAAAGGTATTGGTAAGCATTGAAAGCTTACGGATGGAATGGCAACAGTATTGGTAAGATCTAGTCTTATCACTTTGATATACATATTTATTTATGTTAACGAGCATATAATGGTAAGGCGATAATATGCATTGTTAATCATTAATATTGATATTATGAATTGCACTTGAATTCGAATTATTGCCTCACTAAGTAAATACTTAGCGTGTAACTATTTTACACGTAGGAAAGAAGAAATAGTTGGAGTAAGGAGCATAAACGGACAACATCAATCAATAACAGGTACATCAGTATCAGTAAGATATCTTTTGACACAGTTTGATATTTACTAGTTGGCATGTATATTAAAATGATACGCCTGCTCTGATAGAATTTGTATTTTATGTGGTATCTGGATGAATTTTAAGTCGGACAATTTTAGGCAGTTTCATTAATTATATAAATTCAAATTAAATTAATAAGTTGCTGCTTGAAATTAAACTCGATTTGAAGATTAATATATTATGTTTAAACTATACGCGATTAACTACATTTGTAAATAGGAACTAAATATATTCTAATATTTTTAAAAGAATCAAAATTTTTATCAAGTTACAAATGTAGAGGGTTTTACAAATATTTTGTGATATCTCTGACTCGTTTTCAGCTATGAATATGAGAAAGGGGTATTACATTTATTGGTATCAGAGCTGCAGGTTTAGCCGATTCTTGGCCTAAATAGAAGTGCTTTTATGTTAAAAAGAGTATACATGCCACTAGGATATCAATATTACTGATCTGATTGATGTCACTCCTTACTAATGTAAATTGGGAGGAATTATAAGAAATATTTGAGTCAAGAAAGCGTGATGAACTAATAAATTGGAAGCTTTGGAAGGAATCAAGAGTATTAATAATAAGGTTAATGATAACCCTTCGGATAAATCAGAACAAGAAAGGGGCACTGGTACAACAAGGAGTGCCTATGCTGGATTAAGGAATTAAAAAGTTCAGAAACACCTGAATTGAAAGGAAAAGAAGATTAAGGTCTAGTGATTGTTGATTTATAACTGAATAACCTAAGGATTACATTGGACGGATTCCACTGTTTGGATACTGAGAAATTGGATGGAGTTGTATTGCTACTCCGATGTTAAGTTAAAGCTGGGGAAACATTTGAAATTGCTACGCAGCTAGGATTGCTCATATCAGTCCAAGTTTATAACATCAGGACTGATAAATATTGGGAGGATTCGAAAATCATAGAAGGTACATCTCATCTTTTTGGATAAACCTGTATTGATGTTGATGGGTCCTAGCTTTACACATTCGTATATAAGTACGAAGTTGAATGGTGAAGGAGATATCCTTTTAAAACCCATTTCAAGTAATATAGCGGTCATAAATTTGTTGGCTTGTAATGTAAGGGTGAGCTGAACATTGGAATTGCTCGATAAAAATATAAGAAATAGAGTTCCTGATAAATTTAATCGAATTATCTTTTGAGGAGTTTAAGATGATGGTGGGCATGAATTGGTTACCTTCCTATCAAGTCATGATGAATTGTCACATAGATCAATCTTTATTTTTCACAAATACGCTAGTGCACCCAAGGTGGTACACTGGGCTTTATAAAACCTCGACCAACATTCCTTGTAATTGTACCTTTAAATCCCGAAGTTCAGTCGAAGCCATTTTATACGAGGCCATTAATTTAGGATCAATGCCTGGTATCATCTTTATTTTGAATTTCACCTCTCAATCTAAAGGTAATTCCGAGTAACCCATCTGGGAATACATCCATATATTTTTGGACAGTTGGGTTATTTTCCAATTTAACTTCAACAGCCCGAGTATCCACTACATTTGCTAAGAAAACTTAACAACCTTATAAAAACAAGTTCTTTAATAAAACAACTGAAATTACATTGGAAAATAAGACTAATTAACCAAGTATTCTAATTTTTCTTGGACCAATTTTTGGTAGAGTTCATTGAGGATATTTTGGTCTATTTGAAGAAAAAGGAAGAACAAGATGCCCATTTTGCATTGTTCTTCAGACCTTTCAAGAAAAGAAGCTATATGCTAATTTGTTAAAGTGTGAACTTGGTTGTCAAAAGTTGTTTTATTAGTTATGTGGATTTGGCAGAGGGGATAAGAGTATATCCCAAGAAAGCACAAGCTATAGTTGAATGGAAACCTCTAAAGAATGTTTTAGAGGTTCAGATTTTTTTTGATGATTGCCTCCTCATTGACCAAGCTATTGAGAAAAGACATGCCATTCAGTTGAAAAGATAAATGAAAAGAAAACTTTGAGACATTAAGGAAGATCTTAATAGAAGCCACGTACCAGTACAACTAGAATGAAAAGTAATGGTCTATGCTTGAGACAACTTATGATATATGAGAGAAATTATCTTACTTAGGATTTGGAGCTAGCAATGGCTATATTTACTTTACAGATATGGCGTCATTATTTATACAGTGAACGATGCTATATTTATATAGGTTATAAAAGTTTAAAGTATATTTGTATAGGCAAAGAAGTTGGATCGAGCTTCTTAAATATTAAGATGTGGTCATTGATTATCATTCAGAAAAAGTTAATGTGGTAGCTAATGCTCTCAGTCAAAAGACACTTGTTGTCTTAAGAGCTATGAATGCAAGATTTGCATTAAAAGAAGATGGTGTTTTGATTGTCAAGTTAAGAATAAAATTTATCATATTGGATTAAATAAGATATCTTTAAAGAAAGGATGAGAAATGTTGTCAAGGGTCAAACAAGTGGAAAATAGTGAAACTGAAAACTTTGTATTATCAAGGAAGAATTTCTATCTCGATGATGGAAACTATATGTTGATCCTGAAAGAAAAGATATTTAAGATGAAGTTAAGGATAAAGTATTCCTTAAAAGTTTCACCTTGGAAGAAGGTGTTATGATTTAGACAAAAAGAAAGTTAAGTTTAAGATTTATTGGGCTATAAGAAATCGGGAAATGAGTTAGTCTGATAGTTAAGCTTAATAGCTATCTTTATCTTTGGAAATGGACATGATTCATAATGTATAGATTCTCAGGAAATATTTATTAGACCCCTCACATGTTGTTACTCCGGAGAAAAAAGAGATTCATCTGAATTTAAGCTATGAAAAAGAACTGGCAAATATCCTAGCACATGGAGTCAAAGAACTAAGAAAACAAGAAAATCCCGTTTGTTAAAGTTCTTTGAAAAAAAATCATAAGGTTAAAGAAACGACTTGAGAGAAATAAGAAGAAAATATTAGAAAATAGTTTCCTCACCTTTTGGAACCAAGTACGTATTAAAAATTCGACGACGAATTTTCTTAAGAGGGAGAGAATTGTAATACCCTAAAATTTACTAAGTTGATTAAGGGTCATTTAGTACTAAGATAATAGCTTAAAAGTTAACTTAGTGACTAAAATGACAAAAATGCAAAAGTTAGGATTTCTTTAATTATGAGTTTTGGAAAGGAAATTTCTAAGGTTTAAAGGTATCATGTGATAGATAGTGAATTGAATAAGGTATTCTTAAAGTTTGGTTTAATTTCAAGGAAAATTGGAATGGGAATTGAAGTTTAAAATGCTAGTGACCAAAATGTAAATTCTGAAAATTTTATGGCTAAAGTATAAACTTTGGAAAAGTTTGGGGACTAAAGTTGTAATTTCCTAAAATTTAAGGGTTTTTATTTCATAAATAAATAGATCACCTAAGGGTGTGGATCGAATGTGAAGATTTTGGTTCGATATGATATTTCGATTGTTGGGAAAATCGTAGTTAATGTTTAAGTGGACTTCGGATACCCAGATCGAACTGAAAAATTTTGAAATTTTGCCATATGATAGAGAAAGGTTATAAAAGTCATTTCCAAGTGTTGGAAATATTTTTAGTTTGATTCAAGATGAATCCTACAGTTTATTTCTGAGTAAAGGATTATATATCGGTATATTGGATCGAATGAAAATTTTGGAGACTAATCCAAAAGCTATGGAAAAGTTATAAAATGTTATTTTATGAATGTTTTATTATGGTTGGTTGAATTCTAACTAGATTTAGTTAGATTTTAATGGAATGGCAATTTGGAAACAAACTAGTAAATAAAGACTAGTTGGAGGGCAAATTGGTCATTTGGCCCCAATGGCAATTTTGAAATATTTAAAAAGTTATATGGGAACTTTTGGAAAGATGAAATTGAAGATTAAATCTTGGCCCTTGACTGATGATAAAATCAATCTCAACCATTAGATAAAAAGGACAAAATTGTAATTTCACTATTAAATGAATTTAATATTCATTTAATAGATATATGTTTAAAATTATGGTGAAAAGATGTTCATCTTTTCCAGCCTTGAAACGTGGAGAAAGAGGGGAAAGAAGAAAATTTTCCAAGCTCGATTTAAGCCCCGAAACTCGATTTTCAGGTAATCTCTTCAACTACAAAGTTGTTCTACTCTTCAAGCTCTATCTTTTGATATCAATAATTCATGGAATACATGCTCGGTTGATGAGAATTTTCATGAGAAAGAAATTAGGGTTATGGATCAAATTGGGGCTTTTGAGATTTTATGATTCCATGATTGAATTCAAGTTAGAATTAAGCTAGTATGATGTTAAAATCATGATAGTGAGTTCGGATTTAAGTTTTACATGTTTTGATTTTTATGAAGATGATTAGGGTTTATGGATTCAAGTTTAATTTAGGGTTTGTGATGTTGGAATAATGATCTAGTAAGCTTGAATTGTTATTTGGAAGCAAAACCCTAAGTTAAATTATGTAGGGATCATTTCGGCAAATTGAAAAGTTGAAGGATCAAATCTGAACTTTTAGAATTTGGAGTTTATTTATGTTATTAATGATGTTAGATACAAGAAAATAAAGTTAGAATGCTAAATTGATGTTGAATTGAATTAGTGACCATTTTGACAATTTGTCAAAGTTAAGTGACCAAATCGAAATTAAAGTTTTGTATGGGGGCTAAATCTGATTTTTAGTTGTAATAATGGAATTAAGGTACTAATGTTGAAGTGAGGACTAATTTGCAAAGTTATGAAGCTTGAATTCTTATCTTTGCATTTTAGTGACTATTTCGGTAAAGAAGGAAAATTAAGGAGAATTATTGTGAATAATAATTTGATGAAGAAGGTCATAAGATGGTGGGTTAAAGCAAGTAATTGGACTAAATTGAAAAGTAGAGAAGTAAGGAGAAGTTAGTATAAAAGTTGAAGTTGTTTATGGAAGCTGTGTAGAAAAACTGGTTTATGGCAGTAACTTTGAAAATTCACCATAAATTCTACAAAAAATGGTTAGATAGTGAATTTTATACCGATGTAAAGATTTGTTCGTCTAGTTTCGTTCCCAACAAACGGAATCTGATTTCGAGTTCCGAGTCAAAAGATTGAACTTTTAAGTGACGAAAGGTCAGAAAACAAAACACCAGTCTGTTCCGAATTTCAGCACTGTAACTGACTTTGAAAATTTTCCATAAATCGTTCAAGTTGAATTTGGTCTATTAATTTATATGGTTGAAAATATTATCGAATCTAGTTTCTTTCAGAACAAACAGAGTCGAATTCCGAGTTATAGATTATTTTATAGAAATATTTCTTCGAAGGTACTGCTAACTGCCAGAAAATGAGAATTGATACACTTTGTATCTAAGGTTGATTAGTAAGCTTGAAAGGGATTAATGGAAGTTCAAAGTGGTCACTAAGGACCATAATGAATTTTTGAACAATACAAGGAAGAAAGGAAAACATTTGGAGATTTTGTATTCCAATGATTATTTTGGACAATATGTCTAAGATATTGTTAGATTGGGATCTAACAAATATTTTACTTATTTGAATTATGAAGTTAAGTTCGAATCAAGGGAGGTTCGAGGTACAATGAAGGAAAGGATCAAAGAGGAATTAGTGAGGCATACTAATAAATGGCCCAGGTGAGTGCAATGCATACATAACATTATACATGGATGTTTCATACATCACCGGTAGGACATGCGATGGGACTACCTGGTTTATATATTGTCATGATATTTATGTCATTGATCATATATTTGACATATTTTAAATATGTCAAAGGTTGAAAATAAATGCATTGATCACTAGTTATTGATGATGGTATAATATGAATGTTATTTCGGCTAGGAACTGTTAAATGTTGATATATATTGATATATGTTGCCATTGATGACTTAAATGATGAAATAAAGCCCAATGTATGATATAGAGGTTCGATGGTATAGTTGGATATCCATAGGGTCATAAATAGCTGTATAAATATTCTAAGCACTTCAGGTAAAGTGCAAATATTATAAATACTCATTGAGGAGTATACTCATGCATGGTTTGAGTATAGGGGCATACTACGAGTGCTAAACACTTCGGTGTAATTTCATAAAAACTCAATGAGGGATATATTGTATACTCCGGTAAGTATAGAAAAGCACTTCGGTGCTAAGCACTCCCGGTAGAGTGCAAACAATACACATACTCAAGAAAGGTTGGGTATAGGGGGGATGACTCGTGTACATAGAATCTCTTAATTCGATACCTTGAGCTAAATAAATTGAAAAGAATAAAAAAGAAACAGGAAGATAAGCTTGAAAGCTTGCATATAGAAATGGGAAAAAGGTATTGGTAAGCATTAAAAGCTTACGGATGGAATGGCAACGATATTGGTAAGATCTAATCTTATCACTTTGATATACATATTTATTTATGTTAACGAGCATATAATGGTAAGATGATCATATGCATTGTTAATCATTAATATTGATATTATGACAATTGCACTTGAATTCGAATTATTGCCCCACTAAGTAAATACTTACCGTGTAACTGTTTTACACGTAGGGAAGAAGAAATAGTTGGAGTAAGAAGCATAAACGGACATCATCAATCAATAACAGGTACATCAGTATCAGTAAGATATCTTTTGACACTGTTTGATATTTACTAGTTGGCATGTATATTAAAATGATATGCCTGCTCTGATAGAATTTGTATTTTATGTGGTATCTGGATGAATTTTAAGTCATACAGTTAGATAGTTTCATTAATTATATAAAGTCAAATTAAATTAATAAGTTGCTGCCTAAAATTAAACTCGATTTGAAGATTAAAATATTATGTTTAAACTATACGCGATTAACTACATTTGTAAATAGAAACTAAATATATTGTAATATTTTTAAAAGAATCAAAATTTTTACCGAGTTACAAATGTAGAGGGTTTTACAAATATTTTGTGATATCTTTGACTCGTATTCAGCTATGAATACAGGAAAGAGGTATTACAAAAATTGTAGCCCAACGGCTATAATTAATATCCCAACTACCCAAACGGCTAGAAATCAATGAGGGGGTATAAAATCAAGTCTCCAAAGCTTCTTCAACAACTATTCAACAAGTCAAAAAGATTTAAGTGCACATCCAACAATCTTTAAGCCTTTATTGTCAAATCTTGTAAACCTACTTGAGTGATCTCAATTGTATTCTTTTTATTCAAGTGATGGGTGTAACACCCCTTTTCGTATCCATACGACAAACACAAATCAGGAATGTCACAACTTTTCTATCCTTAAATATACATACTCTCAATTATCTTAGCATGCAACTCATCACCTGTGGTTACTCTTAACTTTGAATCTTTCTAGAAACGCCAATTATTATGAAACCATAACGAACTTTAAAGGCCAATCACGACTCAAATAGGTTTAGCAAGTATACATGCCACTATAATAATCAAACCTCAATTAGGACGTCGATACTGTGATTACCTGTTGTGTAACCCCCTCGACCCAACCTAGAAGCCTGACCGAACCGAGTGAGCTACATTAGGTTTGCCAAAGCAAACTGTAGAAAGGTTATGAAAAGTCAGTCCATTTTTTTCTTTTATCTTGTCTAGATGCAAATTATTAAACATACATAATCATACTTGGAGTGGGTGAAATTTCAAAGAAAACCAAGCGCGAAAGAACCACTAATTGCACACTATACTTTTTAGGGACTAGATTGCAAAACTATAAATTTTAAGGACCAAATTTGAAATTAAAGTTACCAAGCCTCAATTAGTCATATTTCATGCCATCAAGTTAAAATTTAGATTAAAACGATCATCCGAGCCCACTCAATTGCATTTACAAATTTTAGGGACCAAAATGCAAGAAAACAAAAGCTTGATTCCATGACATTACCTGTAAAAACTGCCACCCATACCGATACGTGCACAGACATACCGATACGGTGTAGCCATCCGTACTGGTACTCGACGTGTAGCATCGGTATGCCACGTCAGCGTACAAAATTATAAAGTCGTACCGATACGCTCCATTGGTGTTTCGGTACATAGGTTTTTCTTCAAAAAGCAATTTTCCAGTATTGAGTCCCCATACCGATACACCCCATACCGTACCGGTACGCCAAGCTTAATTTGCTTGCCCGTACTTGTACTCACACGCCCGTACCGATACTGTATGTTCTAATTTGCCTATCCGTACCAATACGGTCCCCCGCCTATCGGCACGCCTATGCCTGTAATGTCATTATCTAGATGCATTTAGGTCATTGCAACCTGCATACATACACATAAGCATCCAACAATACAATTACCAACACTTGAACCAAGATTTAGCTACCATACAAGCTTAGACCACCAAAAGGGAAATCTAGAGTCATGCTCCTAAAACACTCCATCAAACATGCCAAAACACTCAAACAAGCATTTCTCATCACAAACATCAAACCAACATCATTTCCATTTCACATTCAACATGGTAGGATCACCCAAGCATACCATCCAAGCAAAACCATCTATATGCATACCTAGAGAACCATATAACCTCAACCTTAGGTACAATGCACAAAAGGCATAACAACATTAAACAAACTTTGAAATCAAAACATTACACATGCTTAAAAACGGGGAAAAAATAATTACAAATCCTAAAATTTGAGGTGAACACATTGCCTTATTAACCAGAACTAAAACCGAGTTTATACTCAAATAGTCTTGTCTTGGGATCCCTTTATCCTTGCCTTTGCTGCCTCCTTGCTTTAATGCTCTGCATCATTAAGGAAAAGGGAGCGTAAGCACACTTGCTTAGTGAGGATGCTCTTAAAACAATGATGCTTTAAAACCCATTGAAATATCACTTGTTTTCAAATCATGCCTACGACTTAAGCAAGTCAAATGATTCTAATCCAAAACATGCATATCGACCATATGCAAAGCAATATACATCACATGCTTAGATCCCAAAGATTTAATTACAAAACCATGCTTAACTCCCAAAGCATTATAGGCAAAACCATGCTTAAATCCCAAAGTATTATAAACATAACCATGCTTAAATCCCAAAGAATTATGAACAAAGTTCAACATTAGAAATCTCTTATATTGGCAATTATAGTGACCCTGGAGAGTCGATCACTATCCTTGATTAGCCGACCGATAATCTTTAGTTAACCGACCGTTAACTTTATACTTCGGATACATGGATCTCCCTTAATGTCTGACCGTCATCAAGACTACTCCATGTCGACCGCATGACTTTACAACCTTGCTGACCGCAAGCTATACATCAACAAGAGGAACCGACCGCTCAACCCAAGTGATAAAACATAGTTCAAGTAGCCGACCTCTATGCCTCAAGGACTCTTAACCCATGATCGATTTTTAAACATATTATAGTGCACTTTATCCTATGGCATGCCAACTATATCCGAATGTTTTCTCACCTTGTCACATAACCAATATATCATTTATAAAACCATTTACTCACTGTTTTACAATGCATTACACAAAATCCTATATATGCATATCACATTGCCATAGCAATAACACATTCCCGACCGGAATAAAAAGCAATGCTCACCAGCATTCAAAGCTCTTTTAAACCATTGCATATGTACTTTAAAATCACGCATTTACAGTAAGTAATATCAACCATGTTTACGACTAAAACATGAAGCACACATGCTCATATCCGAACTGATATTAAAGAGCAAAGAAGGGAAACTTACTTCCAAGTTTAGGTAAGTGTTTCAAACTTAACCTAAATTTCCAAATCCACTTTCAAACCTTTGAAAGACTTTTAAAACCATTTCCACTCACCGATAAGGAGCAATAGACACCGGAGTTATACCTTCATACATCTCAATACGAAACTCCACCTACCTATCCAGAGGTAAGCCAAGCAACTCCTCAGGAAAAACTTTCGGATAATCACAAACAGCTCGAATATCCTACACCCGAACACCCTTGGCTTCCAGATTCATAACAATAGCCAAGTAGGCTTGGCAACCATCCAATATCATCCCCTTTGCTCGAGTAGCCGAAACAACATTGGACAAGAATTTCACACTCTCACCAACCACCACCACTTCATAATCATCAGCCAACTTCAAAGAAATCCTTTTGGATTCACGATTCACCCCCACCTTGTGCTCACTTAACCAATTCATACCCAAGATAACATCAAAACCGTGAAATGTCAATTCCATCAAATCTGCAGCAAACTCATGACCTTGCACTGTCAAATGACAACGCCTATACAACCTTCTTATTGTAACCGTCTCCCCAAAAGAACTAGTTACCAACATGCCAACATCCAAGATCGTAACAGGTTTCAACATTGATACATGTTCACTCAAGATAAATGAATGCGTAGACCCTGAATCAATCAAAGAAAACAATGACAAAGATTGCAAGGTGAAAGTAACTGCGATCACATCAGTGTCATTGCGCCCCTTACGATGAGCATAGATCTGTGCTGGTCCACCATTCCCCGGTTACACAGTAATAGCATGAGCCACAACTCTCTGCCCATCCTCGCGCCTCTGAAAATTACCTCTGCCACGGCCCCTAGCAGGTGCCACAACCTGAATCGGTGTGTCACCCACAGCGCGAGGGCAGTCACGCTTCATGTGACCAAGAGATCTACATATCCAACAACTCATGGTATTTCTCCAACACTCACCCGTGTGGCGTCTGCCGCAGCGCTCACACTCAGCTACAATACGAACACCTTGGTTACTATGCCACCACCTCGCCTGTGATCCGCCTTAAGCCTCTTATCTCGAAACCTCATATTCTGCTTCCTAGAATGGCCAGATTCAAATCCATGTTTATTCGAACTCATACCTGAACCTTGTCCCGATACCCTCAAGGACTGCTCAATATCCTTAGCACGGTTCACAAGCACATCAAAATCTGTATAGTTCGCAGCCAACATATAGGTTTTGATATCTTTCACTAACCCATAACGAAACCTGTTACACCTCTCAATATCACATGGCACCAACTCTGTGGCATACTGAATCAACCGGACAAATTTCACCTTATACTCCGCCACGGACGTGCCACCCTAAACCAAGGCCATAAACTCACGTTTCCTCGCATCCAGATACTAAGGAACAAGATACTTCTTCTTGAAAGCTCTACAAAAGAACTCCCAAGTTACATCTACCTCTAAAACATTAGCGATTGTGGTCACCCACCAATGATAAGCATCACCATGCAACAACAACATGGTACAACCCAGTTTACGCTCGTCATTGCAACTCATCTGATTCAGAATACGAATTTTACTCTCCAGCCATCCCTCAGCTGCCTCAAGACCTCTAAACTCAACACCTCTTAAACTGCAGAGACGTTCCAATGGTAGTCCGAATTAACTGCCACAGCCGGTGCCTGCCCATGCACTCTAGCCATCGCTGCTTGGAAAGCTCTCGTTATCGCCTGGACTAACGGAGTCAAATCCTCAAATACTGGCACTTGATAAGCCTGGGCCGCACCACCAGCTCCAACATCAATAGGCTAAACCAACAGAAGAGGAAGAGGTAGAATATTAGTGGGATTCTCTTCCTCAACATTATTTTGCCCAACATCAGCATTACCAGCTATAGATCGTGTCTCACGTCGAGACATGCTAACAAAAGCATCAAAACACATTAAAGTCAGGCCAACAATAGGCAAAGGATCCAAGATCATCTTATAAAACATTTTAAAACCTAGATAATAGGCAATGTGTTCCCAATCATACCCCCAACATGATGTAAAACAAACATCAGACATATCTACAATCACCGTTCATAAAATTCATTGTCATACAACCAATCAACGACATCTCAACCTTTCGTAACCTGGCTCTAATACCAACAAATATAACCCCCTCGAACCGGCCTAGATGCCCGACCGAACCGAGTGAGCTACATTAGGTTTGCCAAAGCAAACCAGAGAAAGGTTACGAAAAGTCAATCCATTTATTTCTTTTATCTTGTCTAGATGCAAATTATTAAACCTATATAATCATACTTGGAGCGGGTGAAATTTTAAAGAAAACCAAGAGCGAAAGAACCACCAATTGTACACTATACTTTTTAGGGACTAGAGTGCAAAACTATAAATTTTAAGGACCAAATCTAAAATTAAAGTTACCAAACCTCAATTAGTCAAGTTTCATGCCATCATGTCAAAATTCAGAATAAAATGATCATCCGAGCCCACTCAATTGCATTTACAAATTTCAGGGACCAAAACGCAAGAAAACAAAAGCTGGATTCCATGACATTACCTGTAAAAACTGCCACTTGTACCAATACGTGCACAGACGTACTGATACGGTGTAGCCATCTGTACCGGTACTCGATGTGCAGTATTAGTACACCACGTCAGCATACAAAATTATAAAGCCATATCGATATGCTTTATTGGTGTTCTGGTACACGAGTTTTTCTTCAAAAAGAAATCCTCTAGTACCGAGTCCCCGTACCGATATACCCTATACCATATCAGTACTCCAAGCTTAATTTGCTTGCCCGTACCTGTACTCACACGCCCGTACCGATACTGTATGTTTTGATTTGCCTATTTGTACCAATACCGTCACCCGCGTATCGGTATGCCTAGGCCTGTAATGTCATTTTTAGCTGGTTTTTCATACAAATCTAGATGCATTTGGGTCCTAGTAACTTGCATACATACACATAAGCATCCAACAATACAATTACCAACACTTGAACCAAGATTTAGCTACCATACAAGCTTAGACCACCAAAAGGGCAATCTAGAGGCATGCTCCCTAAAACACTCCATCAAACATGCCAAAACACTCAAACAAACATTTCACAGCACAAACATCAAACCAACATCATTTCCATATCACATTCAACATGGTAGGATCACCCAAGCAAACCATCCAAGCAATACCATATATATGCATACGTAAAGAACCATATAACCTCAACCTTAGGTACAATGCACAAAATGAATAACAACATTAAACAAACTCTGAAATCACAACATTACACATGCTTAAAACCGGGAAAATAGAATTACAAATCCCAAAATCTGGGGTGAACACATTGCCTTATTAACCGGAACTAAAACTGAGTTCATACTCAAATAGTCTTGTATTGGGATCGCTTTATCCTTGCCTTTGCTGCCTCCTTGCTTTAATGGTCTGCATCATTAGGAAAAAGAGAGCCTAAACACACTTGCTTAGTGAGGATGCTCTTCAAACAATGATGCATTAAAACCCATTGAAATAACACTTGTTTTCAAATCATGCTTACGACTTAAGCAAGTCCAATGATTCCAATCCAAAACATGCATATCGACCATATGCAAAACAATATACATATCACATGCTTAGATCCCAAAGCATTAATTACAAAACCATGCTTAACTCCCAAAGCATTATAGACAAAACCATGCTTAAATCCCAAAGCATTATAAACATAACCATGCTTAAATCCCAAAGCATTATGAACAAAGTTTAACATTAGAAATCTCATATATTGGCCATTATAGTGACGCCAGATAGTTGATCACTATCCTTGATTACCCGACTGCTAATCTTTAGTTAACTGACTGTTAACTTTATACTTTGGATACACGGATCTCCTTTAATGACCGACCGTCATCAAGACTACTCCATGCCGACCGCATGACTTTACAACCATGCCAACCACAAGCTATACATCAACAAGGGGAACTGACCGCTCAACCCAAGTTATAAAACATAGTTCGAGTAGCCGACCACTATACCTCAAGGACTCTTAACCTACGATCGATTTTTAAACATATTATAGTGCACTTTATCCTATGGCATGCCAACTATATCCGAATATTTTCTCACCTTGTCACATAGCCAATATATCATTTATAAAACCATTTACTCACTGTTTTACAATGCATTACACAAAATCCCACATATACATATCGCATTGCCATAGCAATAACACATTCCCGACTGGAATAAAAACCAATGCTCACCAATATTCAAAGCTCTTTTAAACCATTGCATATGTACTTTAAAACCATGCGTTTACAATAAGTAATATCAACCATTTTAACGAGTAAAACATGAAGCACACATGTTCATATCTGAACCGATATTAAAGAGCAAAGGAGGAAAATTTACTTTCAAGTTTAGGTAAGTGTTTCAAACTTAACCTAAACTTCCAAATCCAGTTTCAAACCTTTGAAAGACTTTTAAAACCGTTTCCACTCACCGATTTCACTTTTCCTTGCTTTCTACCGCAAAGCAAGCACCCGACAAGCCTAGAACCACCTCAAGAAGCTACGCCTTGATTCTCCCCTGTTTCGATCACACAAAACCAGAGGAAGCATGCATTAAAATGCATCCAACTCTCTGTTTAAATCCAAAAACCCGTAGCTCTCAAAATGCCCACTCAAAACTCATCCAAAACTTACGAAAATCAACCTCAAGCACTACTCAATCTCAACCCAACCATAATATAACTATTCAAAACTTCAAACCTCATCAATTTTCATCTAAAAACTCATTCACAACATCCTTTTACTTCCAGAAATGATTAAACTCCTCAAACAACCCAAAACTCTTAACTAACAACCTAACCAATTAGAGATTCAACAAACTTCGAGATTCTATTATTAAAGACAACTTATCCCCATTATAATACATCCAAAATATGATTAAAATAAATCCACAACTCTGGAAAATCAGATCCAAAACGAAAATCACAAGATCCAACAATTACACCTTAATTAAGCCAAAATCCATACTTAATTAATCAAAACCTATTAGAAAACATATATAAAGAGCCAAGAACTTGTGAATTTCAGTAAAGAACCTTTCATTAGAGGAGAAGAACGAACCTACCTCCAATGAATGAGTTTCCCCTTAATTGGATGGTTTTCCCTCTTGAAAACAAAAAAATCCAATGAGATGTTTGGAAAACAAATTGAGAAATCATTTAGCAAATAAAAGTGTTAAGAAATTAAGATCATTACCTTAAATCTCTGATGGAAAATGAGTGTTTGGCTGAGAGTGTTTTGAGAGAAAATATGAGAGAAAAGAAGGTACACCAAATCTTGTTTTAAAAGAAAATAACCACCTTGACTAAATCACTTTTAATTCATATAATAAAAACCATTTTAAAATAATCCAAATTAAGGAAAAACTCAGATAAGACCAAATGGTAAAATATCTCCTTAAAGATTCAAAGTTTTGACTCTTTACAAAACAGTCATCTTTTAAAAACAATTTTCAAAGGTTGCATTTTGGTCACTAGCAAAAATGTCACCCTCCAAAGCTTATTTTCCAAAATTGCTTTCACCAATATTTTTAATATAATAAAATATGATTTTAAACATTTTCCATATTTTTATCTTTCAGAAAAATATTCGCTCCCAAATCCGATTCGAATCTCTAACCCGGTCCACCAGACCGTCTAACTAGCCCTAAACCGCTAGGCCCAAAACCGGGGCGTTACATGTTGAGCTTTCCATATTGATGCAATGCTCTTCTCACTCTCATCTTGATTTATCTACGCCTTCACAATCAAACACACGCTAAGTACGAACTTAGTGAAGCAATAAAGGAAGTTAATATCAATAATTTAAACTTTATTCAATTTCATGGCTATGTTTATGTAACATGATATATATATATATATCAATATAATAACCTTTATATTGCATTGGTATTGATTTACTACATGCCAATGCCATGAAACTTTCATTCTTGTCTATTTTTTTCATAATTTGTCATATATGCATAAATGCATCATGATCACTAGACATGTATTACCATCATGTTAATCATATATTAGCGTAATATAATTTGGATAAAAAATTTCTTACCAATATACTTGCCATTTATTTCAAAAGCTGTAACACCCCCTTTTCGTATCCATACGACGAGCACAAATCAGGAATGTCACAACTTTACTATCCTTAAATATACATGCTCTCAATCATCTTAGCATGCAACTCATCACCTGTGGTTACTCTTAACTTTAAATATTTCCAGAAATTCCAATTATTATAATGAACTTTAAAGGCCAATCACGACTCAAATAAGTTTAGCAAGTATACATGCCACTATAATAATAAAACCTAAATTAGGATGTCGATAATGTGATTACCTGTTGAGCTTTCCATATTGATGCAATGCTCTTCTCACTCTCATCTTGATTTACTTACGTGTGCACAATCAAACACACGCTAAGTACGAACTTAGTGAGGCAATAAAGAAAGCTAATAACAATAATTTAAACTTTATTTGACTTCATGGCTACATTTATATAGCATGATATATATACCAAAGCATCAACTTTCATATTGCATTAGAAATGATTTACTACATGCTAATGTCATAAGACTTTCATGCCTGTTTATTTGTCATAATATGCCATATATGAATAAATGCATCATGATCACTAGACATGTATTGCCATCATGTTAATCATGTATTAACATAATATAAACCAGATATAAATTTCTTACCAATATACTTGCCATTTATTCTGAAAGCTCATAAGCTTATTCACCTGTTAATCATTTATTAACCATAAACAATTACCTAAATATAAGCCTATGTGAACCTTGGATACACGAGTCAAATATGCACCGAAGTGCTAATACACATAAGGTCGTGCTCACCATAATACACATATACACTATAGTGCTAAACCGAGTAAGCAGCGTGCTGCTGGACTCTATGACATGCCAACTATACCCTGTCCCTCAATGACTTACTTAGGCATATTTTCCATATTTATTTCATCCATGGCAATGTATATCAACATAACTTAACATTGGGCAGTTCATATCCTAAATAACATTCATAATACAACATCATATATAACTAGTGATCCATGCATTTATATTCAACTTTTGACATATTTAGAACATGTCAAATATATGATTATGACATAAATATCATGCCAAAATAAATAAGGTAGACTTATCGCAAGTCTTCCTAATGATGTATACAAGATCCATATATCATGTTATGTATGCGTTGCACTCACCATCGCCACTTAACACAATGCCTCATTAAATCTTACTTTGATCTTTTCTTTCATAGAACCTCGAAACTTCTTTGATTCAGACTTGACTTCATTAATCACATAAATAAAATAAAATATTTGTTAGATTCAACTTAAACATGTTGCATAATATAATAATTCGAATATAAAATTTCTAAATATTTTTCCTTTCTTCCTTGTACTGTTCAAAAACTCATTATGGTCCTTAGTGATAATTCTTCCGAGCCTGCTAACTAACATTAAAAAACAAAATGTTTCAAATTTCATTTTCTGACAGCTTGCGCTACCTTCAAAGATTTACTTATACATGGCCGAATACATACTGGATCTTAATTTCCTTTATACTGGAGAAACTAGATTCGATAATTATTCTAACGGTATAAGCCACATAAATGAATAAAATCTACAAAAATTATAAAAATTCTTTACATTCACGTCACCTAGTTGTCCAGGCAGAAACTGCTCTATAATTTTTCTGACCTTCATTCGATTAAAAATTCATATTTTTTTAACTCGGAACTTGGAATCAGTTTCCATTTGCTGGAAACGAAACTAGACTAACAAATATTTACAACGGTATAAAGTTCATCATCTAACCATTTTTGTAGAATTTATGGCAAATTTTTAAACTTACTGCCATAATTCAAATTCTAACATAACTTTCCATAAATAAATTCTAATTTACACCAACTTCTCCTTATTTCTCTACTTGTCAATTTAGTCCCATCACTTTACTTCAAATGACTAGAATAAAGCTTGTATTCATATGTTCTCTTTACATCCTTCATCAAAATAAGCTTAAACCTTTACTTCTCTAATTTTTCGTGATTTGTCAATATGGTCACCAAAATTTCAAATATAAGGATTCAAGCTTCTTAACTTTGTAAATTAGTCCTCCAATCAACATTACTACCTTAATTCCATCATTTTAACTAAAAATCATATTTACTCCTTCTATATATCCTCTTTGTCGAATAGACCATTCAAGTTTGACAATTTGTCAAAATGGTCACTAATGTAATTAATCACCGACTTAGCATTCTAACTTCATTTTCATGTCTCTAACATCATTAATAATATAAATACACATCAAATTCATAAAAATCAGATCTGGTCCCTTAATTTTGAATCTTGCCCAAATGGTCCCTATGTATTTAACTTGGGGTTTTGCTTCCAAACAACAAAACAAGCTTACTAGATCATTAATCCAACATCACAAACCCTAAGTTAGAATTGAATCCATAATCTCTAATATTCTCTATACAAACCAAAATATGTAGGGTTTAAATCCCAACTCAATAACATGATTCTAACATCATGCAAGCATGATTCTAACTTAAAATCAACCATGGATTCATAAAATCATAAAAGCCCCAATTTGTTCATAAACCCTAATTTCTTCCACATATCAAATCTCATCAACCAAGCAATTATTCTATAAATTATTTACATCAAAAGATAGAGCTCGAAGAGTAGAACAACTTTGTAGTTCGAAAGATTACCTAAAAACCGAGATTCGGGGCTTAAATCGAGCTTGGAATTTTGTTTCTTCTTTCCTCTAGCTCCCATGGTACATGGCTGGAAAAAGATGAATATTTGTTCATCTTTTTCTATTATTGCCTACTTGTAACAATTAAATGAATTTTAAATTCATTTAAATAGTGAAATTACCAATTTAGCCTTTAAATCCAATGTCTAATTTAATCTCATCCAAAATCAAGGGCCAAGATTAAATCCATGCATATTTCATCTTCCAAAAACGTCCTCAACATTTCAAAAATATTTCAAAATTGCCATCCTTGCCAAATGACCAAGTTGCCCTCCAACTAGTCTTTATTTACTAGTTTATTTCAAAATTGCCATTCCATTCTAATCTAACTAAATTAGTTCCTTCTCAACCGGCCACTATTCCATAAATATCATTTTATGATTTTCCATGACTTATGGAACAGTCTCTGAAATTTCAATTCAATCCGATTTCCCAATATTCACTAAATACTTCTACTACAATTTTACCCTAACCGAGCTATCGGATTTATTTCGAAAATTCTATATTTCAACATTTGGAAAATAAATACTATTATCTCATAAAACTTCCTTTCTTAAGGACTTAGACTGAATTTTCCTAACCCAGTCTATTATTCTGATAATTATCAAAATTCCTCCAAATAGTGAAATAACCATTTTGCCCTCAAATCCAATGAATCCATAATGTATCACATGTCATCATCCTTCATCCAATGGCCTAGATTTAATCTTGAGTTAATAGTTTACCAACTTTACCCTTGTGATTTTTTTCCAAAATTACAATCTTGCCATTAATACAACAAAAATATCTTAGACATTTCCGACGGCTCATATTTAACATGGAAAATCAACTTAAATCCAAGGGTTCATAATATTCCAACACAACAAAAATATCTTAGACATGTAAAATAACATAATTAACCTTGCCTTATCATCCTTCAAAATATCTTGGATACTCGATTCGATCCGATTATCCGAATATTTTTCTGAACTTTATCGCTTTATAGCCATTAATACAAACTCCGTACAAAAAATCGAGTGACACGAAAACATCATTCTTGGAGGAGAACTATTCATTTACGGGGTTAAAATACACAACTTTTGAAATTTACACTTTCGTCCCTAAACTTTTCCAAACAACAAAACTTTTAAAATTTACATTTTGGCCACTAGCCAAAAATTGGGATATTACCATGAGCTTTTTCACATGTTTATCTTTTATTAACCAATAAACCATAGCCCAAATGTAAGCCTATGAGGACCTGGGTACACGAGTCAAAAATGCACCGAAGTGCTAATACACATAAGGTCGTGCCCACCATATGCACTAAGTGTCCTTTATATACACTACAATGCTAAACCGAGTATGCAGCGTGCTGCTGGACTCTATGGCTTGCCAACTATACCATGTCCTTCAATGACATACTTGGGCATATATTCCATATTTATTTCATCCATGACAATGTATATCAACATAAATTAATTGGGGAGTTCATACCCGAAATAACATTCATAATATAACATCATATATAACTAGTGATCCATGCATTTATATTCAACTTTTGACATATTTAAAATATGTCAATCATATGCTCCATGACATAAATATAATGACAATAAAATTTCGGGTAGGCTCATCGCAAGCCAGCCCAATGACGTATAAAGCATCAATGTGTCATGATATGTATGCAATTGCACTCACCTTGGCCAATTAAAACATGCCCCATTAAATCTTAGTTCGATCTTTTCTTTCATATAACCTCGAATATTCTTTGATTAGGACTTGACTTCATTAATCACATGAATAAAATAAATATTTGTTAGATTCAAATCTAACATTAACTTAAACATGATGTCTAATACAATCATTCGAATAAAAATTCATATATTTTTAACTCGAAACTCGAAATCAGTTTTCGTTTGTTGGAAACGAAAGGTATAAAATTCATCATCTAACATTTTTGTAGAATTTATGGCGAATTTTTAAACTTGCTACCATAATTCAAATTCTAACATAACTTTCCATAAATAACTTCTAATTTACACCAACTTCTCCTTATTTCTCTACTTGTCAATTTAGTCCCATCACTTTACTTCAAATGACTAGAATAAAGCTTGTATTCATATGTTCTCTTTACATCCTTTATCAAAATAATCTTAAACCTTTACTTCTCTAATTTTTCTTGATTTGTCGAGATGGTCACCAAAATTTCAAATATAAGGATTCAAGCTTCTTAACTTTGTAAATTAGTCCTCCAATCAATACTACTACATTAATTCCATCATTTTAACTAAAAATCAGATTTACTCCTTCTACATATCCTCTTTGCCGAATAGACCATTCAACTTTAACAATTTGTCAAAATGGTCACTAATGTGATTAATCATCGATTTAGCATTCTAACTTCATTTTCATGTTCTAACATCATTAATAATATAAATACACATCAAATTCATAAAAATCAGATCTGGTCCCTTAATTTTGAATCTTGCCGAAATGGTCCCTATGTATTTAACTTAGGTTTTTGCTTCCAAACAACAAATCAAGCTTACTAGATCATTGATCCAACATCAAAAACCCTAAGTTAGACTTGAATCCATAAATCCTAATCTTCTCTATACAAACCGAAATATGTAAGGTTTAAATCCCAACTCAATAACATGATTCTAACATCATACAAGCATGATTCTGACTTAAAATCAACCATGGATTCATAAAATCATAAAAGCCCCAATTTGTTCATAAACCCTAATTTATTCCACATTTAAAATCTCATCAACCAAGCAAGTATTCTATAAATATTTACATCTACAGATAGAGCTCAAAGAGTAGAACAACTTTGTAGTTCGAAAGATTACCTAAAAACTGAGATTCAGGGCTTAAATCGAGCTTGGAATTTTTTTTCTTCTTTCCTCTAGCTCCCATGGTACATGGTTGGAAAAAGATGAATATTTGTTCATCTTTTTCTATTATTTTACAATTGTAACAATTAAATAAATTATAAATTCATTTAAATAGTGAAATTACCAATTTAGCTTTTAAATCCAATGGCTATTTTAATCTCATCCAAAATCTAGGGCCAAGATTAAATCAATGCATATTTCATCTTCCAAAAACGTCCTCAACATTTCAAACACATTTCAAAATTGCCATCCTTGCAAATGACCAATTTGTCCTCCAACTAGTCTTTATTAACTAGCTTGTTTCAAAATTGCCATTCCATTATAATCTAACTAAATTAGTTCCTTCTCAACCGGCCGCTATTCCATAAATATCATTTTATGATTTTCCATGGCTCATGGAACAGTCTCTGAATTTTCAATTCAATCCGATTTTCCAATATTCACTAAAAACTTCTACTACAATTTTACCTTAATTGAGATATTGGATTTATTTCGAAAATTCTATATTTCCACATTTGGAAAATAAATACTATTATCTCATAAAAACTTTTTTTTGTAAGGACTTAGACTGAATTTTCCTAACTCAGTCTATTATTCTGATAATTATCAAAATTCCTCCAAATAGTGAAATAACCATTTTGCCTCAAATCTAATGAATCCATAATGTATCACATGTCGTCCTCCTTCTTCTAGTGGCCTAGATTTAATCTTGAGTTAATAGTTTACCAACTTTACCCTTGTGATTTTTTTCTAAAATTACAATCTTTCCATTTTTCATCCAACGGCTCATATTTAACATGGAAAATCAACTTAAATCCAAGGGTTCATATTCTTCCAACACAAATAAAATATCTTAGACAAGTAAAATAACATAATTAACCTTGCCTTATCATCCTTCAAAATATCTTGGATATTCGATTCGATCCGATTATCCAAATATTTTTTTGAACTTTATCGTTTTATAGCCATTAATACAAACTCCGTACAAAAAATCCGAGTAACACGAAAACATCATTCTTGGAGGTGAACTATTCATTTAAGGGGTTAAAATACACAATTTTTGAAAATTACACTTTGGACTCTAAGTTTTTCCAAAGTTTATACTTTAGCCATAAAACTTTCAAAATTTATATTTTGGTCACTAGCCAAAAATAGGATATTACAATTCTCCCCTTAAGAAAAATTCATCCTCAAATTTTCTTTATACGTACCAGATTCAAAAATGTGAGGAAACTACTTTCTCATATCTTTCTCTCTTTCCCAAGTCGTTTTTCGACTTCATAATTTTGTCAAAGAACTTTAACAAGCGAGATCATCTTATTTTTTAGTTCTTTGACTCCATGTGCTGATATCTTTACTGATTCTTCCTCATAAATCAAATATGGTTGAATCTTTATTCCTTCAGGGGTAATGATATGTAAAGGATCTGATCGATACTTCTTGAGCATCGATACATGAAATATATTATGAATCTTGTCCATTTTTGGAGGTAAGACCAACTAATAAGCCACCAGACCAACACTTTTCACAATCGTATGTGGTCTAATAAATCTCAGACTCAGCTTCCCTTTTTGTCCAAACTATAACACCTCCTTCCAAGGTGAAACTTTTAAGGAATACTTTATCCTTAACTTCATATTAAATATATTTTATTTTAATATCGCAGATAATATCCATCATTCTAAAGCAATTATAGATTGCTTTGAACCATTCTTACTTTATTCTCCACATCTTGAAATAAATCAGATTCAATCACCTTTTAGTTCTCTTTTTAACTCATTATCATCACGGATATAAATTACCCCTTGATAATATGAACATCCTTTAGACTTAACATCAAAATCTTTAATTTTTCCCTTTTCACCTTACTGAATTCTTTCCAAGTATATCTTATCTTTCACCTGTAAATCTTTGATCCGATTTCTCAAAGTAGATTTGAGCTGAAGCTATGTAATCAATATACTATTTTCTTCCAAAGGTAATTGGGCATTTAATGTTTATAAGCCAAAGAATGACTTTAGGCTAAATACATCAACTACTACTTTAGCCTTATTACATCAATACACATTCCAACCTATTATGAAATGTATTATTGAATAAGGTAGAATCCTTACTAGATTCATACTGCACTAATACTAGTGCTACCATCAAATCTTATTCTACTGGTAATAATATAATTGTAGTTTAATCTTAGAGGAATATTACTGCTTCTTTAACTAACATCACTGGAGCTTCTTAAGGTGATATACTGGGTAGTATAAAATCTCAATCTAATGACTCTTGCAGCTAGATCTTTAGCTTTCTCAATTCTAGTAAGAGCCATTATGTAGAGTGTAATCAATATAGGTCTAATATTGGATTAAATCCAATCTTAAACTTAGCCTCTCAATTAAGCGCCAAGCCTGACAGCTCCTCTTGGGCAACCCATTTAAATCTCATAAACAATAGGAATACTCTCCCAGCTTACCCTTGATGCTCAGTATCCATAGCATAAGTTAAATAGTTTTCACATTGGAAAAAAATTCCAATAAAAACTCTGCATGCTCTTGCATGCCAATTATCACAACACTCGCATGATTGGTTTTGTGGTTTTCTTGAATCTCCAACATTAATTTTAAATGTCATAGAGTTCTTAATTTTCCTTGTCCCGATCTCTTATTTGAACAATGTAATAAATTCAGCTTGATATCTTTGCCGGGAATCCTCACCATTTTTTAGAAATGGTGAAATACATAATGATTCACTATTCCTCTTTACAAGCTGTGACCTCTGTTTAGATATTTTCTCATTCTGAACCCTTTGCACTGCCTTTGGCATAAATTACCGCTTCATGAAATTTTGAAATACATAGGCAGTCAGTACTTCTTTGTACCTAGCCTCCAACCCTCTATGAGCTGTCATAACAGGCTCTTTTTCTGTCTATAGGAAGCAGTTAGAAGTAAATAAGCTCAGTTTATTAAACTTGCACTCATACCCGTAAATAATTCAATTGCCCTAATTAAGATGCAAGAAACTCCATTGTATCTCTAGGATAAACTTTGTTACGGAACTCCCAAAGAAAGAACTTATAGTTAATATACTTTTGAGTATGTACCGTAACATTACTTTATCAAATATGGGTCTAATCTTTTCAGATAAGATAATACTTTTTCTTTAAGTCTCCTCTGATCATCCATACAAAGTTCATTCAACATAACTTTTATATCATTAAACCATAGATTAACAATCATAGGATCTCCATTAATATCTCTCTAAAAATCTAGTGTGCCAGAACTCTCAATTCTTTTGCAATCGGTGCCCAAGTAGGCTGATTCATGATCCAATCTAATGTCTGAAAGAAAAATTCTTAATCCAAAACATGCATATCATGTTACTCTAGTGTCTCTACACCAAGCTAAGCTAAGGATAGAATATTATCATTAATCTTATCACTCTCGTGAATCTCTTATTGATCCACTCGCCTAAACATCTGACACAATTCTTTTATCCTCACACATTGGAATTTAACGTTATTATCATAATGAAGTAAGCAATTGCATTCATTCCAACAAGTAAAATCATCAATAATTCTGACATCCTAGTGGCATGTATACACCTTTGACCTTTACCGTACTTCGTTTAGCTCCAAAACCGGCTAAACCTATAGCTCTGATACCAATAAATGTAACACCCCTTTTCGTATCCATACGACGAACACAAATTAGGAATGTCGCAACTTTTCTATCCTTAAATATACATGCTCTCAATTATCTTATCATTCAACTCATCACCTATGGTTACTCTTAACTTTGAATCTTTCCAGAAACGTCAATTATTATTAAACCATAACGAACTTTAAAGGCCAATCACGACTCAAATAGGTTTAGCAAGTATACATGCCACTATAATAATCAAACCTCAATTAGAATGTCGATAATGTGATTACCTGTTGAGCTTTCCATATTATTGCAATGCTCTTCTTACTCTCATCTTGATTTACCTACGTGTGTACAATCAAACACACGCTAAGTACAAACTTAGTGAAGCAATAAAGGAAGTTAATAACAATAATTTAAACTTTATTCAACTTCATGGCTATGTTTATATAACATGATATATATATATATCAGTATAATAACCTTTATATTGCATTGGTAGTGATTTACTACATGCCAATGCCATCAAACTTTCATGCTTGTCTATTTTTTCATAATCTGTCATATATGCATAAATGCATCATGGTCACTAGACATGTATAACCATCATGTTAATCATGTATTAACATAATATAAATCAGATAAAAAATTTCTTACCAATATACTTGCCATTTATTTCAAAAGCTTATAACCTTTTTCGCATGTTTATCTTTTATTAACCAATAAACCATAACCCAAATATAGGCCTATGAGGACCCTGGGTACACGAGTTAAATATGCAGCGAAGTGCTAATACATATAAGGTCGTGCCCACCATAATACACATAAGGTCGTGTCCACCATATGCACTAAGTGTCCTTTATATACACTATAGTGCTAAACTAAGTATGCAGCGTGCTGCTGGACTCTATGACATGCCAACTATACCCTGTCCCACAGTGACATACTTGGGCATATATTCCAGATTTATTTCATCCATGACAATGTATATCAACATAATTTAACACTGAGCAGTTCATACCTGAAATAACATTCATAATATAACATCATATATAACTAGTGATCCATGTATTTATATTCAACTTTTGACATATTTAAAATATGTCAATCATATGCTCCATGACATAAATATAATGACAATAAAATTTTGGGTAGGCTCATCGCTAGCCATCCCAATGACATATAAAACATCAATGTGTTATGATATGTATGCAATTGGACACTTAACACAAGGCCTCATTAAATCTTAGTTTGATCTTTTCTTTCATAGAACCTCGAATCTTCTTCGATTCGGACTTGACTTCAATAATCACATGAATAAAATAAAATATTTGTTAGATTCAAATTGAACATTAACTTAAACATGCTGTCTAATATAATCATTCGAATAAAAATTCATATCTTTTAACTCAGAACTCGAAATCAGTTTCCGTTTATTGGAAACCAAACTAGACTAACAAATCTTTACAACGGTATAAAATTCATCATCTAACCATTTTTGTAGAGTTTATGGCCAATTTTTAAAATTATTGCCATAATTCAAATCCTAACATAACTTTCCATAAATAACTTCTAATTTACACCAACTTCTCCTTATTTCTCTACTTGTCAATTTAGTCCTATCACTTTAATTCAAATGACAAGAATAAAGCTTGTATTCATATGTTGTAGCGACCTGGACTTTTGAATTTGAGGATCGGGTCAAATCGAAACATGAGCTTCGTGTGTGGGCTGAGTTTATTGGGCTTATAGGAGTCTTTTTGGGCTCGACCCTTGTTGGGTTTGAGTTATTGGTTTGAATATGGGTTAGGAAGAAATTAAGAAGGGTAGTTTGGTAAAAGCATAATGGGATGAAAAAGAGGCTGGTGGTTGTTTAGTTTTTTACAGATTGTAAGAGAGTGAGGTTACCATTTTTCTCCTTTTTGCTCTCTTTCCCCACCCATCCTCATCTCCTACCCAAGGCTGAGTGTTAAAGGTAGGATCTTTAAAGTTTTGAGTTTGAATCTCGTTGTTCTTAAGACGGGAAGTTTGCTTAGCGTTTGGGGATCTTCGAATGAAGGTAAAAATGGCTGGTTGTGGTGGAAGAAGGTGTTTGGTGATGGTTTGAGGATTTATTCCGAAAATTCTATATTTCCACATTCGGAAAATAAATACTATTATCTCATAAAAACTTCCTTTCTTAAGGACTTAGACTGAATTTTCCTAACTCAGTCTATTATTCAGATAATTATCAAAATTCCTCCAAATAGTAAAATAACCATTTTGCCCTCAAATCATGTGAATCCATAATGTAGCACATGTCATCATCCTTCATCCAATGGCCTAGATTTCATCTTGAGTTAATAGTTTACCAACTTTACCCTTGTGATTTTTTCCAAAATTACGATCTTGCCATTTTTCATCCAATGGCTCATATTTAACATGGAAAATCAACTTAAACCCAAGGGTTCATATTCTTCCAACACAAAGAAAATATATTAGACATGTAAAATAACATAATTAACCTTGCCTTATCATCCTTCAAATTATCTTGGATATTCGATTCGATCCGATTATCTGAATATTTTTTTAAACTTTATCGCTTTATAGCCATTAATACAAACTCCGTACGAAAAATCCGAGTAACATGAAAACATCATTCTTGGAGGTAAACTATTCATTTACGGGGTTGAAATACACAACTTTTTAAAATTACACTTTGGTCCCTAAACTTTTCCAAAGTTTATACTTTAGCCATAAAACTTTCAAAATTTACATTTTGGTCACTAGCCAAAAATTGGTATATTACATTGGGGTTTAGTGAGCCTAGAATTGTCCAAACATACTGCCTTTGTGAGGATTTTTAGTTTGCTAAAATTTGTATTTCTCTTTGTGAGTGTTCTTAAGGTTTTGGGGTATAAACCTTAAGGAGTTGTAAGGTTATCTCTTTGAGTCTCAAAAGGAAAGCAAATCTAGTGAATTTGAGAAATCCTTAGTGTGGATAGCTAAAGTAGTGGATGTAAACCTTGTTGAGAAGGTTGAACCACTGTAAATCTTGTGTCTCAATCTTTATTGCCTTTGTCTTTGCTACCACCAAAATTTTAATTGTCAATTCATCCCCTCTTGGCCATTTGCATTGATTGTTCATATCAACAATTGGTATCAGAGCTACTCTCATTGGAAGGCTTTACATCCTCTTGAGTAGATCCTACTGGTTTTCAATCAATCAACAATTCAAGCCATGACCTCTACTTTCAGTAACACTTTGTGGAGTCTCAATCCATCACCAAGCTGATTTATTTTAATAGGGACAACTATCCTTATTGGAAAAATAGGATTAGGCTCTTCATCAAATCCAATGACTACCTCCTTTGGGATGTAGTGGAAGATGGACCATCTATTCTGATGAAGAAAGAAGGTGACGGGCGCGTCCCTAAGATAAGGCAAGAATACACCAGTGAAGATTTGAGGAAGTTGCAAATCAATGACAAAGCCATGCACAGTTTCTTTTGTGCTCTTGGACCGGACGAGTGCGCCAAGATGTCTTCTTGCACAAGTGCAAAGGAGATATGGGACAAGCTAGAAGTTACATATAAAGGCACAAATAAAGTGAAGGAGACCAAGATTGAACTCATCAATCTAAGCTGTGAGAACTTCAAAATAGAACAGATTGAAGACGTCACCAAGATGTTTGATCAATTCTTCGTCATCGTCAACGGGCTTAAAGGCCTTGGAAATGTTAGTCCATAAGACAAGCTTGTTCAAAAGCTTATCTTCTCTTTTTCCAAGTCATGCGACTCAAAGAAGACCGTCATCATCGAAGCTAAAGATCTCAAGACCATGAAGCTTGATGCTCTTATGGGTCTCTTATCACTCATGAGATCATGAAGTAAGAAAGAGAAGAGGAGAAGAAGATAGAGAAGAAGGAAATAAAGAAGAAAATATAGGAATTGCTCCAAAAGCTTTACTAGAGAAGAGCGATTCAAGTAAAGAAGAAGATGAAGAAATGGCTACGTTAGCCAAGAGATTCACAAGGTTCATGAAATCCAACTGTGGAAGGAAGTTCTAACGAATAAAGGGTTTCAAGAACAAGCCTAAGGAAGAAGATAAGGACCAAATCATTTGCTATGAGTGCAAAAAGTCAGGACACATAAAGTTTTATTGTCCCCAACTAAAGAAGAAGAGATTCGGGAAAAAGAAGAAGCTCAAGATACATTTAGCTACTTGGAGTGATGAGGACTAGTCCGATGAGGAGGATCAAGATGTAGCTAACCTTTGTCTCATGGCATTGGAGAAAGATCCTAAGGTAATCTCATACTCATCTAATTTCGATTTTACTATTGATGAGCTTCAAGAATCTTATGATGAGTTGCAAGAGGTTTAAGATGAGTTGTTTTTGAAGTATAAAGAATCAATTTTGAAAAACAAGAAAATGATTTACGATTTGAAAAGCCAAAATGATTCTTTATTCAAAACCAATGTAGAATTTGAAAGAAAGGTTGTGGATATGCAAGAAAAATAAAATGATTTTGAAAAGAAAAACAAAGACTTGCATAACCTTCTTTCTAAAGTTCACAATGATCACCAAAAGAAAATGGGTGATCTTAAAGCTTCTTTGAACAAGGTTGGGAATTCTCTTTTTGAAAAAGGAAATCATTCAAAACCCATCCATGTGAGGAGGAACTTTAATGGCCACAAACATAGAAGCTTCCAAAAGCACTTATATGGTAAGAAAGTTAGAAGTGTTTGGGTTACTAAGGAACTAGTTGCTTCTAACAACTTTGATCCTATTACTTCTTGGATTCCCAAGGGAACCAAGATTTTGGGAGCTAATACTCATAGACCCAAAATAATTTGGGCACCAAAAATCAAGACTTGATTCTATGTTTGTAGGTGGAGCACTTCTACAAGGCCAAGATTTCAAGTGCAAACTCATGGTACCTTGATAGTGGATGCTCAAGACTCATGACCGGAGACAAGAGTCGATTCTTGGAGCTAAAACCAAAAAGTTGAGGAGTAGAGACTTTCGATGAAAACTCAAAAGGCCACATTAAGGGAATTGGTTCTATTGGTAATCACTCTTCTATACTCATTGATAATGATTTGTATGTTAACGGTCTTAAGCATAATCTTTTAAGCATAAGCCAATTATGTGATAAAGGTTTAAATGACCTTTTTGATTTAAATTGTTGCAAAATTATTGAAATTGATTCCAAATTTTTTTTGCTTACTTGTAATACCCTGAATTCGGGCCTAGATGTTAGCTAGATCGATCAGATGGTTCAAGGGTACTGGATTAGGCGATTCGAGCTAGTTTTGGGAATTAATTCATAATAAATTGATTTTGGATAAAATAAAATATGGAAAAATATTAGAAAATGTTTAAATAATATTCTAAGGGTTTTGGGAAACTCAATTGGAGGAAATAAAATTTTATTTTTGGACATTTTGGTCTGGTGACTAAAATGTAAAGTTTTCAAAATTGTTTTGGTGACTAAATTGTAAAAGAGTCAAAACATAGAATCTTTAAGGAGCTAATTTACTAAAGTTTTTAATCAGATTTTCCTTTAATTTAGGATATTTTCAAAAGGTTTTTAAAGGTTTAATAAATACAAATAAAATAGATTTGATTAAAAAGATTTTTAATAACCAATTTCATTTTCTTACGTAACTACTTTTGCTCTCAACTTTTCTCAGCAATCAACTATCAATTTTACTCTAAAATGATCAGGAATCACCCCTTTTTGTTTTCCTTTTGATTTCTACACCAAAGTTTATTTTTTCCTTGAAGCTTTCATTCAAATCTTACCAATTAAGGGGGAAATCAGTAATTAGAGGTGAGTTTCATCTCTCTCCTCTAATTAAAGGTTCTTTACTGAAATTCCCAAGTTCTTGATCCTTTACAACTGAATTTTGTTATGTGTTTATGATTAAATCATGTTTTTAAGGTTTTAATTGAGATTTGTTAAGAAATTGGGTGATCTTGATAATGGATCTAAGTTGTGTTGATTCTATTGATTTAGATCACTTGAAAGATATGTTTTAATGTTACAAGAAGAGATTAATAAAAGGAATCTCGAAACTAAGTGAATTGCTAATTTTCTAGGTTGTAAATAGTTAGATTTAGAGGTGATCTTTGTGTTGAAAGGTTGCTGGAGATATAGGGTTGATATATTGTTGCTTTTGGATGTTAATTGATGATGTTAAGATGTTAAAATCATTAGTTTATGGCTGGACTTTGTTTAGGTTGAGTTTCGTGATGATTTTGGTTGTTTTAAGGAAGCGCTTGATGGTTTTTAGTAAGGCAAAGTAGAGAAGATGTGTTGATGTGATTAGAGATGCATGGAAGTGCATTAATCCTATGTTTTTGTATGTAAAAATAGGGGAGACCGATCCTTTAGCAATTAGGGAGGTTGCGGAGGCTTCAAAATCTTGATTTCCACATCGGCAAGTGGAGCGTTGTGTTGTTGGTGAGTGGAAACGTCGTTTACTGCTTTACAAAGGTTTGAAAGTGATTTTGGGAGTTTAGATTAAGTTTAAAACACTTGTCTAAGATCGAAAGTAAGTATCGAACGTTCTCGCTCTCGTTTTGATTTTGCAAAATACAATCTTATGCACATGTTTATGATTTGGATTACCTACTATTATATGCATGTTTTAGAAATGAAAGATGTTGCAAATGATCATATGTGACGATTATTGAGTATGAAAAATGGTTTATGAAGAGAGTTTTGAGAATACTATAATACATTTTTTATTGTATTGGAAATTGGTTTGATTTGATGCATATGTAAAACAGTGAGGTAATATGGTTTTATGAATTATATTGGCAAGTGGCTCTGGTTAAATGTTATCGGATATAGTTGGCATGCCATAGGGTTTAAAGTGCACTATAATAAGTCACCTCATGTGTGTCGAGGGATCAAGAGTGTGCCATGCTCCACCATGAGAACCGCAACGATCAAGGGGTCAAGAGTGTGCCAATTCTCCCGCTGTTGGATTTATACATCATAACCGTTGAGGGGTAGTAGTACCATGCTCCAGTTTGAGGATGTATGTGAAGTGGTCGAAGGAACCACTTGGGAAATTCGTGTATCCGATGTGTTTTTATAAATAGATTGAAATGGTTTTGTGTCACTTGAATGCCAATATATGATATAATGTATCATGAGAAATGGATTAGGTTTTGTATAATATGTTTTTATACATGTGGTGCTCTTTAAGCTTGATATTTTGAGGTTTTAGCATGAGAAAGCTTAAATTGAGGTTTATGCTAGAAATCCATGATACATGTGTTGCAAAGGTTTAAAAGTGCATATTTGTAAAGACTATAGAAGCATGAGATGTTTTGGCAATGAGCTTTAATACTTATTTGGAAACAAAATGGTTTTAAATACATTGATGGGTGTTTTTTAGATTCCCTCATTAAGCGTATAAGCTTACGCTCTCCTTTCTCATCAATGCAGGAAATTAAGCACTTTTGGATAACGAGCAAGCAAGAGGCAATCCAAGGGCGAAGCTATTTCTAGTACGATTTTATAAATACTTAGTAGTAATAAAAGGCAATGTGACCAAGTTGTAATTAGGAGGGTTGTTTTTGTTACTCCCTAGTTTGGACATGTTTCTTTTGGTACTTTGGACTTGTATGATGCTTTACATCTTTTTGAGGGGTTGGGGTATGTTTTGCATGCTTGGGTAGAGATCATGCTTATAAGATCTTTGTTTGGCTTTGCTATGATGTGAATGATCCTCTACCATGCCTATTTCATTGTGGAAATGTTGCTAGACTCATTATATGATGTTTGTGTAATGTTTGAGGCATGCTAGATCGAGCCAATATGTCATATGTTGGACCAAGAGTTTATTACAGGCCAACTGTACCGGTATGAGTCTTTAGGAATTAGAACGCGGGGTCTATCTCGGCTTAAATCTATGTAAAATTGCACAATCGTATCTATAAAACTTGTATCCATATTGATACACAGAGAAAAAAAATTACAACTAGTGTGGGTACACGAGCAGCCATATCGGTATGCCCTTTAGCTACTGGAATCCCCTATTTTTCATATCAAACAACAATATCAGTACACTTGAGGATCGTACCGATACCCATTTGTAAAATGTACCCGTATCGATATAGGCAAGCAACGTATCGGTACCCCGTTAGTTAATTCTGGTAATATACTTTCTAAAGTTTGAATCTTTGCATTTTAGTCCCTATTTCTTGATCATGCAATTAAATGAGTTTGGATGATTATTTCAAGTTGAAATGTAACCGGTATACATCTAATTTGATTAATTGAGGTTTGGTAACTTCAGATTTAAGTAAGTCATTTTAATTTGACAAAATTACAATTTGGTCCCTAAAATGCATTATTGACCAATTGGATGTCAATTCGTCGCCCGATTTGATTGCGAGATTCACCGCTGCTAGCATGATCACCTTTGGACTTAATTATGCATTTAGATAAGATAAAATGAAAAAATGGACAATTTTCTAAGTAAATCATTTAGGTTTGTCTCGGTAAACCCAATATATCTTGCTTGGTTTGGTCTGGCATCTAGGCCAGGTCAAGGGGGTTACATTTGGTGGTATCAAAGCCAAGTTGTGTTTGTTAGGAGGTGGGTTATGGTTGTTTGAAGTGTTGATGTTGTATGATTCTGTTGAATAGCATGCACGGTGTATAATTTTGTGTTTCTATGTTTGAAATGTGATATGTTGTGGTAAAAGCTTGCAGACACATTGCCTTGTTACTACGAGTGCAAAATGATTTTTGTTTTGAAACATGAGCATATTGGATTCTTGCTTCAAGCTGGCCTAATTGTTTGTTTTATTGCATTATCATGCTTTAGACTCATATTTTTGAGAAATAGGACCAAGACGAGAGACGAGAGCTCATATGAGTAGTGTTGTAGATGGGAATAACGATGAGTTGCCTTCTCCTCCATCGATTCCTCATGTTTGTACTGGAGTTGAGGGTAATGTGCCTCAGGCACCGCAAGGACCAATTTTTGGTGATATGACACCATTGATCTAGGCAATGACTAGAGCGTTTTAGGCAACTATGGCTAGTGTACAAGTACCTGCACTAACACCTGCGGCAGCTATTAATACGAGACTTTTGTTGAAGCGTTTGTGTAGTTTAAGAGGTACAAAGTTTAGGGTTTAGCTCCAAAAGCAGCTGGGGAGTGGTTTACAAGCACCGAGAGGATTTTTGGATAGATAGAGTGTACAGATACTTATAAGCTGGGTTGTATAGTATATTTTCGTCAAGGAGATGCTTATAGTTGGTGGACGATGTCTATGCGGGTATGACACCTTTAGATATGATGTGTGAGTTCTTTTGTGCTGCTTTTTGAAAGAAGTATCTGGGTTCTCGATACCAGGATAAAAAAAAGTGAGAGTTCATGGCGTTGGTCTAGGGTAGCATGACTATGTCAGAATATGACGTACAATTTATTCGGTTGAGCAAGTATGCACTTAAGTTGGTTTCCAATGAGAGTCAGCGATGTGATCATTTCTGATATAGGCTGATCAAGGAAGTGAAGACTTATATACTGGCTACATATTACACAAAGTTTGATGTTTTGGTTTCTAGAGCTAAGGATATAGAGCAGAATCTGGGATTATCCTCTCGTTCAAAGAGTTTTTCTGTCGGGAAGAGGGGTGCTGAGTTGGATGCTAGTAGAGAGCGGTATAAGAAACATCAAGATAGAAGGTACCAGCCTGATCAGAGACGTGGTAAAAGCGGTGTTGAGCGTGGATAGCACAGTCATAACACCTATGTTCAAGCACCTGAGTGTGGGCGGTGTGGTAAGTAACATTCAGGGGAGTGTTGGGGTACTCTTGGTACATGTTGGAACTATGGTTTAGGAGATCACATTAGGCATGATTGTCTGCAGTTGGCTAAGGATGGATAGGCTGCTGCTTTTGTTGTTGTATCACAGAGAGGTCGTAGGAGTAGTTAAGGTAATTTCTAGCGTAGAGAGAAAGTTCAAAGGACTATTGCTCATAGCATGGTGGTTCAACCTGAGGGTGGTGGATCGGCGAGGATCTATGCGCACCGTATGGGAAAGAATGATACAGATGTGATTGTAGGTACTTTACTTTGCAGTTCATTTTGTTACTTTCTTTGATAGATTCTGGTTCTACACATTAATACGTCTTGCACGAGCACGCATGTTTGCTTGATATACCTGTAGAAGTGTTAGATATGGGTATGCGAGTAACTAGTTCTTTTGGGGAGATTATAGTCGCCAGGAGGTTATTTAGGAGATATCTTTTGATGGTTCAAGGTCATGTATTTGTGGATGATTTGATGGAGTTGTCGTTTTATGGTTTTGATGTAATCTTAGGGATGGATTGGTTGATCGAGCATAGAGTTGTGGTCCACTTTGAAACCAAGTGAGTTTCACCAAACTTGCTAAAGATTATAAAGTGGTGGTTATGGGCGAGAATGTTAAATTATTTTCCAATATAGATTCGACTCTAGAAAAGCGCAAAAGTTGTTGGAGCTTAGGGGTCAAGCATATTTGGATTACTTTATGAACCCAAATATGAAGGAGGTGCGTGTTCAGGATATTAGCACTATTTGTGATTTTCCAAGGGTGTTTTCAGAGGAGTTACATGGATTACCACCTGTAAACTCTCTGAGTGAATGCTGGCAAAAGTGGTAAAAGATATGTGTTGGAAAAGTATAAAAACATGCCAAGATGAGTCTTTTGCGTGCAAGTATACACGGTCTGCAAGTAATACAGCTGGTAAGCTGAGTATCGGTCCCATAGAGATTGACTTGGAATTCAATTGCCTTGATTGTTACTTGCCTTAAGAAAAAGGTTGATTTGATTTGAAATTGGTTTTAGAAAATAATTAAAAGTAAAGGAATGAAAGTAAAGTAAAGACGTTGGCAAGGAAGGTGTTTTAATGAATGATGAGCGTTGGCAGGGAATGCCTGGTTTTCACGCTATTCATGCCGTGCCAGCCTTTAACAACAACCTGTCTTGGCATTTTTTGCCGAGCAGATTCAAAATTAGCAAAGCCTCTCTCGATGTTCGTTGCCCTAAATTGATCATGTAAAAACCCCTATATCTCTATAGTGTTTGTTTTTAAATAAACCAATTTGATTAAGATCCAATCTATACTCCTAAGGGGTAGATTTCACTCCCGAAGTAAGTTCATCTACTTGAACGACTTCTCTCGAAGCTTCTCTCCTCAGTATTCAACAACTTATTCATTGCCACCCCAAGTCTATTAAGATATTAAGGAGCAATAGACCAACAGTGCTAGCTCTCGCTTGGCATAGTATTTAGGAAATATTAAAGTATGCTGAATAGTTGAAAACATTGCCAAGGCTGATTTATCATTGAAAACTAAAACATAAAAATAGTGTTCAATGCAAACATCCCCCATCAACTATTAAATTAGTTCATGGTGAGGGATTTAACCAACAACCCACAAATGTTCAAGATCCAAGCTTTTCAGCCAAGTTGGTTGGACCACCCTTCCTAGGTGCAGCCGGTTGTCAATCGTCACACACCAACTCCTCACTCTGATCTTCCTCCTTTTTTTCAAATGCTAGCTTGGTTGGTGTTTAAATAGGCGTGCAAGGAAGCGATAGGATAAGCCCTTGAGTTTGAATTTTAAATGCGCAACGGATAAGATGAGTGATCATCTTATCCAGATTTGAAGTGATAAGGTGATAAGCTGATCAAGTTAGGGCTAACGTCATACTGCCGACACTGCCTTGCCACCCAAGCTTGGCATGAATCTGCCAACCAATCTTGGCACCATCTTATCCTCTATTTTTTTGGAGATTGATCCAATTGTTTGGGTCCAACAGCTTCTTGGCTTGGCATCAAGTTTATTTCTCTGCCAACCGGTGCTTGGCATTGTCTGGTCCATTTATGCCAGCAGTACTCAGCATTCCCTCTAGCATTCCTTCCCAAGGTGCTTTCCTGGGCCAAATCCTATGCCAAACCTGCAAAATTGCCAACAAAACAACCCTTCACACTGGCATAGACAAAACTCTAAACTCTTTATGCAAATGCATGATTCTAAAATGTACCTAAAAACAAGCAAAAGCATTGTAAGATTGGCATTAAAAACATTACTTTTGGAGAGGTAACACACCCCCAAACCTAACTCATTGCGTGTCCTCAAGTAATGCAAACAAAATAAAAACAAAAACTGTGAAAAAGTTACCTCGACAAAATTTTGGTTGAATGCCAATACATGCTGGCATAAAGAATTTGGCTTTATTTCTATCCTCAGTATCTCAGCGTAATAATGCAAAGCATGTAGTAATTCAAGTGCAGCAATATAACTCTAGTCAAAGTTCATGAAAAGGGCATGAGTGTAGGCAATATGCATCAAGTTTCCTTTCACTCCCTTAGACAAATTTTACTACCTAAACTTAGATATATATATATATATATTCATCATTTTTTTCTTTGCCAAAGGTTTCTTGCTGGCATTCATTTATGCTTGCTTCGTGACATTATTTAGCATGAGAGATAAGAGGGAGCATACCACGAATCCCCACCTTAATCTAGACATCACTAGGATTTCTCTTCAACTCATACCCTAAGGTTTTGGACTTGAGAACTAAGAGGGAGCAAACCACGAATCCCCAGTAACTTATTGCCCCTAGGTAGAGGAGAGTTCATTTCATTTTTTTCTTGCCTTGGCAGAACATTGCTACCTTATTTATTTCTTTTTACCCTGGCATCATTTTTTTCTAAATCTGAGCATAGTTTCAAAAAGTCTAAGTTTGCTAAGGAACTAGATACATACTACGTGTTAAGTGTACGTTCAATTCCCTAAACTAGAGATTAATTGCCAAGTAAACCTGGCATACTACGCTGCTGGCATGGCACGACAACTAAAGATTAAAATTTCCTCATTGGACAGACACCTAGATCAAATTAAACTTGCCTAACAAATGCTAACATTTTTCAAAATTAAACCGAGGCAAAAATTTCTTTTTTCTTTTTTTAGTGGTTCAGTATGCATCTATCTAAATGACCAAAATGGCATGGCAATAGAATTTAGACATGAAATGTATGGCATGGCATAAATGTGAGAAAATGCACACACCCAAACCCAAGATGTGCATTGTCCTCAATGCATGAAACAACTCATATATATACAAGAAAAATATAAAAAATTAAAAATGCATGATCATGTAAATGCAATGGAATGAAATGGAAAGGAGTTTAGGAAGAAGATGACTCCCCTTCGGAGACTATTTGCCGTGCGGCATGAGTTTTTCTTCTCACAAATGGCCCTCGATTAGGGGCCATGTGCTTCTTTCTTTTTAGGCTCGGTTTTGAAGCGGCAGTGGAAGCTCCAACTTCCTCATTTTCCTTGGCATGCTCTAATACAGCATGTGCATTGGTGGCATCAGATGGCGTATGTATAGCATGTGTCACTGGCAACTTTGCTTTGGCAGACTTGGCTTTGGTTTCCTTTGTTTAAGTTAAAGAATCAGAACTGGCAGACTCGACTTGAACTAGAGACAACGGAACTGTGGCATCGGACGAGGTATGAACTGGACTATCTGGCATGGCATTTTCGTTGGCAGAGAGCTCGGCAAGGAAGTTTGGAAACTCTGGCACAAAATCAGTTGATAATTTTGTAAGAGCCTCTCTGATCACAACATCCCTGGCCTGGATGTAGTGTCGCATCTTGACATTGAGCTCTCCAACCTTTTCCAGCTTTTGGAGAATAATCTTCTGGCGTTGGTGAATTTGGGACAACATTGCCATTGAATTATCTAGCACAGTTTCTGGCATGGTTGCTGGCGCGGCCCTTGACTCTTTGGGCTTTGGCGTGGGTGCCCTTTCCTTTCCCTTCCCCTTGTCCTTGGGCTCGGTAGCAATAAGATTCCTCTATATAGCAACAGTATTTGTTGTTCCCTTGATCGTTTTCCCTTTATTCGTATCAAGCCTTGGCACACCATGGAGCATACAAATGTTAGAAATCAACAAAGGGAAAAACAAGCTGCCAGTACCTTTCGCTGCACACTTGTATGTTTCCTCAACAATGAGCTTGCCAACATTGATTTTGCGCCCCATAACAATGGAGTGCAATAGGATCATCATTTCTTCTAACATGGTCTCGTTATGGGATGTGGGCACCTGATTCGCCTTGAGAAAGTGACTCCATCCTCTCTATTGGGGCTTCAATGCCAACCTCTTCACCGTACGGTGCCCCTTGGATGACACTATCCATGTCGTGCCAGGCTCGCACAGATCTGCTAGCAGCCTCTTGCTCTTGGCAGCGTTCATTGAATCAACATACTCAAAATACTCATCTCCTGCACCATCCAACTCAAACATATTATTAATATACCCTTCATCGAAACGAACACATTTACCTCTAATCATCAAAATGGCGAATCCTTGGTCACAAGGTGCGCATAGAATTCTTGGACGATTATGGCATAAACCTCCCCTTTTTTCTGGCAAAACTGAGTCCATTTGTGCAAGTTAATCGTAGACGTGACTTCTGGAGGGAAGCCATTGTTCGTCTCTATTTTGAGGTCAAAGTTCTTCTCATAGCAAAAATTCCTCGAGGTAAAATTGGATTCGAACTTTTTCTCGTTCTCCTCATTGAAGAATCACTTGAAGGGGATAGAGGATGAAGCCATTGAAACTCATTGAAGGAACTTGAAATGATGTTGAAAGATGAAGAAAAATACGATTTCGGTTTTGCACTTTCTTATCGAAAATGAAGTAAAAAGTGAGACAGATGTTTGGTTTCTTTAACCGGCAAGGATGAGAAAGTGAAAGGTTTTGGGTTGGTTGAGTGTTTTAGTGGGATTAGTAATTAGGGATAAAGATGGGAAATAAAAAGAATTAATTTAAAAAGAGGTGGAGTGATAAGGTTGAAATGATAAGATAAGGTAAGGATTGGAGTGATAAGGTAATTGATTTGAAATTTTTAAATTTCAACCGAGATTTTGGGCCGCTAGGGTTTAAAGTCAAGTAAAAACAACTCTTTCTCCTATTGAATGGGCTGGTCAAGCTAGGGTTTTTCTCATTCTTCCAAATTTAGCACCGCCGCATGCCAAGTTGTTCTGGCACTATTTCTGGCAGATTTTTCTATTGAAGCGTTAGCCCCTGCCAGCGACCCTGGTAGTGCTCCTGGCATAATGAATCTGCACAACTCAAAGAAAACCTTTCAACACAGTAAAGGAATGAAAACATGAAACTTAAAAAGAAAGAAAAACAATTAAAACCTAAAAATCTAAAAATAAAGAAAAACACTAACCTAATATTTACAAAAGTTCAAACTTGATGGTGTTTTCATGTTACCTCTGACAAGAGGATCACCTCTTTGGCATTGTTCTGATCACCTTCCATGTAGTGCTTCAAACGTTGGCCATTCACCTTAAAGATTTTGCCTGTCTTCAAATTCTTAATGTTCACAGCTCCATGAGAATAGGGCTTCAAAACTTCATAAGGGCCTGTCCATCTTGATCTTAGTTTCCCTAGAAATAACTTAAGCCATGAGTTAAATAACAAAACACATTGGCCTACCTCAAACTGTCTTGGCATTATCCTTTTGTCATGCCAACGTTTTGCTTTTTCCTTGTAGATCCTGGCGTTCTCATAGGCTTGTGTTCTGAATTCCTCCAACTCATTTAGGTCTAGTAACATCTTTTCTCCAGCAGTTCTCCATGCCATGCCAAGTGTTCTGATGGCCCAGTAGGCTTTATGCTCAAGCTCCACTGGCAGATGGCATGGTTTGCCGAAAACAAGTCGAAATGGTGACGTACTCAAAGGAGTTTTAAATGCAATCTTGTAAGCCCACAAGGCCTCTTCTAGTCTCAAGGACTAGTCCTTCCTTGATGGATTAACAATCTTCTCTAGAATGTTCTTAATCTCTTTATTTGAAATCTCGGCTTGCCCGTTTGTTTGTGGATGATATGTCATGGCAATTCTCTACTGTATACCATACCTGCACAAAGCTTTAGAGATTAGATTACACTTAAAATGGGTGCCCTCATCGTGAATAATCACTCTAGGGGTGCCAAATCTAGTAAAAATGTGTTTATGTAAGAACTTGGCAATAGCCTTGGCATCGTTCGTTGGCAGGGCAACAGCTTCTACCCACTTAGATGCGTAGTCAATAGCCATAATAATGTATACATTACCGAATGAGGGTGGAAAAGGAACCGTAAATTCTATCCCTCATACGTCAAATAAATTCATAGGCATAATGTTTTGAAGTGGTAGTTGGTGTCTTCCAGAGATGTTTCCTGTTTGTTGGCATCGATCAGATACCTTGGCATACTCGTGGTATCCTTATATAGTGTAGGCCAAAAGAATCCTGACTACAGTACCTTGGCAGCAGTCTTTACCCCAGCAAAGTGACCTCCATATGGTGCGGCATGGCATAGATGCAATATGTTATGTTGTTCATCCTCATGCACACACCGGCGGATCACTTGGTCAGCACACTGTCTGAACAATATTGGATCATCCCAATAGTATTGCCTAACTTCCCACAATAACCTCTTCTTGGCATTGTATGCCAAGTCTGGTGGCAGAATGTTACTTACCAAGTAGTTGACAATGTCATCATACCATGGCACGTCATTAACTGTAAGCAAATATTCGTCAAAAATTTTATCTCTTATAAGATTGGTCTTACCATCTTCAAGATGATGCTCTAAACGTGAGAGATGATCAGCTACTAGGTTTTCACTGCCCTTCTTTTCTCGGATCTCAAGGTCGAATTCTTGAAGTTTGAGTGTCCATCGGATTAGTCTGGGCTTGGCATCCTTCTTTGCCAAGAGATACTTCAATGTTGAATGAGCTGTAAAAACCACAACTTTGTTAACAATTAAATAAGATCTAAATTTGTCAAAAGCAAATACAACCGCAATAAATTCTTTCTCGGTAGTAGAGTAGTTTAGCTGTGCTTCGTTCAAAGTTCAATTGGCATAGTAGATGGCATGGAAAACCTTGCCATGCCTTTGTCCCAAGACTACTCCAACGGCATAGTCGTTGGCATCACGCATGAGCTCGGAGGGCTCATTCCAGTCCGGTGCCACAACTATAGGGGCATTGATTAACTTTTCTTTAAGCTCCTAAAATTCTCTCAAACAGGAATCGCCAAATGCAAAAGTGGCATCATGTTCTAACAACAAGCATAAAGATTTAGCAATTTTGAAAAGTCTGTAATAAAACGCCAAAAAAAACTTGCATGTCCTAAAAAACTTTTTATTCCTTTGACACTCGTTGGAGGCGGTAGCTGTTTAATTACCTCAACTTTTGCTTGATCCACTTCTAACCCTCTCTCAGTTACCTTGTGCTCGAGAACAATGCCCTCCTTCACCATGAAGTGGTATTTTTTCCCAATTCAACACTAGGTTTGTCTCTATGTATCTCTTCAAGACTTGCTCAAAACTCTGAAGGCATTCCTCAAATATTTTGCCAAACATTGAGAAATCATCCCTGACCACTTCCATGTTATGCTCGATCATATCGAAAAAAATGGGCATCATGCAATGTTGAAATGTTGACGGTGCATTACATAGGCCGATTGGCATCCTTCTAAACGCAAACGTCCCATATGGGCATATGAACGTGGTTTTTACTTGATCATCAGCGGCGATGGCAATCTGATTATAACCTAAATAACCATCCAAAAATAATAGAAAGCTTTACCTGCCAATCTGTCTAGCATCTGATCAATGAATGGCAATGGGAAGTGGTCATTCCTGGTGGCATTGTTCAGCCTCCTATAGTCTATGCACACTCCCCATCCTGTGATTGTTCTGGAGGGGATTAACTCAGCTTCACTATTTTGTACCACGGTCATGCCACCCTTCTTTGGCACGCATTGCACCGGGTTAACCTAAGAGCAATCAGAAATGGGATATATAATCCCAGCATCAAGCCATTTTATGATCTTTTTTTCACTACCTCTTTCATGCTTAGGTTTAGCCTTCTCTGGCCTTCAATGGTCCTGCCATGGTACTCCTCCAAGATAATCTTATGCATGCAAATGGTTGGGCTAATACCTCTGATGTCTGCAAAGGTCCGCCCTAATTCTTGCTTATAATCGCGTAATATTGTCAACAATCTTGCCTCCTGATCATTAGTGAGACCAGTGGCAATGATCACCGGCAGAGTTGAGTGTTCAACTAAATAAGCATACTTCAAGTGATCTGGCAGTGGTTTCAGTTCCAACGTTGGTGGCTCCTCAATTGATGGTTTAGGTGCCTTGATTTCTCTGCCGGCCAACTGTAGTGGCTCAAAATAACTCGCCTCTTCAGCCTCCAAGACCGGTTCTTCTAGTTCCTCAAACAGATCTGCTATGCCATCTAAATTGTTGGCATCAAATTCTGTATCCTGGCATAATTGTGTCGTGTCCAAAGTGTAAATGGACTCCATCTCCTCTGCTTGGCACTGATCAAGTTCATATGCACATTTCAAAGCTTGAAACACATTAAATGTAACATGATGGTCATTCATGCGCATTGTTAGTTCCCCTTGGCAAGAAAAGGTCTCCCCGAAATAAACGAGACATTAATTTCAGCCTCATAATCCAAAATGATAAAATCAGCTAGAAAATTAAAATTGTCTACATTTACCAGCACATCCTCAATCTTACCCTTGGGATGTGCATAGGATCGGTCTGCCAGCTGAAGTGTCACCGTGGTAGGTTTTGCTTCTATGCCAAGCTTCCGAAAAACTAACATCGGCATCAAGTTAATGCTAGCTCCTAGGTCGCACAGTGCCTTGCCCATGAATTTGTTGCCAATGGTGCAGGGAATAGTGAAACTTCCCAGATCTTTTAGCTTTGGTGGCAATCGGTTTAGGATCATAGAACTACATCCTTCGATTAGAGCTACCGTTTCAAAGTCTCCCAACTTTTTCTTTTTGGACAGAATGTCCTTCACAAATTGACATAGTTGGGCATTTGTTCAAGGGCTTCTACCAATGGAATGTTGATTTGCAATTGCTTAAGAACCTCTAAGAAGCGCTTGAACTGCTGATCTTGCTTATGCTTTTGAAGCCTTGCTGGAAATGGTGGTGGCAGATAAATACGTGCCTGCTCTGCTGGCTTTGCCAACGCAGTGCTGGCATTAGTGTGTTGTCTGGCATCAGTTTTTGCATCGATTATGGCATTAGTTCTGGCATCATCTGTTTTTGCTTCCTCTTTCTCTGCTTCCCTGGTATTATCTGCTGGCACAGGCTTTTCAACTTGGCAATTAATTGGCTGCTTAGCAACCTTCTCCATCTCGCACTGCTTACCACCCCGAAGAGTTATAGCTTTGCACTGCTCATTGTCTTTGTGCTGAGCATCTTCCGTGTCACTTAGCAATGCTCCATTGGGTCGATTACTGAGTGCACTGGTAATCTGCACAAGCTGAACTTCCAAATTTCTAATTAATGCTGCCAAACTCTGGATTGTGGTATCATTCCTCTCTATGTACTCTGTGAGTGTGCCACCTTGGTTGAGTCTCTGCCCTTGTTGAAAATTATTTTGGGCTTTCTATGGCTTGGCATTCTGATAGAATGCTGGCATGGCATTGTTATTCTGCCTCTGGGTATTCTGGGGTTGGGCATTGTACTGGTTACCTCCTTGGTTTCCCTATGCTAAACTAGGGTGTTGTCTCCAACCTGCATTGTAAGTATTGGAGTTAGGATTATAGTAACGATTAACATTGCCAACAAAATCTACCAATTCAAGGTTGGCATGGCATTCATCCACATGATGACTCTCTCCACAAATTGTACAAAAATGATCTAATTCTTTGACTTCTTAGGACTCGTTGTTCTTTTGCAAAATTCTTACCATGCTAGTAAGGTTGGAAATCTCAGCATGAATGGACGTTAGTTCATCAACTGAAATTTCCCATTGGTTTTAGTTTCGGTCCCAAGTCTTGCAACAGGATATTCAAAATCATTGATTACAATCCTCTTTAAAATGTCAACAGCCTCGGTATATGTTTTGTCAAGCAATGAACCGGCTACTGAAGCATCAACAACAGTCCTTGTTTGTGCGTTAAGCCCATTGTAAAAGGTTTGGATTTGGGTCCAATTTGGGAATCTATGCATAGTACACCTTCTCAATAGGTCCTTAAATCGTTCCTAGGCATCATATAAGGTCTCATCCTCAGCCTACCTGAATGTAATGATCTCACCCCGCAGCTTGACAGTGAGTGTTGTCGGCTGGAACCTTGTCAAGAACTTTTGGCATAAGTCCTCCCATGAAGTAACTAAGCCAGGTGGTAAGGAATTAAGCCAAGCCTTTGCTCTGTCTCTCAAAGAGAAAGTAAATAACTTTAGCTTCACGGTATCTTCAGGTACTCCATTTTGTTGAAATAAGTGGCAAATGTCCATGAACTGCTTTAGATGTTACCTCGGATCTCCAGTGAGTTCTCCATCAAACTGGCCTACATTCAAAAGAGTTTGAACCATTACCAGCTTAAGTTCAAAATTGACAGCATTTACCTCTGTGCCAACAAATCCTAGCATCAAATTGTCAATGGTTTGTGCCGAATGTTCTCTAATAGGTCTCTTATTAACAACTGGGACAGCAGGTGGTGGTGGTATCTCATTGTTGAGTGGATTTCCTCCATTGTTCACCACACCATTCCCTTCATTACCTTGGCTTTGCATCTCTCAAAATCTTCTTTTTAACCTCCGCAAGGTTTTCTCAATTTTCGGATCGTATGGTCAACTGTGCACCACAGGATGGCTTCTAGTCATACACCAACAAAAATAAATAAAAAATAAAAATAACAAAAGACAAGTAAAAATTTAAAAACAAATAATTTCGTTGCAATCCCCGGCAACGGCGCCAAAAACTTGTAGACTCCCTAAGTGAATGCTGGAAAAAGTGGCAAAAGATATGTGTTGGAAAAGTATAAAAACGTGCCAAGATGAGTCTTTTGCATGCAAGTATACACGGTCTGTAAGTAATACATCTGGTAAGCTGAGTATCGATCCCACAGAGATTGACTTGGAATTCAATTGCCTTGATTATTACTTGCCTTAAGAAAAAGGTTGATTTGATTTGAAATTGGTTTTGGAAAATAATTAAAAAGTAAAGGAATGAAAGTAAATTAAAGATGTTGGCAAGGAAGGTGTTTTAATGAATGATGAGCGTTGGCAGGGAATGCCTAGTTTTCACGCTATTCATGTCGTGTCAGCCTTTAACAACAACCTGTCTTAGCATTGTTTACCGAGCAGATTCAAAATTAGCAAAGCCTCTCTCGATGGTCATTGCCCTAAATTGATCATGTAAAAACCCCTATATCTCTATACTGTTTGTTTTTAAATAAACCAATTTGATTAAGATCTAATCTATACTCCTAAGGGGTAGATTTTACTCCCGAAGTAAGTTTATCTACTTGAACGACTTCTCTCAAAGCTTCTCTCCTCAGTATTCAACAACTTATTCGTTGCCTCCAAGTCTATTAAGATATTACGGAGCAATAGGCCAACAGTGCTAGCTCTCACTTGGCATAGTATTTAGGAAATATTAAAGTATGCCGAATAGTGAACACATTGCCAAGGCATATTTATTATTGAAAACTAAAACATAAAAATAGTGTTCAACGCAAACATCCCCCACCAACTATGAAATTAGTTCGTGGTGAGGCACTTAACCAAAAAACCACAAACATTTCCCAAGTACATCATTTAAAATAAAATAAAATAACTTGAAAGAGAAAATGGGCTAGAAGGGGTCTCTCAATGCAACCCTTCAAGATCCAGGCTTCTCGGCCAAGTTGGTTGGACCACCCTTCCTAGGTGCAGCCGATTGTCAATCGTCACACACCAACTCTTCACTCCGATCTTCCTCCCATCTTTCAAATGTTAGCTTAGTTGGTGTTTAAATAGGCGTGCGATGAAGCGATAGGATAAGCCCTTAAGTTTGAATTTTAAATGCGCAAGGGATAAGATAAGTGATCATCTTATCCAGATTTGAAGTGATAAACTGATAAGGTGATAAGCTGATCAGGTTAGGGCTGACGTCATACTAACGACACTACCTTGGCATCCAAGCTTGGCATGAATCTGCCAACCAATCTTGGCACCATCTTATCCGCTATTTTCCGGAGATTGATCCAATTGCTATCTTTTCGGAGCCTGGTCATTTCCTATTTTTTTTGGGTCCAACAGCTTCTTAGTGTGGCATCAAGTTCACTTCTCTGCCAACCGGTGCTTGGCATTGTCAGGTCCATCTATGCCAACAGCACTCGGCATTCTCTTTGTCATTCCTTCTTGAGGTGCTTTCCTGGGCCAAATCCTATGCCAAACCTACAAAATTGCCAACAAAACAACTCTTCACACTGGCATAGACAAAACTCTAAAGTCTTTATGCAAATGCATGATTCTAACATCCTAATACAACTAAATGTACCTAAAAACAAGCAAAAGCATTGTAATATTAGTACTTTTGGAGAGGTAACACCACCAGATAAGGAGGTAGATTTTTGCATTGAGATGTATACAGATAAAGCTCTAGTGTTGATTGCACTGTATCGCATGTCATCGAAGGAGTTGAAGATGGAACTTCAGGCGTTGTTGGATCGTGGTTTCATCTGACCTAATGTGTCACCATGGGGGGCATCAATGTTGTTCATGAAAAAGAATGATGGCATAGTGAGAATGTATATTGATTATCGGCAACTGAATAAGTTGACTATTAAGAATAAGTATCCTTTGCCGAGGATCGATAATTCGTTCGATCAGTTTTGGGGTGCTACGGAGTTTTCTAAGATTGATTTGAGATTTGGGTATTATTAGTTGAAAGTCAAGGATAAATACGTGCCCAAGATAGCTTTTTGCAGATGTTACGGGCATTATGAGTTCTTAGTGATTCCGTTTGGGTTGACTAATACACCCACAGCTTTCATGGACATGATGAATCGGGTATTCCATAAATTCTTGGATCAATTTATGGTAGTGTTCATTGATAACATTCTCGTGTACTCTCGCACCGAGGAAGATCATGATCAACACCTACGGATTGTGTTGCAAGTTTTGTTGGATAATAAGCTTTATGCCAAGTTGATTAAGTGTGAGTTTTGGATTAAAGAAATAGTTTTTCTTGGTCATGTTGTTTTGGCGGAAGGTATCCATGTGGATCCGTAGAAGATTGAGGCAGTTGTGAATTGGAAGTAACCTAAGTCGGTGATGGAGGTTCTTAGTTTCTTAGGGTTAGCAAGTTATTATCGTTGCTTCGTGGATGATTTTTAAAGGTTGTTGCTTTTTTGACAAAGTTGTTACAAAAGGATGTAAGTTTTGAGTGGACATAGAATAGACAACAAGCTTTTGATAAGTTGAAGGAAGCTTTGACGCAAGCTCCGATCTTGATTCAACCTGAGTTGGGGAATGAGTTTGTATTTTATAGTGATGCATCCTCTCTTGGTTTGGGGTGTATGTTGATGGAAGAGGGTAAAGTTGTGGCTTGTTCATCTAGGCAGTTGAAGGTGCACGAGCGTAATTATCTTACGTATGATATAGAGCTTGTTGTGGTATTGTTTACGTTGAAAATTTGGAGGCATTATATGTATGGTGAGAAGTGTATTGTGCATACGGATCATAGGATTTTGAAGTATCTGATGTCGCAAAAGGAGTTGAATCTTAGGCAACATAGATGGTTAGAATTGTTCAATGATTATGATTTGACGATTAAGTATCATCCGGGTAAGGCTAATGTTGGCTGAGTTGCAAGTGAAGCCATCATTGTTACAGTTGATCAAGGAGAACCAATCGTATGAATATTCGTTGTTACCGCATGTTAAAGATATTATGGACGGTAATCAGATAGATTTTTGTTTAACGATGAAGGTGTTTTGTGCTTTAAGAGTCGACTGGTTGTGCTGAAAGATAAGGAGTTAAGGTGTACTATCTTGACCAAAGCTCATTCGAGTCCTTTTGCCATGCATCTAGGAAGTACAAAAATGTATCAGGATTTGAAGAATGAATATTTTTGGGTTGGTTTGAAAAAGGATGTGGCTGATTTTGTTGCTCGATGTATGGTATGTTAGCGTGTTAAGGTTGAGCATCAGTTTCCTTCTAGGTTGTTACAACCGTTGAGGATTTCAGAATATAAGTGGGAGAGAATTACTATAGATTTATGATCGGTTTGCCTTTGACACCGTCAAAGAATAATTATATGTGGCTGATTAAGGATAGTTTTACGAAGTGCGCACATTTCTTGTCCATACATATCACGTATACTTTGGATAAGTTGGCAGAGTTGTATTTTGCAAAAATTGTGAGGTTGCATGGGGTGCCTAAGTTTATAGTATCGGATAGGGATCCGTAATTTACAGCGAGGTTTTTGGAGTGTTTGTATAAGGCTTTGGGTACGCGGTTGAATTTTAGTACTTTGTATCATCCTCAAACGAATGGTCGGTCTGAACACATTATCCAAGTGTTGGAGGATATGTTACAGTGTTGCATCATTGATTTTCAAGGAATATGGGAGAAGTAACTATCGTTGGTGGAGTTTGCCTATAACAATAGTTATCATGCTAGTATTCAAATGGCTCCGTATGAAGCTTTGTATGGTAAGAGGTGTCGTACGCCACTTTGTTGGGCTGAGGCGAGAGAGAAGTTTGTTTCCCTACCTTGTATGCTAAAAGACACTACTGAAAAGGTGAAGCTTATTGGTGACCGGTTAAAGGTGGCTATGGATCGGCAAAAGTCTTATGCTGACTTGAAGCGTTTGGAGATTGAGTTTGTGGTTGGGGATAGAGTATTTCTTAAGGTTTTGCCTTGGATGAAGGTAATAAGGTTTGTACGTAAGGGCAAGTTGAGTCTAAGGTTCATTGGGCCTTATGAGGCGTTAGACCGTGTTGGTCCCGTTGCTTATAGGTTAAGGTTGCCTGTAGAGTTTGAGAAGATATATGATATTTTCCATGTATTGATGCTTCAGAGATATAGATCAGTCCCATCGCATGTGATGCTTGTTGAGGAGATTGAGTTGAATCCAGATTTGACCTATAATGAGGAGCAGGTGGAAATTCTAGATTCTAGCAGCAAGGTTCTTCGTGGAAAGACCATTGAGTTGGTAAAGGTGATGTGGTGACATCGTGGAGTAGAGGAAGCTACGTGGGAAAGTAAGGAGGACATGTAGAGTTGAGGGCAATGTTTGCTCGGTTGAGTGTGACACGAGATGGTAGTTTGTTGGCTGAGTTGCAAGTGAAGCCATTGTTGTTACAATTGATTAAGGAGAAGCAACCGTATGATGATTCGTTGGTACCATATGTTAAGGATATTACTGATGGTAATCAGACAAATTTTTGTTTCAATGATGAAGGTATTTTGTTCTTTAAGAGTCGAGTGGTTGTGCCGAAAGAGTAGGAGTTAAGGTGCACTATCTTGACCAAAGCTCATTCGAGTGCTTTTGCAATGCATCCGGGAAGTACAAAGATGTATCAGGATTTGAAGAAGGAATATTTTGGGTTGGCTTGAAAAAGGATGTGGCGGATTTTGTTGCTCGATGTATGGTATGTCAATGTGTTAAGGTTGAGCATCAGCTTTCTTCTGGGTTATTGCAACCGTTGAAGATATCATAATAGAAGTGGGAGAGAATTACTATACATTTTGTGACCGGTTTGCCTTTGACGCCATCAAAGAAGAATTATGTGTGGGTGATTATGGATAGATTTACGAAGTATGCACATTTCTTGTCTGCACATACAACGTATACTTCAGATAAGTTGGCGGAGTTGTATATTACGGAAATTGTGAGGTTGCATAGAGTGCCTAAGTTTATAGTATCAGATAGGGATCTGCCTTTTATAGTGAGGTTTTGGGGGTTTTTGCGTTAGGCTTGGGGTATGCAGTTGAATTTTAGTACTTTGTATCATCCTCAAATGGATGGTCAGTCTGAATGCGTTATCTAGGTGTTGGAGGATATGTTGCAATGTTGCATCATTGATTTTCAAGGAACGTGCGAGAAGCAACTACCGTTGGTGGAGTTTTCCTATAACAATATTTATCAGGCTAGTATTCAAATGGCTCTATATGAAGCTTTGCATAGTAGGAGGTGTCGTACGCCACTTTGTTGGGCTAAGGCGAGAGAGAAGTATTTTCCCTGCCTGATGTGCTGAAAGACAATAATGAAAATGTGAAGCTTATTGGTAACCAATTGAAGGTGGCTTCGGATCGGCAAAACTCTTATGCTGACTTAAAGCACCTGGAGATTGAGTTTGCTGTTGGGGATAAAGTGTTTCTTAAGGTTTTGAATTGGAAGAAGGAAATGAGCTTTGGACGTAAGGGCAAGTTGATTCCAAGGTTCATTGGGCCTTATGAGGTGTTAGAGCATGTTGGTCCAGTTGCTTATAGGTTAAGGTTGCCTGTAGAGTTGGAGAAGATATATGATATTTTCCATGTATCGATTCTTCGGAGCTATAGATCAGACCCATCGCATGTGAAGCCTGTTGAGAAGATTGAGTTGAATTTGGATTTGACCTATGATGAGGAGCCAGAGAAAATTTTGGATTCTAGCAGTAAGGTTCTACGTGGAAAGACCATTGAGTTGGTAAAGGTGTTGTGGCGACATCATGGAGTAGAGAAAGCCACGTGGGAAAGTAAGGAGGACATGAAGAAGATGTTTCCTTATCTTTTTTCGTCAGGTAAATTTTGAAGACGAAATTTCTTAAGTGGGGGAGAGTTTTAATGCCCCGAATTTGGGCCTAGATGTTAGCTAGATCGATTAGATGATTTAGGGGAACCAGATTAGGTGATTCGAGCTAGTTTCGGGAATTAGTTCATAATAAATTGATTTTTGCTAAAATAAAATATGGAAAAATATTAGAAAATGTTTAATTAGTATTCTAAGGGTTTTGGGAAACTCAATTGGTGGAAATAAAATTGGATTTTTGGACATTCTGGTCTGGTGACTAAAATGTAAAGTTTTCAAAATTGTTTTGGCTACTAAATCGTAAAAGGGTCAAAACTTAGAATCTTTAAGGAGCTAATTTGCCTAAGTTTTTTGTAATGCCCCAATATTTTCTTGGTGACTAAAATATAAATTTTTAAAGATTGGTGGTTTTAGTTTAGTGACCAAAATGAAAATTTTGAAAGTTTAGGAGTTAAAGTATAAAGTTTGGAAAAGTTCAGGGGCTAAATTGTAATTTATAAAAGTTATATAAGTTAACCTCGTAAATGAATAGTTCACCCCCAAGAGTGACACTTTCGTGTTACTCGGATTTTTCATACAGAGTGTGTATTAGTGGCTATAAAGCTTTAAAGTTCGTAGGAAGAAATTTTGAAAATCGTATTGAGTGAAATTCGAATATTTGGATCGAATAAATGCCATAAATAAAAATATAAGATATTTTGGGACATGGACAGTTAGATTGGAACCAATTTGGTTCAATTTTAATGGAATAGCAATTTTTAAGTCTTGTTGTAAATACAAGCTAGTTGGAGGGCAAATTGGACAATTGCCATGAATGGCATTTTTGAAATATTTTGAAACTTTAAGGGCAATGTTGAAAGGTCAAAATACACATGGATGAGATCTTGGCCATTGGATAAAAAGGGTAAAGTAGTAATTTCACTATGTAAAATGAATTAAAAATTCATTTTATTTTAAGCATGTGGATTTATATTCAAAAGATGAGCAAAATATTCTCATCTTTTTTCTTGGCCTTTTCGAAACTAGAAAAACAAGGGGGAACTAGGGTTTTTCAATTCTCAAGTCCAAAATTCAATGATCAAAGTTAGAATCAAGGTATGTTGCTTTGAGAAAAAAAATGATCTATGCGTCATGCTCTTTCTTTTGATAGTAATTTTGTTTGATTAAGTTGAGTATAAGTTATGTCATGGATGAAGATGATTATGGAAATTGATAGTAGATGATGAAATTAAGGTTGTCTTGTGTAGAATTAATGTTATAAAAATGGAATCAAGCTTGAAATTGGATTAATTCCATGTTTGAAGTTATAAACCCTAACCCTAAGATTTAGGGGTTTTGGTTAGGGAATCAAATTGAAGATGATGTTGGAAGTTTAATTTTGATGTTTGGAGTGGAGCTTTGCATCACTGCCTCTTTTGGGAAAGTACCGAATCGACAGGTTAATTTGAGTACGTATGACATCCATGTTTTTTATAGTGGCATGTACTAACTAAACCTGTCTTTCTGATAAAATATTAAAATCGGGTACGTAATAGTTTTATGAACCTTTCATAGTTGATAAACATATTTACTGTTTATCATTATATGTTTTAATATGACTATGATATTTAATTAAAAAGTTTTACTATCGGGAATTAAATTATTATTTTATTTATAAAATAGATAAAGTTGAGCGTGCTTGAATCAGGGAAATTTCAAGATGGCTGACCACTTGGGAAGTTATTTTAAAAACTTTTAAATTACCCTGATTTTTAAGTTAAAAGATGTTTTTAAAAGTCTGTGATATCTCTGACTCGTGTTCAATGTACGGATACGGTAAGGGGGTGTTACATTTATTGGTATCAGAGCCACAGGTTTAGCCGGTTCTGGAGTAATTTGAACTCAAAGGAAGTGTTTAAAAGTGTACATGCCACTAGGATATTGTATTACTTGAAAATGATACTTTTTTTTATTGATGCAATTGCTTATTAGTTTAAGTATATGTTATGAGTACAGATGTTGAAGGAGTAGGATCCCGACATGCTACTCAACAAGTGGGGCCTAAGAATGCTCCAGAAGTAGTGGAGGAAGTACAACAGCCTGTCCAACAAGAGGCTAGTACACCTGCACTGGAAATACCGCTACAAGACTGGGGTACGTTTTTGCAAGCCCTGGACGCGATAATTAATAGACCTCCTCGAATTTCTGTTCCAAAGGAGTTAAAGAAGTTGCAGGCTTCTGATTTTAAAGGCGACGTCGATAGGGATCCTATGTTGGTAGATCTTTGGTTAAACGACATACAAACAATATTGTCTCGTGTTGGGTGTGATGAACGAGGAAAAGTGGAAGGAGTTGTTTCCTTGTTGAAAGAGCAAGCATGGATATGGTGGAATAATGTCACTGCTCGTGTTCAAGAAGAGGCGAATTGGCAGTTTTTCCTCTGTGAGTTTAGGAGGAAATATATTGGAGATTCCTTCATTCGGGAAATGAGGCAGCGGTTCCTGGATCTTAAACAGGGAGATCGCTCGGTGTATGAATATGAATGTGAGTTTAATAGATTGAGTAGGTTTGCTTCTGAACTGCTACCGGATGAGAGAGCCATTATTGATAGTTTTATACGCGGATTAGATGCCAGATATCAAGAGGTGTTAGTGGCAATTATTCCAAAGACTTTCAAGAAGCAGTTAATAGAGCCAAAGCAATGGAGATTGTCCGGGAAAAAGCTAAAAAGAATCACAGAGCCAGAAAAGGGGTGCTGAGACATTTTTTGCTTCGCGATCATCGAAGCGGGGTAAAAGATATTCCCAGCAAGGGAAATATGGATTTTCATCATCTCGGCGACAAACAAGTCAAGCTAGAAAGTTCAAAAATACTACGACAACATCAAGGAATTTTAGAGATAGATAAGGTCCTCCCATATGCAAGGATTGTAACAGAAAACATTATGGTGAGTGTCGGAGGATTATAGGAGCATGTTTTAATTATGGAGAAATGAGACATTTTGTTCGTGATTGCCCATCTTGGGAGGACAGATTAGTTCAAACTGAAAGATTTGTTGGTATGCAAAGAGGTCGAGGCCGAGGATCTGTAGGATCATTCAGAGCGGGTTCTCGAAAAGAGACTGAAGCTTCTGTGGATCGAGGTGATAGAGCTTCAGCAAGAGTACATCATCTCCGTACACAAGATGACAAAAATGACAAAGAAAAACCCAATATTGTTACAGGTACTTTTCAACTTTATGGTCAACCTGTATTTGTTCTGATAGATACTGGATCTACACACTCTTACGTTAGTTCTAGATTAGCTCAGGAAAGAGGAATTCCTTTAGAACTAACTCAGAGTGATGTGATAGCCATAAACCCTATAGGCCAAAGTGCTCGGGTAACTAAAGTAAGTAGGAAATGTCCGTTTAAAGTTCAGGGAATTGAATTCCCAGCTGACTTGTTGAAACTGCCTTTTAGTGATGTTGAGATTATTTTGGGCATGGATTGGCTTCATGCCTATGATGCTATAGTAAGGTATTGCCAACAGCAGTTGATTTTAAAGACTGCAGATGGCTCAGAGATTATAGTATTGGGCGAAGGGTCTCAATGTATAAAGAATGTAATTTCGGCTTTTAAAGCAAGAAACTTTTGGAGCGGGGTTGTAAGGCTTTTCTAGCCCATGTAGTGGATACTAAGAAGATTAATAAAGACCTAAGTGCGATTCCGACAGTTCAGGATTTTCCTGAGGTATTTCCATAAGAGTTACCAGGATTACCTCCAGAAAGACAAGTTCAGTTTGGAATCGAGGTTATTCCTGGTACTAAACCATTATCCATGGCTCTATATAGAATGGCACCTGCAGAATTGAGAGATTTAAAATCACAGTTGCAAGAGTTATTAGATAGAGGATTTATACGTCCTAGTACATCACCCTGGGAAGCTCAGGTGTTATTTGTCAAAAAGAAAGATGACTCGCTGCGACTGTGTTTTGATTATCGATAGCTGAACAATGTGACCATAAAGAATAAGTATCCATTGCCGAGAATAGAAGATTTATTTGATCAACTGAAAGGAGCAACAATATTCTCTAAAATTGATCTTCGGTCTGGTTATTATCAACTGAAGGTCAAGGAGGAGGATATTCCAAAAACAACATTTTTAATGAGGTATGGGCATTATGAATTTTGTTGAGATGCCATTTGGCCTTACAAATGCTCCAGCAGCTTTTATGGATTTAATTAACCGAGTATTTCAGCCGTATCTCGATCAATTTGTTGTAGTCTTCAATGATGACATATTGGTGTATTCAAGACTAAAGAAGATCATGATACACATTTGAGGATGGTATTACAGACTTTGAAGGGAAAGAAGTTATATGCTAAGCTCTCAAAATGTGAGTTTTGGTTATCTGAAGTGGCTTTCTTGGGTCATATTGCTTCAGCTGAAGGGATTAGAGTGGATCCTAAAAATATACAAGCTATTGTGGAGTGGAAAGTTTCCAAGAATATTACTGAAGTCCGTAGTTTCTTGGGACTTGCTGGATATTATCGAAGGTTCGTGAAAAACTTTTTGATAATAGTTGCTCCACTTACAAAGTTATTGAGAAAGAATGTTCCATTTGTTTGGACAGAAAAGTGCCAAGAAAGTTTTGATCAGTTAAAGAAAATTTTGACAGAAGCTCCAGTTTTAGTACAGCCCGAATCGAGAAAGGAGTTTACTTTGTATAGTGATGCATCTCATAGTGGATTGGGGTGCGTACTAATGCAAGAGGGAAAGGTAATTGCTTATGCTTCTCGGTAATTAAAGCCGCATGAAAGGAACTATCCGACCCATGATTTAGAGCTGGCAGCTGCAATTTTTGCTCTAAAAGTGTGGCGACATTATCTCTATGGTGAACGTTGTCATGTATATACGGATCATAAGAGTCTAAAATATTTGATGACACAAAAAGATTTGAATTTACAAAATGAAGGTGGCTAGAGCTGATAAAGGATTAAGATCTGATCATTGATTACCACCCAGGACGAACAAATGTTGTAGCATATGCTTTGAGTCGGAAAACATTTGCTACATTACAAGCTTTAAATGCGCAGCTTAAAGGGAGACTTGATGGTTCGTTGTTAGTCGAGCTGCATTTGAGATCATCATTATTAGATCAAATTAAAGAGAGTCAGCAATGAGATGAAGTTTGTAAAACCAAGATAAAGCAAGTGAAATCATGTGGAATTAAAATTTTTGAGATTAAACCTGATGGGTGCCTCTATTATAAGGATAAAGTGTATATTCCTGAAGATGCTGAGTTGAAACAGGATTTGCTTATTGAGGCACACTATAGTCCCTTGACTATGCATCCTGGAGGACACAAGATGTATCAAGATTTGAAGAATCGATATTGGTGGCCAGGTATAAAAAGAATGATATTAGAGTTTGTTGCCTAGTGTTTGACTTGTCAACAGGTAAAGCCTGAGCATCAAGTACCATCAGGAAAGTTACAACCTATTTCTATTTCGCAGTGGAAGTGGAAGTGGGATAGAATTATTATGGATTTTGTGGCAGGACTACCATTGACCCCTAGCAAGAGAGATTCTATATGGGTAATTGTGGACAGGTTAACTAAATCTGCTCACTTTATACTAGTTAGAACAGATTATCAGATGAGTAAGTGTGCGGAGTTGTATATTAAAGAAATTGTCTGACTGCATGGAGTGCCTGCATCCATAGTATCGGATCGAGATTTGAAGTTCACATCAAGATTTTGGAAAGCGTTGCACAGAGCTTTGGGGACAAGATTGAACTTCAGTACTGCATTTCATCCTCAAACAGATGGTCAGTCTAAAAGGATAATTCAGATACTTGAGGATATGTTAAGAGCATGTATAATTCAATTTTAAGGATCATGGGAAAAGTACTTGCCATTAGTAGAATTTTCTTACAATAATAATTATCAGACAAGTATTCAAATGACACCTTATGAAGCTCTTTATGGTCGAAAGTGCAGATCACTATTGAACTGGTTTGAGTTGCATGATCGTGTTGATTAAGCCAGATATGCTGCAAGAGATGGAGGAAAAGGTTAAGATTGTGCAAGACAATCTTAGAAAGGCCGCTGATTGACAAAAATCTTATGCAGATTTGAAAAGAAAGGACATTCAGCTTGAAGTTGGAGAAAAAGTGTTTTTGAAAGTTTCTCCTTGGAAGAAAATGATGAGATTTGATTGTAAACGTAAGTTAAGTCCCAGATATATTGGACCATATGAAATACTGAAAAAGGTTGGTCCTGTGGCATATCAGTTAGCTCTTCCACTGGACATGAGTAAAATTCATAATGTTTTCCATGTTTCGATGCTTCAGAGGTATATATCAGATCCATCACATGTAATTGTACCATAGGAAATTGAGTTGCAATCAAACTTGACATATGAAGAAGAACCAGTAAAGATACTAGCCTACGGTGTTAAAGAATTAAGGAATAAGCAAATTCCATTGATGAAAATCCTTTGGTGCAAATCACAAAGTGGAGGAAGCAACGTGGGAAACAAAGGATGCAATGGAAAAGCAGTATTCGCACTTGTTTAAAATAGGTACGTTTTGAAAATTTGAGGACAAATTTTCTTAAGGGGGAGAATTGTAATGCCCCAATATTTGCTTGGTGACTAAAATGTAAAGAGTTAAAGATTGGTGGTTTTAGTTCAGTGACCAAAATGAAAATTTTGAAAGTTTGGGGGTCAAAGTATAAACTTTGGAAAAGTTTAGGGGCCAAATTATAATTTCTAAAAGTTATGTAAGTTAACCCCTTAAATGAATAGTTTACCCCCAAGAGTGACACTTTTGTGCTACTCGGATTTTTCGTACGGAGTGTGTATTAGTGGCTATAAAGCTTTAAAGTTCGTAGGAAGAAAATTTGGAAATTGTATTGAGTGAAATTCGAATATTTGGATCGAATAAATGCAATAAATAAAAATCTAAGATATTTTGGGACATGGACGGTTGGATTGGAACCAATTTGGTTCAATTTTAATGGAATGGCAATTTTTAAGTCTTGTTGTAAATAAAGGCTAGTTGGAGGGCAAATTGGACAATTTCCATGAATGGCATTTTTGAAATATTTTGAAACTTTAAGGGCAATCTTGAAAGGTCAAAATACACATGGATGAGATCTTGGCCATTGATTTTTGATAAGATTGAATCTTGTCCATTGGATAAAAATGGTAAAGTAGTAATTTCACTATGTAAAATGAATTAAAAATTCATTTTTTAAAACATGTGGATTTATATTAAAAAGATTAGCAAAATATTCTCATCTTTTGTATGGCCATTTCGAAACTAGAAAAAAAAGGGGGAACTAGGGTTTTTCAATTTTCAAGTCCAAAATTCAAGGATCAAAGTTAGAATCAAGGTATGTTGCTTTCAGAAAAATTGATCTATGCTTCATGCTCTTTCTTTTGATAGTAATTTTGTTTGATTAAGTTCAGTAAAATTTATGTCATGGATGAAGATGATTATGGAAATTGATAGTAGATGATGAAATTAAGGTTGTTTTGTGTAGAATTAATGTTATAAACATGGAATCAAGCTTGAAATTGGATTAATTCCATGTTTGATTTCATAAACCCTAACCCTAAGATTTGGGGGTTTTGGTTAGGGAATCAAATTGAAGATGATGTTGGAAGTTTAATTTTGATGTTAGATTAAATAATTTCCCCAATTGAAGTTATAGGGACCATTTCAAAAATTTAGAGAAATTATTGAAAATTTTATTTTAAGTCTTGAATTGATGAATTATGGTTGAAATAGCATGAATTGATGTTTAAGTATCAAAAAGAAAATTATTGGAAATACAAGGACTAATTCGGCAATTTGAAGAATATTGGGGTTTAATCTTGAATTTATGAAAAGTTTAGGGATTTGATGTTGAGATGGTTTTTGCGGCATATTATGTTTGAAAAATTAAGTCTAGTGATTTAAATGTTGATTTTGAAGTTTAAATCAACAATTTGGGTTAAATTGAATATTCGGCTACTTTAGGGACCAAAGTGTACATTTTTAAATTTTTGGTCTTAAAGTGTAAAGGATGAGAAATGTAAGGTCTAGACTTGAAAATTTTGGTTGGAAGTTTTAAAGATTCTTTGGGACTAAAATAGAATTTTTGGGAAAAGTTGGAGATTTAAAGAAAAGTATGGGAAATTGTGATTCGAATATAAAAAGATTTATCGGATCAATTTTACGTTTGATGGATAGTTCATTATTACTTTCCATTATTGTATCTGGAATGAGTATGTGCTAACATATACTTTGAAATGGTATAAGTTATTTTTGGTGTAGATTCCGATAAAAAATCGAGGTCATACTAGTAGAACCGGAAAAGAAGTAGTTCGAGACTGAAATTGAATAGTATGTTTATTAACATACTATAGGGAGACTTGCGATAAGTCACCCAAAAAGGTAAAGAATTTTTATAAACAACATAATATGTTTTTTGGCCTGGTACTTTATTTTAACGATTTAAAGATTATGGCATATTTTATGATCACAAATGTTTTTATAGCATGACACGTGATGGACAAGTTATTTGATATGATTTTTAAATGGCAGTATACCATGAATGTTATAAAGCATAATGGAGTATGAACTGATCCAGTATGAAGATGTTTTACATGATATATGTATATATGTATAGAATTTGGTTTACTTGCCATTATTTGTAGGAATTATTTTTCAAATTTGCCCTTGGTAATAAAATGTCGAGTAGGATAATATTGTGGTATACCATTAAGAGTATTATAAAGTTATTGACACTTCAAGTGTATTATAAAGTAACAGACACTTGAATGTATATTATAAAGTTATAGGCACTTGATTGTGTCTTACAAGTATGTCAAGGATAGTACTTTTCAAGTACGCGACTCGAATATTAGACACTTGATATTTACCTTGGGCTTTATGATTGCACGAGATAACATATGTTTTTATGTTAAAGAATGAATATGGTATGCTTTCTTGCATAGACATTCCTGCATTACAAAGTATGTGAATTTAATGATCATCACGTTTTGAAAAGTATCATGTATTTATGAATGTTTATAAATGTCACTTACATTATGCCTCACTGAGTTATACTCAGCGTATAGTTCTGTTGTACACGTAGGTAAACGGGAGTAGGAGTGGAGCTTTGCATCACTGCCTCTTTTGGGAAAGTACCGAATCGACAGGTTAATTTCAGTACGTATGACATCCATGTTTTTTTATAGTGGCATGTACTAACTAAACCTGTCTTTCTGATAAAATATTAAAATCGGGTATGTAATAGTTTTATAAACCTTTCATGGTTGATAAACATATATACTGCTTATTATTATATGTTTTAATATGACTATGATATTTAAGTAAAAAGTTTTACTATCGGGAATTAAATTATTTTTTTATTTACAAAATAGATAAAGTTAAGCGTGTTTGAATCAGGGAAATTTCAAGATGGGTGACCACCTGGGAAGTTATTTTAAAAACTTTTAAATTACCCCGATTTTTAAGTTAAAAGATGTTTTTAAAAGTATGTGGCATCTCTGACTCGTGTTCAATGTACGGATACGGGAAGGGGGTGTTACATTTTTAATCAGATTTTCCCTGAATTCATGCTATTTTCAAAAAAAATTTAAAGGTTTTATAAATAGAAATAAAATAGATTTGATTAAAAAGATTTTTAATGTCAAATTTTATTTTCATACGTAACTACTTTTGCTATCAACTTTTCTCTCAACTTTCTTGGCAGCCAAACTATCAATTTTACACTAAAATGCTCAGGAATCATTCCTCTTTTATTTCCTTTTGATTTTTTAATTGATTCATTTGATTTCTACACCAAAGTCTATTTGTTTTTCTTGGAGATTTCATTTAAATCTTGCCAATTAAGGGGAAAATCAGCAATTAGTAGTGATTTTTGTTTCTCGCCTCTAATTAAAGGTTCTTTACTGAAATTCTCAAGTTCTTGATCCTTTACAACTGAGTTTTGTTATGTGTTTATGATTAAATCATGATTTTAAGGTTTTAATTGTGTTTGTTAAGAAATTGGGTAGATCTTGATAATGGATCCGAGTTGTGTTGATTCTAATTGATTTATATCACTTGAAAGATATGTTTTAATTTTACAAGAATATATTACTAAAAGGCATTCTGAAACTAAGTGAACTGCTAATTTTCTAAGAAGTAAATAGTTAGATTTAGAGGTGATCTTGGTGTTGAAAGGTTGCTGGAGATATAAGGTTGATATATTGTTGCTTTTGGATGTTAATTTATAATGTTAAGATGTTAAAATCATTAGGTTATAGATGGGCTTCGTTTAGGTTGAGTTTGGTGATGATTTTTGTTGTTTTAAGGAAACGTTTGATGGTTTTTAATTAGGCAAAGTTGAGAAGATGTGTTGTTGTGATTAAAGATGAATGGAAGTGCATTAATCCTCTGTTTTTGTATGGGTAAAATAGGGGATACGGATCCTTTAGCAATTAGAGAGGTTGTGGAGGCTTCAGAAGCTTGATTTTTGCTTCGGCAAGTGGAGCGTTATGTTGTTGGTGAGTGGAAATGTGGTTTACTACATTACAAAGGTTTGAAATTGATTTTGGGAGTTTAGATTACGTTTGAAACATTTGTATAAGCTTGGAAGTAAGTGTCGAACATTCTCGCTCTCATTTCGATTTTGCAAAATACAATCTCAAGCACATGTTTATGATTAGATTACCCTTTTATTATATGCATATTTTAGAAATGAAAGATGTTGCAAATGATCATATGTGATGATTATTGAGTATGACAAATTGTTTATGAAGAGAGTTTTAGGAATACTAGAATACATGTTTTATTGTATTGGAAATTGGTTTGATTTGATGCATATGCAAAATAGTGAGGTAATGTGGTTTTATGAATTATATTGGCAAGTGGATGTGGTTAAATGTTATCGGATATAGTTGGCATGCCATAGGGTTTAAAGTGCACTATAATAAGTCACCTCATGTGTATCGAGGGGTCAAGAGTGTGTCGTGCTCCACCATGAGAACCGCAACGGTCAAGGGGTTAAGAGTGTGCCAATTCTCCCGCTGTTGGATTTATACATCATAACCATTGAGGGGTAGTAGTACCATGCTCCAGTTTGAATATGTATGTGAAGTGGTCAAATGAACCACTTAGGAAATCTGTGTATCCGATGTGTTTTTTTAAATAGATAGAAATGGTTTTGGGTCACTTGAATGCCAATATATGATATAACATATCATGAGAAATGGATTATGTTTTTGTATAATATAGTTTATACATGTGGTGCTCTTTAAGCTTGCTAATTTGAGGTTTTACCATGAGAAAGCTTAAATTGAGGTTTATGCTAGAAATCCATGATACATGTGTTGCAAAGGTTTAAAAGTGCATATTTGTCAAGACTATAGAAGCATGAGATGTTTTGGCATGAGCTTTAATACTTATTTGGAAACAAAATGCTTTTAAATGCATTGATGAGTGCTTTTGAGATTCCTTCCCTAAGCTTATAAGCTTACGCTCTCCTTTCTCATCAATGTAGAGAATTAAGCATTTTTGTACAGTAAGCAAGCAAGAGGCAATCCAAGGGCGAAGCTATTTCAAGTATGATTTTATAAATACTTTGTAGTTATAAGAGGTAATACGACCAAGTTGTAATTGGGAGGGTTGTTTTTGTCACTCCCTGGTTTGGACATGTTTCTTTTGGTATTTTGACTTGTATGATGCTTTACATCTAGCTTGAGGGGTTGGGGTATGTTTTGCATGCTTGGGTAGAGATCATGCCTATAGCAACTTTGTTTGGCTATGCTATGATGTGAATGATCCTCTACCATGCCTATTTGATTGTGGAAATGTTGCTAGACTCATATGATTTTTGTGTAATGTTTTAGGCATGTTAGACCGTGCCAAAGTATCATATGTTCCACCAAGAGGTCATTATAGGCTAGCCGTACCGGTATGGGTCCTCAGGGATCAGCACGCGGGGTCTATCTCTGCTCAAATATGTGTAAAATTGCACATGCATATCGGTACGACTTGTAGCCGTATCGTTACGCATTGCAAAAAATTACAACTAGTGTCGGTATACAGGCAATTGTATCGGTGTGCCCTTTAGCTACTGAAATCCCTTATTTTTGATATCGAACAGCCATATCAGTACGCTTGAGGACCGTTGTAATACCCCAAAATTTACTAAGTTGATTAAGGGTCATTTAGTACTAAGATGATAGCTTAAAAGCTAGATTAGTGACTAAAATGACAAAAATGTGAAAGTTGGGATTTCTTTAATTATGGGTTTTGGAAAGGAAATTTCTAAGGTTTAAAGGTCTCATGTGATAGATAGTGAATTGAATAAGTTATTCTTAAAGTTTGGTTGAATTCAAAGGAAAATTGGAATGGGAATTGAAGTTTAAAGAGGTAGTGACCAAAATGTAAATTTTGGAAATTTTATGGCTAAAGTATAAACTTTGGAAAAGTTTGGGGACTAAAGTTGTAATTTCCCAAAAGTTAAGGGTTTTTATTTCATAAATAAACAGATCACCTAAGGGTGTGAATCAAATGCGGAATTATTGGTTCGATCTGATATTTCAATTATTGGGAAAATCGTAGTTAAAGTTTTAGTGGAATTCGGATACCCATATCGAACTGGAAAATTATGAAATTTTTTCCATGTGATAGAGAAAGGTTTTAAAAGTCATTTCCAAGTGTTGGAAATATTTTTAGTTTGATTCAAGATGAATCCTACAGTTTATTTCTGAGTAAAGATTATTTATCGATATATTGGATCGAATGGAAATTTTGGAGACTGATTCGAAAGACATGGAAAAATTCATAAAATATTATTTTATGAATATTTTATTGTATTTGGTTGGATTCCAACTAGATTTAGTTGAATTTTTACAAGAATGGCAAACTAGTAAATAAAAACTAGCTGGAGGGCAAATTGGTCATTTGGCCCCAATGGCATTTTTGAAATATTTAAAAAGTTATAAGGGAAATTTTGGAAAGAGAAAATGGAAGATTAAATCTTGGCCCTTGATTGATGATAAAATCAATCTCAACCATTGGATAAAAAGGGCAAAATTGTAATTTCACTATTAAATGAATTTAATATTCATTTAATAGATATATGTGTAAAATAATGGTGAAAAGATGAACATTATTTTCCAGCCAAAAACGTGAGGGCTAGGGAAAGAAAGAGAAAAAAATTTCAAGCTCGATTCAAGCCCCGAAACTCGATTTTCAGGTAATCTCTTCAACTACAAAGTTGTTCTACTCTTCAAGCTCTATCTTTTGATATCAATAATTCATGGAATCCATGCTTGATTGATGTGAATTTACATGAGAAATAAATTAGGGTTTATGGATCAAATTGGGGCGTTTGAGATTCTATGATTCCATGATTGAATTCAAGTTGAAATCAAGCTAGTATGATGTTGAGTCATGATATTGAGTTGGGATTTAAGTTTTGCATGTTTTGATTATTATGAAGATGATTAGGTTTTATGGATTTAAGTTTAATTTAGGATTTGTGGTGTTGAAATAATGATCTAGTAAGCTTGAATTGTTGTTTGGAAGCAAAACCCTAAGTTAAATTGTGTAGGGACCATTTTAGCAACTTGAAGGACCAAATCTGAATTTTTAGAATTTGGAGTGTATTTGTGTTATTAATGATGTTGGAGATGTGAAATTGATGTTAGAATGCTAAACCGATGTTGAATTGAATTAGGGACCATTTTGACAAATTGTCAAAATCAAGTGACCAAATAGGCAATGAATTCTTGGATGGGGATTAAATCTGATTTTTGGTTAAAATAATAGAATTAAGGTAGTAGTGTTGATTTGAGGACTAAATTGCAAAGTTAAGAAGTTTAAATCTTTACCTTTGCATTTTAGTGACTATTTTGGGAAAAGAAAGAAAATTAGAGGGAATTATTTGAATAATTATTTGATGAAGAAGATGATAAATTGATGTTTTGGAACAAGTGATGGGACTAAATTGATAAGTATAAAAATCAGAAGAAGTTAGTATAAATTAGAAGTTGATTATGGAAGGCTATGATGAAGATTGAATTTTGGCAGTGACTTTGAAAATTCACCATAAATTCTACAAAAATGGTTGAATTTTGGCAGTAACTTTGAAAATTCACCATAAATTCTACAAAAATGGTTAGATGATGAATTTTATACCGTTGTAAAGATGTGTTTGTCTAGTTTCTTATCCAACAAACGGAAACTGATTTCGAGTTCCGAGTCAAAAGATTTGAATTTTTAATCGAATGAAGGTCAGGAAAGATGATACATGGTTGTTTTATACATCATTGGTAAGACTTGCGATAAGTCTACATGATTTATATGTTGGCATGATATTTATGTCATTGATCATAAATTTGACATATTTTAAATATGTCAAGGGTTGAAAACAAATGCATTGATCACTAGTTATTGATGATGGTATGCTATGAATGTTATTTCGGGTATGAACTGTCCAATATTAAAATATATTGATATACATTGCCATGGATGGAATAAATTTAGGAACTTTGCCCAAATGAGTCATTGAGGGACAGGGTATAGTTGGCATGCCATAGAGTCCGGCAGCACACTGCATAATCAGGAATTCGGGATAACACTATAGTGTTAAAAGTACACTTAGTGTATGGTAAGCACAGCCTTATAAACGTGCAAGATAATGGTTAGCACGGCCTTATAAACGTGCGGGATAATGGTTAGCACGGCCTTATAAACGTGCGGGATAATGGTTAGCACGACCTTATAAACGTGCGGGTTAGCACTTCGGTGCATATTTGACTCGCGTACCCAGGGTCCTCAAGGTTATATTTGGGCTATGAAATTGGGAAACCAGGAAATCATTGATAATCGGTCTATAAATAAAGGGATAATAAATGGTAAACAAGTTAGAGAGTATATGAACTCTCGGGACATATTTATATGAACACTCAGGGCCAATGGCAAGTATATCGGTAAGAAATTTATATCCGGTTTATATTATGTTGATACATGATTGGTATGATGGTAATATTTATATAGTGATCATGATGCATATAAGCCATATTATGATAACCATGCATACATTAAAATCTTATGACATTGACATATATCATGCTATATAAACGTAGCCATGAACTTGAATAAAGTTTAAATTATTGTTATTAATTTCCTTTATTGCCTCACTAAGTTCGTACTTAGCGTGTGTTTGATTGTACACACGTAGGCAAATCAAGATGAGGGGGAGAAAAGCATTGCATCAATATCGAAAAGCTTAACAGGTATTCACAATAATGACATCCTAATTGAGGTTGATTTTTATAGTGGCATGTATGCTTGCTAAACTTATTCGAGTTGAAATTGGGCTTTAAAGTTGTTATGGGTTTTAAGATAATTGATTCATGATTAGAACTTGAAGAAATAATTTATGTTGATTTTAAGTAAAGTTAAGCGTGCTTGGGCTAGAGAAATTTTAGGATGGGCGACCATCGGGAAGTTTTCTAAAAAATTTAAATCACCCTGATCTTTGAATAAAGAAGTCATAGCATTTCCGACTCATATCTGGTGTGCGGATAGGGGAAGGAGGTGTTACAACCGTACCGATACCTTTTTGTAAAATGTACCTGTATCGATACGGGCAAGCAGCATACCGGTACCCAGTTAGTTAATTCTGGTAATATGCTTTTTGAAGTTTGAATCTTTACAGTTTAATCCTTGTTTCTTGATCATGCAATTAAATGAGTTTGGATGATTATTTCAAGTTGAAATTTAACCGATATGCATGTAATTTGATTAATTGAGTTTTAGTAACTTTGGATTTAAATAAGTCCTTTTAATTTGCAAAAATTACAATTTGGCCCTTGGAATGCATTATCGACCAATTGGATGTCAATTCGATGCCCGATTTGATTGCGAGTTTCACCGCTACGAGCATGATCACCTTAGGACTTAATTATGCATTTAGATAATATAAAAAGTGGACCATTTTCTTAGTAAATCGTTCAGGTTTGTCTTCGCAAACTCAATGTAGCTCGCTCGATTCAGTCTGGCGTCTAGGCCGGGTCAAGGGTGTTACATGATTGGTCATCTCATAGGAAACATTTACATGGTGCATCTAGATGACATTCATATTTCAAATGCATGTTTTGTTGCAAAAGATGAGCAAGATTCATGGTTATGGCACAGAAAACTAGGACATGCAAGCATGAGTATTTTAGAAAAAATTGATTTCAAATGATCTAGTAGGAGGTTTGCCAAAAATCAATTTTTCTCTTGAAAAAATTTGTGATGCATGTGCAAAAGGCAAACACAAAAGAGTTTATTTTAAATCTATTAATGATGTTTCTACTAGTAGAGTTTTACAATTGATCCATATAGATCTTTTTGGCCCTATTAGAACTATAAGTTTGGGTAAAAAACAATATGCATTTTTTAAGTTAATGATAACTCTAGATTTACTTGGGTTCTATTTTTAAGTACCAAAGATGAGGCTTTAGAAAAATTCATCACATTTTCAAAAGCAAATCAAAATGATGTTGGTTACTCTATTTCTCATGTTAGGAGTGACCATGGAACCGGATTTCAAAATCTAGGTTTTGAAGAGTTTTGTAACTCTAATGGTATTAGCCATAATTTTTTAGCTCCTCGCACACCTCAACAAAATGGGGTTGTTGAGAGGAAAAATGGAACTTTAAAAGAAATGGTTAGAACCATACTTTAAGAAAACAATTTGCCTAAATATTTTTAGGCGGACGCTACAAATACAGCTTGCTATATTGTCAACCGAGTAATGATTAGGCCAATTTTGAAGAAAATATCTTATGAGCTTTTCAAAAATAAAAAGCCTAACATTAGCTATTTTTATCCTTTTGGATGTAATGTTTTGTTTTAAACTATGGAAAAGACAATTTAGGCAAATTTGATGTAAAAAGTGATGAACTTATTTTTCTAGGTTATTCTTTAAACTCTAAAGCCTATCGTTTATTTAAAAAAAGAACTTTAGTGGTTAAAGAGTCAATTCATGTTGTTTTCGATGAAAACGTCCTTTTGAGGAAGGATACTTGTGATTATGATGATGAAGGACAATCATCAAAGATAGAAGACGTTTCACCTAAGGAATAACTACAAGATCAACCTTTAAAAGCCTTGAAGGACATGTCTCTAGAGAAAAGGGAGGTTACCTACCCAAGGGAGTTCAACTATGTCAAAGGTGGTGCGATTTTGGGTGATTCATCCAAAGGGGTAACCACTAGATCATCTCTTAGAAATACTTGTAATTTTTTTGCATTTATCTCATTCATAGAGACTAAAAATATCAAAGAAACATTAAATGATGATTATTGGATATTGGCCATGAAGGAAGAGTTAAATCAATTTCAAAGGAGTAAAGTTTAGACATTAGTTGATAGGCCTAGTAATAAATCTACTATAGACACTAAATGGGTTTTAGAAACAAACTAGATGAGAGTGGTAACATTGTAAGGAACAAGGCTAGACTTGTTGCTCAAGGTTACACGCAAGAAGAAGGAATTGGTTTTAATGAAACCTATGCACCAGTAGCTAAAATGGAAGATATTAGGTTGTTGCTTGCATTTGCATGTTATCATGAATTCAATCTTTTTCAAATGGATGTTAAAAGTGCTTTTCTAAATGGTTTTATAAATGAAGAAGTGTCTGTAGAACAACCACCCGATTTTGAAGGTCCAAAATATCCAAACCATGTTTTTAAACTTTCAAAAGCTTTATCTGGTTTGAAGCAAGCTCCTTGAGTTAGGTATGAAAGATTGTCAAGTTTTCTAATTGAAAAAGTTTTTGACAATGAAACACCCCTAATCTGGCTTAGGAGTAAGCCAAATTAGAAAGTGTTACGAAACAAACATTCAATATTAAAACAACACGTGCCGACTTAGCATTTCACAAACCACCATGTGAACAGAATTTGGGGTAATTTAAACTTTTTATAAGTTAGATACGTCTTCAAATTTATATCACAAGCAAACAACATATACATATGTTAAGTAAAGACACTTCCATCACCAGACCATAACATGTGCTTACCATTTAAGCACTTCAGACAACCACGTTTATTTCTACCCAACGTATATTCATGGTAAGCATTTGTACATCATATGCATATCATAACCTAGTCAACAAGTTAACATTCGAGATATTATAGATTATTTCCCAAGATAAAGATAAATCGATGCGTAATTCAGTCCTAGACAAACACATATAACCTTTGCATAGCATGATAAAAAAGCGTAAGTCTCTACCATTTAAAAGTTTACTATTTATAAACATTAAAACTAACCCATTTTATCTATACTATAATTACTTAAGGTTTAACTCAATAATTTACATATTTGAATTTGCAACGTACATACCATTTAGATAATTAATCAACTTAAGAATCATACAGATAATTAATCAACATATCACATTCAATACACCGCAATCACTAGTTTTTAACATAACAATTATTTTGTCTATAATTTTTAAGCTTATTCAAGTTATAAGGTGTCATACCAAATCATTCATGATCCAAACCCGTTAAAGCATCATAAATCATGTGACTTCTAAGATGGGTAACCATTCAAAAATATATCACTAGCATTATTCAGCTATTAAGCAACTACTAAATCTTGCTGAGTATTAAATCATATACAAGATGCAATCACCAAGAAATAATAAAGGCCTATTACAAATTTGAATACTCAATAGGCTTACTTTCATGATAAGCCATAAAAGAAATCTATTAACTTAATGCATGCTTAATCACTATGTGCCACCAACTAGGAGTACACTAGGAGATTACAAACATACATCATAATCCTTGTGATCTCGTCCAAACTCTCAAGATAAACGAAGGCAAGATTATCCTGAAATATTAGAAGAAAAAAAAGGTAAGCAATTTCTTAGTGAGGTAGTTTAAAGAAACTTGCATACATATATTTATCTAACAATCAAATTATATATATATATATTCCTTACGTTAAACCCAACATTGTTTATACGATGTTCTTACTTAATCGAACGATTATTTGGATTAATACCTTATTCGATCATATCGTAGATTTGTACATTACAAACAATTACAACTTTCATGAAGAAAACCATTATTTGTCATGTAAGTTATTAAGGCAGGGCATCAGCCGATTACACCAAGCATTCGAATAATCCAATTTCCTAGCTCAAAGAAATCGCAAGTATGATTATGGCAATACACTACTTATCATACAAGTTATCAAGTAATTTCTTTAGTAGATCAGATTATTAGATGCATGAACTCGAACTCTCAAAGCCTTGTAATCAAGTAATTCCATTTACAACCTTATCTAAGTTTAATGAATTCTTAATACACATATTTCATAATAAGACCAATACATAGTACTTAGCTCAATCCATTGATTGAAATCAAACTTATTCAATCCTCACAATACAAGCAATCCTATTAATTAGTAGGTTTAAGTCATGTTTAATCACCCTAGATTTCTTATGACCTTGGAACCAGAAATTTATAATTATCACACTCAAATCATAGCATGATTTCCTTAAAACAAAGCAAGCAAATAGATTCCATAAGAGCAATGCTACCTATGATGTAAATTATCAAATGATTCTCTAATTTAGCTAGTAAACTTCATTGTTTCTTGTCCATAATCTTTTAAGTCAATAATAATTCTAAATTTGCATAAGTGGTTAGCAGATTTTAGAATAAATATGTCAATCTCATGTACACATAGAGCATGTAGAAGTTCGATGGACATAAATGCGTCAAAACAATTGATCAATGCAATTGTATACATATTCATATCTTCTTATTTAACTATCAAGCATATATGTAAATCAATTACATATACCTTTCATGGCATACAAGTTATTACATTAAACCAGGGTTTATCTTATAAATCCTCAAAATTTTCTTTTTAACATACCCCTTTTTAACATGTAATTTCTTGTTGTTCAAATTATCAATCATAGTTTATTATATCATAAATTTCTTGGCATATAAGACATTTAATCATATCATATTATATTCATGAATTACTTGGTATTCAAGGCGTCACATATAGCATGTCAAAATTATGGTTTCTTAACACACAAGTTATCTAATTTAATGTATCAAAGATAGATGGTACATATTAGATAATCCTTGACATTTCATAAAAGGTGATACTTGTCATACAAGTTATCTAACATAGCCTATCATAAATATGATTATTTTTCTTATAAGTTATTAAACTTAGTATTTCTTGAACATTGTTACTTATTTCATAAGTTGTCAAACTAGCATATCAACACTCAAGTTAATTAACAAATAATCCATTGATCATGTATATATAATTAGACAATCAGAACAGTTCATACATAGTTAGATTTATTCAAAAATAACCCTTAATCTATTTGAACATAGCAATTGATATACAAATAAATAAGTGCTACTTAACATATAAGTTATCAATCATGGCATGTTTTAAACTGAATTTTACTTATCAAAGTTAGTGATTGACATAAAACATCATAGATATGAACAATTTGTCACATAGTGTACTTCACATAGGCAAAAGTTACTTGTCTTAGAAGATAACAAGCATAACCTATTGTAGACTTAAGTTACTTATCACCAAAGGTACATACATAGCATCTCATAACCACTTGTTTCTTAACATGAGAGATATCGAGCATATCATAATATATACATGGACTACTAGTCATTAATAGTATTTAAATAATTCTTTAACTTGGTTTACAAACTTCAATATTTGTATTTAACATAGCCTTGAGAATCGAATTAGAGCCTAGGTACACGAATCCCCTCCTACTATCGCCAATTAAGGACCGTAAGTCCACCCTAAACAAGAGCTCTATGGACTCTATGGCATGCCAACTATACCTATGACTGACTCAAAACCAAGGCTTTCACATTTATTACTTTCTTAATTGAATCAAATGAGCATATCTCCTTATCACAATATCATATCTACAAGCAATTTGCCTTTTTCGTATTAGGCATGTATTCACCTCATAATGATTTCTCGCTGTCATATCTTTCTTATTCGAAGAACATCATAACCAAGAGTATTGTCATATATAAACCATATATAATCTTCTATTGTAATCATATTTACCACTTTTCATAAACTTATCATGATCATAATATTCAAATAACATGACTTGTTTATCTCAAGAATAAGTATAACTTCAGTTCATAACATTTCAATAAATCTATTATATCAAATACATATATAATTCGTATGGTCGCAAAGCACAGTTTGAGTTCTCTAATATCAAACGCATATGTTCTTACAATCAAATAAACAAAGATTATTATTAATCTTCACTTTAGGCATATGTTCAAATTATAGTTATTTCTCAACATTTCACCCAACTTATTCGAATACTGGCATAGTATAAACTACTTTCAACATATTCAATTTTAGTATAGTGTTCAACTTAATAGTGCCAACACATCAAGCATAGCACATCCAACATAGTCTTTACCACTTAGGTGCTTACCTTGATCCAGCTCATTCAAGCATAACTCAGCACGATTATTAGATAATATAATTAAAAGAAAAATATAACAAAAGATGCTCGAAAAGGTTTCTAGCCTATCCCGAGACTTTAAACTGCACTCAGAAGTAATCCAGCCATGTTTGATCTCGAATCACTATTCCAGTTTGCTTTCCTACAGCTTTACCATTCTTAGACTTCGCTTCCTCAAATACTTCTTGATCTAGTCACAACAATACACGTGCATCAAAGTCCATTTCATTTACACAATGTCAAACAAACCTATATACATAAGCTTTATAGTACATGACATTCTTTCCTTATGTTTACCATGTCAATCTTTCGATCAAGGTCATACATATATATATATATTAAAACTTGGTTTATCAACTATTCAATCACATTAGTACACTTACACATCCAACCAAGTTGCCCAAATTCACTAGTACATACATTTATACATACATGTACATCAAAGTTGACTACTATTACAACTATATACACTCAAATCACTTAGACATACATTTATGCTTGTGTATATATCAAAACAATCCATGTTTCATTCACACATACAAAGCAGTCCCTTTGATTACGCATATGTGCAGAGTAGTCCCTAATTCATGTGTTTCATTTATCTCCATAGCAAAACAGTCCTCCATTGTTTGTAATAGTGTAAAACAAACTCCAATTCATGTGTACACATATTCATGCTTAAAACAGTCCTTAAGGTTTAAACAATTGCATTTCATGCCCTGTTCTTAAGTATATCTATTTATTTACTCAAAACAATCCAATTACATGTATATCATAACAAAACAGTCCCAATTCATATACACATACTTATACATATCTGAAACAGTCCATAAACCCAATTAACAGTTTGAATCATTAAAATTTAACCAAACAATGATCTAGTTCAAATTCATATATAGGTATATGTGTTCGAATACTCCATGATGTATAACAATTCTAATAATTCTACAACTATCTACAATAAACACATAGCTTTCAATCAAACACAAAAAATGAATCAAGCATGTACTTTCTCCTATTCTACTTTGATCATGTAATCAAGCAAGAAAACATAATTGCAAGATGAATTTACCTTTGGTTAATCTTTTTCTCTCATTATGTCTTAGCCAGCTATGGAGGAAAGGTAAAAGGAGTGAGATGATGAATAGTTGTTTAATTTCTTTAGATTTCTTTCTCTTTGCCGAGTCACCCTTTCCCCCATCTTGTTTGCTCCAAGATGGACAAGTGTGTCGGGTCCTTCATATAGAAGGGAGTTTACATGCAAGCCTCACCACTTTTAATTGACCCTTTTGAATCCTACAAAAATAGGTCTTCTTCTTAGCTATGACTCCATTTTAGTCCTATCATCATTTTAATTGTCTATTCCCTAACTATCTCAATCGAATTGGATTATATATGAATTAATGTAAGATAATTCTAGGTCATATTATGGGGTATTACAGACAAAGGGAAGGTTGATACTAAACTTTTTATAAGAAGAAAATGCAAGGACATTTTAGTTGTTCAAATTTATGTTGATGATATTATTTTTGGTTCTACTAATGAATCTCTTTTCCCAGATTTTGCTAAGCTAATGCAAGGTGAATTTGAAATGAGCATGACAGGGGAGCTCTCATTCTTTTAAGGAATCCAATCAATCAAAAGAAGGATGGCATCTTCATCAATCAAGCAAAGTACATCAAAGATATGCTCAAGAAGTTTGTCTTGGAGAATGTGAAGCCCCAAGATACTCCAATGAGATCATCTACAAAGGTTGACAAAGATGAAGGAGGTAAATGTGTTGATCTTAAGCTTTATAGATCTATGATAGGATCTTTGCTTTTATCTTACCGCAAGTAGACCGGATATCATGTTTAGTGTTTGCTTGTGTGCTAGATTTCAAGCTAGTCATAGAGAATCACATCTACAAGCCGTTAAGAGAATATTTAGATACCTTAGAGGCACCCATTGTTTAGGTCTTTGGTATCCTAGAGACTCATCATTTAGTTTGTATGCTTATTAGGATGCAGATTATGGAGATTGTAAGATAGGTAGACAGAGTACCTCTAGTACTTGTCAATTTATAGGTAACATGTTGATATCATGGTTTTTTAAGAAGCAAAATAGCGTAGCGCGATCTACCACCGAGGCAGAATAAATTTTGGCCGGAAGTTGTTGTGCTCAAGTCCTTTGGATGAAGCAACAACTCTTAGATTATGGAATTGATGTAGGTACCATCCCTTTAAAGTGTGATAATACTAGTGATATTTGTCTCACTAAGAATCTCATCCAACATTCTAGAAACAAGCACATAAAGATAAAACATCATTTCATTAGAGATCATGTCTTGAAAAATGGTGTTGTTCTAGAGTATGTAAACACCTTGAACCAATTAGTGAATATCTTTACCAAACCTTTACATAAGGAGCACTTTTGGTCTCTTAGGAGAAAGTTAGGGCTTACTAGCCTTTCTTGAACCTTAGAGCCTTGTTTTGATCTTAAAGCTTGCTTGGATTTGGTTGATATTCATGTTTGTGTGATTTTGCTCCTATATGCATCTATTCATGTTGTTAGGGGAGTATGTATATATTTTTACCCATTCATGATGATCTCATATCATAAGCATGCATATCAATTCGAGTAAAATCAAATTTTTGGGTCCTTTGTAGCTAAAAATGTCATTTGTGGTCAAAGGGTGTCGATACAGGGCAAGCCAATCGATACGGGGTATCAGGCGTAGCGTTTCGATACAACTTGGTCTGTGCATGAATGGGTCAAGGATCGGTATGGGGTAAACTTGTACCGATATGTGATTTTGATATGCACTTTTGCATATTGGTACACGTGTCCTCTAGAGCCATATATAAAGGTTTTCATAATTTAACTCAAACACAACTTTTTATTAAAAAAACTAATCGTTTTTCCTTATATAAACCCTTCAAATCTCTCAACTTTTCATCAAAAATCATCAAATCTTTTTGGGGGCGTTTGTTTTCAACTTCAAACCCAAGCAACTATCATCAAATCTAGTGCAAACCATCTCCTCATTCTTCCACTCATCCATACTCAAGGTAAAAACCTTACTTTATTTATATTTCTAATTCTTTTATAATTGTATAGTCATTATGATTAAAATTTATATATATATATATATAGGATGTATATATCCTTGTTTTCAAAGATTTTATAAAATATTTTTCAAAACTGAAAATTTTTTGTTCAAATATAAAATTATACTTGTATATTTTATTTTCCAATTTTTAAGTTTTAATTATACAAAAAAAATTATTTATACTTGCATATGATTTTAAACTATACAATATAGAATTTTATACTACCTTGATCATTGGATTGAATTATTGGATTGGATTTGATGTATATGCATACATGTGTTTTTGTGGTTTGAATTTTGTAGGTTTTTACCCATGCCTCCTAAGAAAAGATCTAGAAAAGATTTGGGAGCTAGCTCTTTCAATACCAATCCAAATCCCAATCCCAAAAACAATGGTACAAAACCCAATCTCAACCAACTTTTTATCCATTGTTTTAATGAGTCGGAATATCACAATGCTATTGAGTTTTTAAACAATTTCAAACTTTTAAAATTCATCATGAGCGAGTTGTTGGTGATACTTTTATGTGCTCCGATGCGTTTAACTTCTATTATGTTGATTTAATGAGGCAATGGAAATTCATGACTTTTTTAAACATACCCATCATTATTTACAAAAATCTTGTCCGTATTTTCTACTCTAATGCTTGGTATATTTTAAATCAAGAGAAAACTGAAGTCATAGTTGTTGAGTCTTATCTCATCGTAAAGAAATTTCTTCTTGATTCTAATAAAATTGCCAAACTTTTAGGGATGGAAGATGTGGGTATTGATGATAAAAAATTCTTTTGGTCAAATCTATGGTGGCTCAGTAACCTTGCTCGATACCCATGAGCGTTTTCTTCAATCTCTCATCACTCCATTCACATGGTGGATGACTTTTGACTCTATTGCTTTCGTGAGGAAAAATCCAAACCTTACCCAAATCATGTTTGCCGAGTTAGTCCACTTTGCCAAAACCGTCATACCACCCTCGTGATTTCCTTCACCTAAGGCACCTCTCTTAGTTTCATGTTTCACAATCTTGGGATAGATTGTTCCCTTGATCTTGGCTTGCTCTCACCGACTCCATCGATGACAAGTCTCTCCAGTGAGCCAAGTTCACCTTCTACAATGGAGAATTGATTCGTAATGCGAATCTTTTCGATGGTGCTTAAGCCACTCCAGTGGAGAATGTTCTCGTTGATCCGGTTGCTCAACCTTTCCTTGATGCTCTCATGGCTTACCTTATTGAGAAGTTTGCTACCATAGGACGCTAGAGTGACCTCGATTAAGCATCGTGTGGCCATGATAGATATGACTCTCACCGCTTTTTATACTGAATGGCATGGTCATACTCTTGGCAATGAAAATAAGGAAGATGAAGACGAGGATGAATATGAAGAGGACGACTCTTAGGCTATGCATCTCATCCATATCATATCATTGTACCTATTAGGATTTGAGTTTTTTCATCTTTGTTTTATTTGATTTCCTATGACATTATTATGCTTTGGTTTATGTTTTTAAGTTTAAGTTGGACATTATGCTGCCTTGAATTTTATGCTTTGAATTTATAATATTTATGTTGTTTGATTATATTTGGAATCTTATTTGCCCTATTGATTTTGATCTAACAAAAAGGGGGAGGAGTATGAGATATAAATTTTTCGAAGGTTTTTCAAAATAAACTATCTTTTAGCCTTAAAGAAAGGGGAGTGAACTAAAAATTTATTTTGGTTTTGTTTTATCAAAAAGGGGAAATTGTTAAACATATATTTGATTTTGATATAACAAGGACTAATTTGTGAAAAAAAGGAATAAAATTTTAAATACTCAATTGTCTCACAAAATTGACAGGCATTCGAACTTAAAATAATTTCTAAGTCAAAACCTTAAACCCCAAAGTTTTTCTAACCATTTTGGTACTCAAAATAGCCAGTTTGGTACCGGAGTATCGAAACGGCCTATGGCGTATCGGTATGAATTTTCGTTACTAGAAATATATTTTACACTTAATGGCTATAGGGTACCGATACGGCTGGTCGCGTATTGATACGCCTCTTTAAACCTGCAAACTAAATTTGCTTATGAGTATCGGTACGAATCATAGTGCACCGGTACGGGGGTTAAAGATTTTCCAAATCTTTGCATTTAATTTTTGACCATTGCCTTGTCAGTTTATTGGAACCATAAGTTCGAAAAACAGTTACACATATCGATACCCTATAAGGCATATCGATACGACTTTTTAACCAAAACTTGCAAGGATTCTAGTGAGAAAAATCGATATCGATATGGTACAAAATGTACTGATACCCTTTGTAAAATTCACACTTCGTATCGATATGTCTTCATGCGTATCGATACCCTTTTGTTGGAACAACTATTTCTTGTTATGGCAGGTACATATACGAGTGTTCGAGTACAAATACCCAGTGTTGGCATACAGCATTTACTGTGGGAAAATGTAGTCCAACAGCTATAATCAATATCCCAACTACCCAAATGGCTAGAAATCAATGAGGGTGTATAAAATCAAGTCCCCCATGCTTCTTCAACAACTATTCAACAAGTCAAAAGCATTCAAGCACACATTCAATAATCTTTGAGCCTTTATTGTCAAATCTTGTAAACCCACGAGTGATCTTAATTGTATTCTTTTTATTTAAGTGTTGGGGTTTTAGTGAGCCTAGAATTGTGCAAACATATTGCCTTTGTGAGGATTTTCAATTTGCTAAAATTTGTATTTCTCTTTGTGAGTATTCTTATGGTTTTGGGTATAAACCTTAAGGGAGTTGTATGGTTATCTCCTTGAGCCTCAAAAGGAAAGCAAATCTAGTGGATTTGATAAATCCTTAGTGTGGATAGATAAAGTAGTGGATGTAAACCTTGTGGAGAAGGTTGAACCACTATAAATCTTGTGTCCCAATCTTTATTGCCTTTCTCTTTGCTACCACCAAAATTTTAATTTCCAATTCACCCCCTCTTGGCCATTTGCATTGATTGTTCATCCCAACAAATAGTTAATTAATAATTAGATTGGTATTTAATATAGGGTAAATTACGTAAATCATCACTGAATTTTACTTTTAAACCTATTTTAGTTACTGAAGTTTCAAAACTTTCAATTTACTCACTGAAGTTTAGACATTGAACTTTTTTTCACTCATAAACCCCAAACAGTCGTAAATGGTGGTCATTCGGTCCCAAATTTTACGTTCCTTCGTCTCAGCCCTGAGTCTGAATTTAACCTCCATTTTGCCGAAAACTACTCAAAAGTTCACAAATTGGCCAAAAACCTTATGGTTTCTCTCTCTTCGATCTCCCTCCTCTGTTGTCGGATGAAGTCGTTTCTCGTTATGTTGCTTCTATCGTGCCGATGATGTTTTCAACCGTTCGGATCTTGGAGAAGTTCCTCCGTTCACCAGTAAATGGACATTGTTAAAACGTTAACGGATGAGTAATCAAAAGCGTTCAATGTCTAAACTTCAGTGAGTAAATTAAATATTTTAGAACTTCAATGACCAAATTAGATTTGAGAATAAAGTTTAGTGATGATTTACGTCATTTACGCTTTAATATACAAAACTGGCGATAACTGTTCAAATTGGTTTTGTATTCTGTACAATGTTCATATGTTTTTATTTTTTTTATTTATTTGAAAGATCATACGTTTGTATCATATATGTATCTATCCAATACATTAAAATTTGAAATAACATAACTATATTTCATCTTGTCCCACTGAAGACTGACATATACTTTTTTCCTATTGTGTATATTATCATAAAATAAAACTTGTCAAAACGCTAAATTTTCTGTCCCACTTTGTACATGGTAACTTGAAATAGTGAAACGTAATTACAAACAAATCAGTCCATTCCCGGTCCGAACTGGCTTATTAGGTAAAAAGATTTCCAAAATTCCACTTCTTTCAACTTTTCCGTGGTTTCACCGCTCTCTTCAAATTGTGACCAAAAGATTAGCAAAAACCAGAATCAGAATGGAGGCCAGTGTTGATGACGAAATTACGTTTGAAATTGCAGAGTTGGGCAGATAAGGATATTCATCAGGAGCTGGCATCCTGCATTCATCGCCATTGAAGTATATTTTGCGAGGGAAAGCCCAACCTTGCTTGAAAGTGAAAGTATTCAGGTCTTTTTTAAGGATCAACTCTGTCTGGACGTTTCCATCTGCCCCGGCTTCCTTTAAAACGTCATTGAAGAACTTCAAACCATAGAACATACCTGTGTCATCTGCACATCGTTCAAACTAGTCGGTCTATGATTATCTTGTACCATTTATCCACACATGTATTTGCCATGCTCTCCAAACTTACTTACGGATTCATAAGGAACGAGAGGTTTATAGTCGAAACTGAAAACTTGAGTGATGTTGTCGAGATTTGGATGTTGAGCCACCAGCGTCCACTGCGTGTAGTTCATTTGGTAATTGAAATTGGTGACCGTCATCTTCACTCACCAGTACTTCTTGTAATTCAGCTTCACATGCCAATGTACTCGTATAGGGCACATATGACTCGTGCACTTTATGCCCGATCCCGAATTTCCACTCGCTCTCGTCGATATGTTCTTCCCCACAACACTTCTGATCTCAGCATCATTCCTACAATTTTACACAAATTTCATTAGGATCGCAGATATTCCTTTATAAGATGCGAATCCGCATTCCGAATTGCGATTGTTTTGAGATTGGAGAAAAGCGGCTTACGAGATGCATGTTTTATTGTTTTGACAGCCGCAGGAACATGCTGGGCATGGAGTGATTGTGGAGTTGTAGAAAGAAGACATTGAGACACAACAGCTTGGGTATCGGGAAGCCAGAATCTGAGAGTACGTGCATGTCACATTCCATGTCACTGCAACACAAGTTGCAACACATGATACTGGGTCCTAAAAATGCGTTTTTCAAGGAGATGTTTCGGACAAATGATGAAAAACTTACTGAACGCTTGAGTCTTCCGTCGACCGTCGGCGGAGAAAAAAACTGTGGACGGTACTTTCTTAGCTTGACTGCAAGTGTAACCCAGACCGGGGCCAAGAAAAGTGAAGTTTAAGGGCAATTTCACTGTTTTATTGGAAGTTCCGGCGAGGCCAACACTGAGCTGAAAAGGAGGAAACCGCGGCGGACGAGTCTTGGCCCCACGATGAGACGACGCCACCTTTGCAGCAATTGGCGATCTGTTGGTTGTAGGGGACACCGGGGAGCAAGTCCACCACGGTGGGGTTTCTTTTGCAGCAGTGTGGGACGTTTCCTTTGAACTTTGAACTTTGAACAATCTCCTTGCTCGGTGGCTTGGGCACCGACCATTGACCAGATCACTTCTTTCTTGGGCCATACCCAGCCTAGGGTCCACCCAGGATTCATTATGTGCCGATACATTTGGAAGTTGGTCATTGTTACTACTGCCTGTGTACATCAATCGTGCTAATATATAAGCTTGCATTTCTATGTTAAAAAATTCCGACTCAACAAGTTATGCGGTGAGCAAAATTTGACTCGAAAAAATTTAATTTTTAATTCGACTCGAGGGGAAAAAACTCAACTCGTCTTAACTCGATTCGAAATTTTATAAACCCGACTCGAAAAAATTTGAAATAAAGTTTGAGTTGTAAAATAAAAACTGAAATAAATCAAAATTTTAAGTAACTAGTGGATTAATTTTTAAGTTTGAGTCGAGTCCCTTAATTTTTTTTGATATATATACCGATATAAAAAATATGAAGAAATATATGCCACATATGCAAAAATATGAAGAAATATATATGCATATACTATATTATTAAAGAAAGTCGTTTAAGTTTGAATCAAATTGTACTACAACATGATAAATAATTACAATTAAATTTGTATAGGAACTCGAAAACTCGACTCAACTCGAACTCGATTCGAATTTCATAAACTCGACTTGAATCGAAAAAATTTCAAATAAAGTTTGAGTTGTAAAATATGATGCATTAACTCGAATAACTCAAAATCTTTTGACTCGACTCGATCGAACGTTCATCCCTAATTGCAGGACTTGAAAACCAATTTAACATACTAGTGTAAGATACGTGCTCAGATTTTTCATTCTTATTCAATAGGTGAAAAGTATTGTTTATGGTACAAAGAGCCCCCAAAATGATGAACGTATCCTACTAACAATGGTTGCATAAACCGACTAAATTAAGTCCAAATTCCATAAATAAACCCTTCATACGAAATTGAATTGAAGTTATACTTACGACATAGCCATCTGGTGTCCAGGATATGATATCCCATTTGATTGTGATGTTCCCAGTAGGATCTAACGGGTCATATGCCCCTATAAACACAGTAGAAAAGAGACAAGAAACTATTAGTAATCAGTCTAATTCGATCATTTTGAATACAACAATGAAAAATATATCAACACAATACAAATACACGAATATGTTAAATTTTGCGTAATACTATCCTAAACACATTGTGATGTCGAAAAAATAACATAAAACTCACCTGCTTGAGAAATAATTACAGCCAAGAAACCAGCCATAGCCAGAGGGTAGGCGAATTTGTGGAACATCTTTCTGCAATGTTAGAACTGGTATTGAGTTCTCTCTCTGCATATGGATGCAATGGTTTTTGAGAAATATATATATATATATATTCAAGTCTCTCTCTATATAAATATATTATTGACTAGGACCTTATTTCAAATATATTTTGAGCACAACATTCTAACTGCCAACGGTTGTTAGGCCTTTTAAAAATACAGAACAGCTTAAACTTGATTCTGAACCGGTTTTGAGATTAATTAATCATCTACCAAACAAATTATTTCCACAGTTTTGTTTTTTAACTTTTGGAGTGGTGTGTTTCAATGATTTAGGACGATTTATTTCCTTTGATAACACGAATTCAAACAACAATATTTATAAAAGTAGTATAAGATCATGGTAATTTAAAATTGTTTAAAAAGACAATGTAACACACGAGAGTTCATGACTGAACTCGAAATTTAATTATTTTTAAAAATAATTAAATTAAATAAATATAAAAATTGTGTTTAAAATCTAAATTTTATAATGTTTGAGTTGTGTGATTTTAACCAACTAAAACAATAATTTGATTGTTAAAAATAATATTTTATATTTTTATTGGGGCAAAGATCAACATCTCTATCCTACAATTTTACTCATTTTTATAATTTTACAATAATTACGATTTCAAATAATTAACTATTATTTTTTATTTTTTATTTGTATATGTTATAAATGCCGAATTTTAAATGAAAGGGTGATAATTTGAACATTATTTCATTGAGTAGGCATAATATAGCTGTGGGTGCTTGCTAATTGAAGTTAACTATCCTAATTCCTAATGATGTGACTACTCAACTGTACGTTTCAGAATTATTATTACTCCCTTTGTTTTATTACTCATTTGTCTGTATTTTAGTTTTCACATGTTAATTTTCTATAGTTTTACGAATCCTTCGTCTATTTTAAAATCCTATTATTTGTTTCTTTCAAAATAACCAAAAAAAGCCGCCTATTTTTTTAATTTAACCGGCAATTGACGATGGTTTAAATGTCGGTTGTCGATCGCCGGTGTTTATTATTTTTTGTTTTTATTTTTTTCTTGAATATTTTTTTATTTTAATAAAAAATTATGTTTTTGTAGCACGTTTTTCCTCTACTTTTGTGTCACGTTTTCTTTTGTTTTTGTGATACGCATCCTTTATCGTTTGGCACGGTTTCGCATATCTTTATGGTTGTTTGATGCTCGTACATATATTATCACAACTCTTGTTTTTTTATTTGAGTTTGTCGGTGGTCATAGAAAACTTAATTTCTTTTGATGGTTTTTTTGCCGATGTAGTCAGATCTAGATAGTGGAGCAATGTGCCTAATGGTTTGATTTGTTCATCACTCTTTTTTTCACCCTGTTAAGTGTCTCGTCTAGATTGCGATAAATGAGATTCACGAAGATTTTTGAGTTCTTTGCTGATGGACTTTATTCTCAATGGAAAGGATTTGTTTTACTTTTGTACTTTTAGTTTTCATGTTTTTTTATTTTTTTCTTTTATTCCGGTGCCGTTGTATTTGTGATTCTTTCATTTATTTTTTTATTGAATATGTCACTGATAAAAAATCTATAGTTTTAATAAGAAATAAATTTCATAAAATATGTAAGGTAAATTAATAAAATCGATAATTTAGTTTTAATAAATAAATTTTGATTTTGTTGAAAAGTAAGAACGAATAAAAAAAAGAATTATATAATATTTTTAAATAATATTGATTTTTTAATTTGAGAATTTGAACGAAACAGTTTAAAAATATCAAAATGACAAATTTATGAAAAAATAGATTTTTTTAAAGCAATTCGTTTCAGAATGTTTTAACACAAAACTTAGAAAATTTTAGTTAATAAAAGAAATTATGAAATTGAAAGAAACAAAAGAGAGCAAGTTAAATATTAGTATTTTTTAACACGGAAGTTAAATATTAGTATACATTAACTTAAAAACTTAATTAATCGAGAGAAGATGGATAAATTATTTTATGGACATTTCTTACTATGTCAACCATGATTCTAACCAACAAAAGTTATTCACATCATTATTTTTTTAAGTCATTTGAATTGAAAGTTCCTAATAACTTATTTTATGGATAAATTACCCTAATGGCCGAAATCCCTTTCGCTGCTACGAACCCTAATGATCCATTGCCGTATGAAAGTCCTGGCGGTAGGCCGCAGGTTCAGTTCGAGGCGCTGCTTGTGTTGGAAAGGCCGACATTTCTGTCTGTGTTAGTTGATACGCGCATACCAGAGAAGAGCCAAAATCAAGATGAGAGTGTTGTTGATGAAGTTTTGGATGTTAGTGATATGGCTACAGATGGTAATGGTGGTGTGGGAGATCCTATCTTGGTAGATGGTCAGACACAAGAACCCAGGGTGTGGTTGACAGTGTGGTTGAGACTATACCTTTAAAGGTTGTTGGTACCAATGGAGGGACTACAACTTATGCAAGGGTTGTCGAGAATAATGCTGGTAACGGGCCTAAGCCGAGTTGGATTTAGCAAGATGTGATCATATTCGATGAGGATGTTCTGGTTGACACGTCAGGACCTTTCCCAGCGGTTCGATTCTCCAACAGGGTCTATGATCAAATTGATCATAACATGCACAGTGTGTTATTCTTAGGTTAATAGGTAGACAAATTAGTTTCAAGGTGTTGCACACTAGAATTCATGCACTTTGGAACCCCGTGGGTAAGATACAGTTGATAGACCTGGATACTAATTATTTTTGGTGAAATTTGTAAATAAAGTGACTACACTAAGGTGCTTACCCAAGGGGCGTGGACTATTTATGGAAGCTACTTAATCGTGCAACCGCGGAGTCAATCTTTTCCTATTGCTGAGAAGTATCCATCACATGTTGTCGTATGGGCTAGGTTACCTCGCCTTCCTTATCAGTACTATACGAAAGCTAGTGAGGTGGCAAAGCCGGTATCTCAACCTAGTTCGGCTGTTATGTATGGGGTTGTTTAAGGTGCGGTGAAGAAGAATGTTTCTTACATGGTATCCAACCCGGATAAGTAGAAGAAGGGTTCCAAGAAAGTAGGGCAAGGGGTTGTGGTTGTACCTATAGTTGATGGCCAGAGTGCTCGGGCAATGGAGCTTTGTGGTGAAGACTTGGGTGAACATATGGTAGTTAACATTATCAAAAAAAGCTAGCGGTGAACGTAAAACTACGTTCATCAAAATTGGTAAGCAACGGTCCGCACTGAGTAAAGCTAACAAGGAAAATATATCACGGGGATTAAAGGTCCGTAAACCTATGGATATGAAATCTGTGTCGCGACCTGCCCTTAATGAATGGGTGCAACGGGTCAACAATCAGTTGGCTAACATGTAACACCCTTATCCTGATCTGTATCCGAAGCACTATATTTGGGTCACCCAAAATCGCCCCATAAAAAATTTTACTTAAAACCACAAGTTTAGCTACTTCCAAAATATCAAATCATTAATAAATTTGTGCAATTAAATAAACATTTAAATGAGTTTACAAAATAGGAGCACCAAGTTTAAAACATCGTATACCAAAATAATAATTCAAATAGAGTTACAGACTCAACAGTGGCAAGGTTCTGCGAATACTTTAGCCCAAATTAAAATAACAAGTACTGTACTCTGAAGCGGATGCGGTGCTGGGAAATCCCTTTTTGATGAGCTCTTCCAAAAGGTGACCTGTCAACCTATGCACAGAAAAATAACACATCCGCAAGCTGAGCTAATGAAGCTCAGAGTATATTTCTGCTCTACTACAATTTGTGATATCATAAAATAAGCATGCACGATAATATAGTGTACAGAGCATAGATAAAGTTTCACTATCTATGAGTTATCATCTAGCCTACACTAGCTAGAGTTCTTAGATCACCTATCTCAAGGCATCAACAAATCTATACGAAGTCTTACAATATCCGCCATACTTTACCATACTCGAGGTCACATAGCCTATTGAGTTACTCGAGTTCACATGGCCCATCGAGTTAATACATACCATACCCTGATCACTCAGCCATAGGGTGCATAAGCTATCAATATATAGCAACCACACAACATACATAAATACATCCATACATCATCTACATAGTAGCCAATGCAGCCCTACTTTACCCGTGCTTACACAACCATCGGGTTACCCGTGTTCACACAGTTGTCGAGTTAAATAAACCATATCCTGATCACCATAGGCACGAATACATCCAAGACATACTTGGATCACATTAGCCACAAGTAGTCTTTACCTGAGGTCACTTAGCCTATTAGGTTACTCGAGCTCCCTCAGCCTATCGAGTTTATTACCTTATCCGAATCACCATAGCCACAGATAGGTTTCTAACCCCACCCAAATCACTCAACCTGTGGATACGTTAGATATAATTGATCACTCAACCTGAAGTATACATCCCTTTATATAAGTACCGTAGTACTGACTCTAGGACATCTAGATTTCTTTACCACAACATTAGATAACACATGATCCCAGAGCACTCACACACCTTACCAAGAGGTAAGTGGCACCAAGCCAAGCCATCAAAAAATGCCCCAAGGCATGACACTAACCATCACGGTTATATCGAGTCATTATTTGCCAAGTTATTACATGTTATTCTCATCCATAAGGTTTAAACCTTGGTTTCTCAGTTTTACTATTCATTTTGTCACATTAGAAGCCTATTGGGCCTTAGTCAATGAATTATCAACCCCTCGAACTCAAATTCATATTTTTTGGGCATATTGCCCAAGCAGTACCGATACACCATCACGTGTATCGATACCACAATTAAATCAACTAGGGCACCGATACCCTATACTCGTACTGATACCCAAAATGACTACTGGAAATCCATTTAGCCTACGCGTACCAGTACCTGTCCCAATCATATCGATCTCATTCTCTACAAGAAGAAGGTTGATCGTTGACCTCGTATCGATACAAATCCCCTCATACAGATATGCCTTAGGTATTGATACAGCTCCAAGCGTACTGATACTATTTAAAGCTACTGGAATTTCAATAGAATAGTAGGTATCGATACCCACCTTGGGCATACTGATACGCCATTTTAATTTTGCTTGCGTTCATCGTAAATAACATAGGGAATCAGTACGAGCTTCCCTTGTACCAATACCGAAGCCCGAAAATGGCTTCCAAGGCTCGAGAAATCACTCTCCAAGCCCCCAAGACGTAACCTTTAACCCCTTAACTTAATTCTACATCTTATGGGAGTTGATTAGGGTGGTTTGCTACCCTTATTACACCTTATTAACATTTAATCCAGGATTTACCATTAACAAGACTTTAAGCTATTCTAACACCAAACTAGCAATCTTAACCACAAAATCAAGCAAGGCAATTACTTTATGATATTCAAGAATCAAATGAGTCAGAAATGTACTGAACTTAAGCAACAAACCCGGATTTAAGCTCCCACCAAAGCTCTTTTAACTTTTCCTTTGACTCTAGCTTGGAAGGAACCCCAAACGCCCCTTTCTTGAGAAGAGAATACCACTTTTTTAAAGCCTTTGGAACGGTGATTAATTTCTCCTTCACTCATAAACCCCAAAATCAATTCTTGGTGGGAAAAAATTTGAGCTTTGGTATAGAAACCCAAGCTTGGAGAATGAGAAAATGGTGTAAGAGAAAAGAAGAGAAAAGATGAAGGGAAATGGGTGACCTCACCATGTTCCCCCAATCTCCCGTGAAAACAAAAGCCATAAAGGGGTGATCAGCCATTTAATTTAAAATGGGGTCAAATTTCAACATAAGCCCTCAAGGTTTTTCCCTTTTTCCCAAAAAGGTCACCTACCAAGCCCAACAACTCAATTCTTATCCAAACAAGCCCAAACTTGGCCCAAAGGTCTAATTACTCTGACCAACTCGAGGGTCCTCAACCTGGGTTAATGCCTCAAACATTGACTCAGAAATTTAGGTTGTTACAACTCTCTCTTCCTAAAATGAAATTTTGTCCTCAAAATTTAAACGAGGTGAGGAGATACAACCATCCGTGACTTTGAAATTTCTCTATAAAACTTCCTTAACCAAAGTTCATAGCACTAAACTCCTCAACACCTCTCTCATGGCTCCCAAACAATCCGTTTTCCTCCGATCAAGCCACGCTCACAACGAAACCTAAAAGCAAACAACATATAATAGCCTTAACTAATATTGTCCATACACTAACCAAAGGAACTCACTTAGGATGAGCTTTACCTCAGTTAACAATCCATTCGACCATCATCTGCGGTTTAAAACTCTTGAACTTCAACCTTATTTATGTCCAGAACGCAAGACCTCCTTAAAGGTATACTCTACTAGGAACAGTTCTTTGTCAGTTAATAACACCATAACCAAACATTTTTAAGAACAATCAAAAATCTGACAATCAGACTCCATCGTCTATTTATCTTGTATTAACAACCTTTCTTCTCGGCTTGGCCAACCAAGACAAGACTAAGCGCTTCGCTTCACAAGAACTCGCCCCCAACTTGAATGAAAGCTAACTCATGATCATGTAACTCCCGTATTCAAGCCATTTATTTCCAAACAAGAACCGTTATTGCTTACAAACTCTTACTAGAGATCAAACTCACCCAACTTTCCTTGATAGTTTGAACATTCTCTTCAAACCCAACCACTTAATGCCAACAAACAGTTGTACTAAACCTTTAACAAGCCTTCAAGTATTTTTAAAAGGGTCTTCCAACAAGATCTATTACCACTCAAGAATCTCAATTCCACGTATCCATATCTGATAATTCATGTTTCTACTACACTACTTTGACAAAATTCACATGATTTTACCATATATGTTGACAACTTATCTCAAAGCTCGGTAGAGCAACACTTAAATCATCAAACTCAAGATTATATCGATGCACTTGTGAGTCCAAACCACCCCACTACTTGTCCTTAGAGTCCAGACATCACATCAAACCTAAAATTTATAATGACTTTTCTTTTGCCTTTGACTTTCGATACTCAAATTTTGAACGATCATACAAAAACATCATAATTCTTCAACCAATTACCAGATCATCAACCCCAAGAACCGAGTAACGGTCCTTCACCATTACACATCGGCTCACAACATCTAACGTTTCCACTCATTTCTATAGCAACACAGGCATGTCCTAGGGTGAACAACTTAGCAATGACACCCAAATCTATTCACTTGGGTGTCATACTACAAGGCGATGTACACTAACACCAAACTCGATATTATCTCTCTCTTGGGGTTGTAATCCACAATCAAGAGGTAAGCCCGCTCATTCCTCGAAAAGTACTTCAACAACCCCTCAAACATTCACAACTCTAAAGCTTTGGACTCTCAACCCTCGTATCCAATATAGGCTAAAAAGTCTTGCAACCTACAAGACCCTCTTTGAACAAACATCACAAGAACACGGCCTTTGCACTAGAGGGGCAATGGTTCATTGCGTCCATTACCAACAACTTGGTTCATCTTGAACCCTGGAACTTTGAGATTCTTGCTCGAAAACCAAGGCATACATTAAAATCACACGATCATTCTACTCTAAGGGTAACATCTACCAACTAGGGATAGAGCAAATCTAACAAGTCCACGAGAATTATTACTCTCAATCCCCACTTACCACCCACGGTAAGAACATTACCTATAAGAACTTACAAAACTATCAATCCAGCGTCAACATTTAGATCTACCTCAGCACTTATCCAACAAGAAACAAAACCATTATATGAACAAGAGATCAGATTTCCATCAAAGTAACAACTGAGACCAAAACAGACACATGTACCCAACATATCATCGGTGGCAAAGCTGTCATTTTTGGCCTGAATGGTAGACTGTCTAGCAACAACTCAAGCATCAACTCTGACGGTAGATCTCACAGTACCTCAACCCTAATATCCAGATAATGCCCTAGCACTACCTCTAGTAAAACTCTCACTATGCCGAGAAGGAGTCAACCTCTAAGGTTGAACTAGAGTATCATCATCCATAACAGGATAGTCCTTTGCCATATGACCTGATGCCCGACACCTGTAGCATACCCTTCGAAGCAATAAACGCACTCTAAGATGATGTTGACCATAATGCTCACAAGTCGATAGAAGTGATGCTTCGGTTGAACTATTCGTACTCCCCTCAAGAGCAAAAGTCAAGGTGTTTCTACGAACCCTCGATCTAGATCCTTGATTGACTGTTGGTAACTGATCTGAAGTAACTCTCTTCAAACTCCTTAGAGCTTAAAACCTCTTAGATGGAGCCTGATAAGTACTTTTAACGTCTTGAGTCCCTACAATATGGTCTATAGAGTCCTCAACCTACCTTGATGTTTAACCCTAAAGTCGTTCAAGTGTCTTTGCACTATTGGCTAACTCTGAGAATGCCCCTAGTAAACCTACTGTCACATGCATCTGAAGGTTAATCTGTAATCCTTGTCTGAACCTCTTACACCTCAACTCCTTGGTGGTAACTAACTCGGGGGCATAACAGCTCAACCATAAAAAAATTTGCTCATACTCAAACATTGTTCGGTCCCCCTAAACTAGATACAAGAACTGATCTCTCATCTCATCCATGTGAACTTCACTAATGTACTTCTTCCTAAACTCATCCACGAAGACATACCATGTCGGGAGTGTAGGCTGTAGCCCCAACTCAACAGTCTCCCACCACTCAAGTGCATTGCCCTTAAGAAGGGAGAAAATGCTATCGAGGTCATCTTCTGGACTCCCTCTCATCTGTCTCAAAATTATCTGAGTGTCTATTACCCACTGGTCAGCCTTGATCGGGCCATCCTCACCCAAACCTTCAAAATATTTTGGCCCAAAATGGTGAAGCCTCTCAATAGGGGTCTTGCGAGGTATCTTGAATTGCCTCGGGATTGCTTGCACCACTGGCAAGAGAGTAGAGGTAAGTTCATAGAGGTGGCTCGCCCTTTCACTTTCGATACCTCTTGAAAGTCTCATATCCCCAACATTTGGGACAAACTCCTTACCGAAGTCTTTTGCTTTAGAGACATAGCTCTCTTCATGACTATTCTAGTCACTTTTGGCATAACCCGCCATCGAACCTTTTTTGAAAACACAAGGAAACAAGGCATCATCATCAGGATTCCCAGTCTTGGAAGAGTACAACTTAACTTTAGGGGCTTGTATTCACTAGACATCTTACCACGACCTTTATACCACCATGGGGTTTCCTAGAACTGGCTAATTCTAGGCTCTAATACCACTATTGTAACACCCCGATCCAGATCTGAATCCAAAATACTATATTCAGGTTACCGAAAATTCACCCATCAAAAATTCCATTTAAAACCACAAGTTTAGCCACTTACAAAATATCAAATCATTAATAAATCTATGTAATTAAATAAGAATTTAAATTAGTTTACAAAATAGGAGCTCCAAGTTTAAAACATCGTATACCAAAACAATAATTCAAATAGAGTTATAGACTCAATAGTGGCAAGGTCCCGTGAATACATTAGCCTAAATTAAAATAAAAAGTACTATACTCTGAAGCGGATACGGTGCTGGGAAATCTCTTCTTGATAAACTTTTCCAAAGGGTGACCTGTCAACCTACGCACGAAAAAATAACACATCCACACGTTAAGCTAATGAAGCTCAGTAGTACATTTCTACTCTACCATAATTTGTGATATCATAAAATAAGCGTGCACGTTAATATATTCTAGAGAGCATAGATAAAGTTTCACTATCTATGAGTTATCATCTAGCCTACACTAGCTAGAGTTATCATCTAGCCTACACTAGCTAGAGTTCTTAGATCACCTATCTTAAGGCATCAATAAGTCTATAAGAAGTCTTACAAGATCCGCCATACTTTACCATACTCGAGGTCACATAGCCTATCGAGTTACTCGATCTCAAATAGCCCATTACATTAATCATGTGATACCCTGATCATTCATCCATTGGGTGCATAAGCTATCAATCTATAGAAACCACACAATTTACATAAATACATCCATACATCATTGACATAATGGCCAAGAAAGCCCTACTTCACTCGTGCTCAAACAACCATCAAGTTTCTCGTGTTCACATAACCATCAAGTTGAATGACCATATCTGAATCACCATAGCCACATATACATCCTAGACATACTTGGATCACATTAGCCACAAGCAGTCTTTACTTGAGGTCACTCAGCCTATCAGGTTACTCGAGCTCACTCAGCTTATCTAGTTTATTACCTTATCTAGACCACCATAGCCATGGATAGGTTTCTAACCGCACCTAGATCACTCAGCTCGAAGTACACATCCCCTTATATAAGTACCGTAGTACTGACTCTAGGATATTCAGATTTTTTAGCACAACATTCGATAACACATGCTCCCCGAGCACTCATACACCTCACCAAGAGGTAAGTGGCAACAAGCCAAGCTATGAACAAATGCCTCGTGGCATGACACTAACCATCACAATTATATTGAGTCATTATTTACCAAGTTATTACACGTTATTCTGATTCATAGGGGTTAAACCTCAGTTTTTAGGTTTACTATTCATTTTATCACATTAGAAGCCTTTGGGCCTTAGTCCTCAAATTATCAACCCTCAAACCCAAATTCATATTTTCTGACAGATTGCCTAAGCAGTATTGATACACCATTACGCATATCAATACTACAATTAAATCAACTAGGGTACCGATACACCTACACTCGTGCTGATACCCAAAATAGCTACTGGAAATCTATTTAGCCTACGCGTATCAGTACTATCCCAAGCGTATCGATACTCATTCTCTACAAAAAGAAGGTTGACTGTTGACCCCGTATCGGTACACAATCTATCCGTACCAAAATGCCCTAGGTATTGATACGGCTCTAAGAATAAATACTATTTCAAGCTACTGGAATTTTAATAGAATAGTAAGTACTGATACCTACAGTGTATCAATACAGGCTCCCTGTGTACCAATATCGAAGCCCAGAAATAGCTTCCAAGGCTTAAGAAATCACTCCCCAAGCCCCCAAGACGTAACCTTTAACCCCTTAACTTAATCTTGCATCTTATGGTAGTTGATTAGGGCGGTTTGCTACCCTTATTACACCTTATTAACATTTAATCCAGGATTTACCATTAACAAGGCTTTAAGCTATTCTAACACCAAACTAGCAACCTTAACCACAAAATCAAGCAAGGTAATTACTTTATGATATTCAAGAATCAAAGAAGTAAGAGATGTACTAACCTTAAGCAACAAACCCGGATTTAGGCTCTCACCAAAGCTCATTCCCCTTTGACTCTAGCTTGGAAGAAATCCCCAAATGCCCCCTTTTTGAGATAGAGAATACCACCTTCTTAAAACCCTTGGAATGGTGATTAATTTCTCCTTCACTCACAAACCCCGAAATCAACTCTTGGTGGGAAAAGATTTGAGCATTGGTATAGAACCCCAAGCTTGGAGAATGATAAAATGGTGTAGGAAAAAACAAGGGAAAAGATGAAGGTAAATGGGTGACCTCACCATGTTCCCCCCAAACTCCCATGAAAAAATAAGCCATAAAGGGGTGATCAGCCCTTTAATTTAAAACGGGGTCAAATTACAATATAAGCCTCCAAGGTTTTTTACCTTTTTTCCAAAAAGGTCACCTACCAAGTCCAACAATTCAATTCTCATCCAAGCAAGCCCAAACTTGGCCCAAAGGGTCTAATTACTCTAGCCAACTAAAGGGTCCTCAAATCGGGTCAGCGCCTTATATATTAACTTGAAAATTTGGGTCGTTACACAATATTAGTGGGGCAGATTTGTCTCTTATGGGTGACCTACCTAATCGTACTCGAACGGATCACTCCTCAGATGATGATGACTGGTCTGATTATTCGCAGATGGATAAGATGAGAAGTTGATGGCCATGAGGGCATGGAACTAGCTGACATCTAGCCAGGTTTACGTATCAATTCTTTATTTTTTGATATGTTTAAGTTTATGTTTTGGAATTGTCAAGGTGTTGCTAGCCTTCCCTTTAGGAGATTTTTTAAGGATTTTGTGCAGGAACATCGATCGAGATTGTGTGATTAAAAAACTAGGATACTCATCTTCTTTTAAGGTAGAAGTGCATGGTTTTAGCAGTGGTATTTGGCTTCTTTGGTCGGATGATATGGTGGTTGAGGTGACTCATATTTTCAATCAGTTCGTAAATAGAAAAATACATCCAGTTACTGCTAACGAGTGGGTACAGTTTACGGTAGTTTATGCTGGTCCTACTAGCCTCAAATAGAAGTATATGTGGCGTCAGTTATAATCCTTGGACCCTGGTGATGGTATGCCTTGAGTATTGGGTAGGGATTTCAACGTTATTCTTTAAGGGGATGAACATGTGGGTGGTGCTGTGTTGTGTGGTGTTGGTAGCCGTCTGATGGTTGATTTATGTTTGACTGTGGGTTGTCTGATATGGGGTTTCAGAGACCTTCGTTTACTTGGGCTTGTGGCGATCTATATCAACAGTTGGATAGGTGCTTGGCAAATACTGAATGGCTTTTGTGGTTTTCGAGCTCTTTGGTGCTTCATTTGGATAGTTTGGGTTTTGACCATCGGCCTTTACTTTTACGTCCTAAAGATAACCATCTATCTTCTCAGGCTCGACCTTTTTGTTTTATAGCTGCATGGCAAGAACATCCTCAGTTTTAGGAATTTTTATATTCTGTATAGATGGGGGATGACGACCTTCACCAGAATATGTCAAATTTCACATTTGGTGTCTCGAATTGGAACAAAGAAGTGTTTGGGCACATTGGTTAGAAGAAGAAAATTATTCTTTCTCGTCATCAGGGTGTTGATAAAGTATTATTGCGCAGACACTCTGAATCTCTTGTTAAGTTAGTAGGTAATCTTAGCAAACACTCTGAATCCTTTAGAGACAAAAGGCGTGTTCACAGTGGTGCTGGATGGGGATAGAAATACGAAGTTTTTTCATGCATCTATGATGGCACGACATCATGCTAATTATATTTCAGCTCTTTTCAGGGAAGATGGGTATTGGTGCACAGATCAAGTGGAACTTGAAAGTTTGGTGTAAGATTTCTTCAGGTTTTTTTACTAGCTCGGGCTCGAATGGGTATGGTTGGGAAGTGCGTGGCTTGTTTCTGAATATGGCCGGGTTAGAACTCAGTTAACTTTCTTTACTGGTTACTTATAAGAAGATCCATAGTGCCTTTTTTGATATGGGACTATTCAAAGCTCCTGGGATTGATGGTCTTCAGGCGATCTTTTATAAAAAAAACTGGGATATCATAGGAAAGTCTATACAGTAGGTTTTGTTTCAGGGTATTTGCCTCCTCATTTGAATCAAACACTCCTTGTGCTCTTACCTAAAGTTTCCGTGCCTGAGTAGATATCGCAATTCCAACTTATTAGTCTATGTAACATGGTTTACAAGGAAGTTGCAAAGATCATTGTTGGAAGGCTTAAACTATTTCTTCCTCATTAGATTTTAGAGAATCAAGCAAGCTTCGTCCTTGGGCGTTCCATTATAGATAATATCGTGATAGCCCAAGATATCATTCACTCAATGCGCAGGAAGACGGGACAAAAAGTGTGGATGGCGATAAAGGTAGATCTCAAAAAAGAATATGACAGACTCGAGTGGAGCTTTATAGATGGCACTCTCATTGACCTTGGGTTACCTGATGATTTTTTGTCTTTAATTATGCATTGCATCTCTTCTATCTCAAAGCAAGTGCTTTGGAATGGCTCTATATCTAATTCGTTTATTTCTACCCATGGCATTCGCCAAGGTGATACGCTCTCACCATATATTTTTGTATTGTGTAAGGAGAGGTTAGCTCATTTGATTCAGGTTATGATTAGTCGGGGTATGTGGAAACCATTTCACACTTCTTCTAGAGGCCTGGATATTTCTCACTTATTTTTTTGCTGATGATTTGGTTTTGTTTGCTAAAGCATCGATAGAATAGATGGCTATTGTTAGATATGTTCTTAATCAGTTTTATACTATTTCCGGTAATATGGTTAGTCAGGCAAAGACAAATATTTATTTTTCCAAGAATGTATCTCCTCAGCTACGGTTGGATATTAGCTCTGCGTTTGGTTTTACTGAGGTTGTGGACCTTGGTAAGTACTTGGGTGTTCCTCTCATTCATCACCGTGTGACGTCTACAATGTATTGCTACTTAGTTCAAATGGTTCGCAGGAAATGGTTCGCAGGAAATTAAGTGGTTGGAAGGTAGCTTCGCTCTATCTAGCCGGTAGGATAACTTTTGCTAAATCGGTGTTGGCAGCTATCTCAACTTATGCAATACAATCGACTATGTTGCCTAAGAAAACATGTCTCGAGATTGAACGTCTGATATGACAGTTTATCTGGGGTATTACTTTAGATAGAGGAGGGGTTCATCTGGTTCGTTGGGATGTGGTTTACAAACCAATTTTGCAAGATGGTCTTGGGTTTCGTCGTTTGGCAGATCAGAATGCGGCTTTTCTCATGAAATTGGCCTTTAATTTATTGGCAAATAAGAATACTCTGCGGGTGTAATTTCTTCGGGCTAAAAATAAGTGTATGGATAGAATCCCAGTTGCATTGCGTCACCGTAATGTTTCTCGTCTCTGGAAGGGTCTGGGTTTTGTGTGGAAGGATGCGTGTAGTAACATTGTTTGGGAAGTGGGAAATGGTTTGAAGGTGGACTTATGCTTTGATCCATAGATCGATGAGATTGGTCCTTTGCACAAGCATGTCCATTCGAGTTTGGCATCTTCTTTGCCTCATGTTCTGATTGCTGTAATGGTGACTCCCGGTACAGAGTGGGCGTGGCATTTATTCCAATATATGTTGCCTCAGTCGGTGTTGTTGCGCATTACAGCCGCAAGTGTCCGATGCAGCACCTTAGTGAGGATGTTATTGGGTGGCATGGGGCTCTATGCATAAGTTCTCAGTAAAATCCGCTTGTGAAATTAGGGCGAAGGTTGCTACCGCTGAACAAGATCGACTATAGAAAATCATCCATACCTTCAAAGGGCCTCAGAAGATTCGAATTTTTATGTGGCTTCTTTGTTGTGATAAGCTCATGACTAATGCGGAACGTTGTAGACGACACTTTACGTCGGATAGTTCTTGTACTGTTTGCTATGCTGTGGAAGAGGATATCAGTCATATTTTGCGCTTGTGTCCCTCGGCATTGGCTATTTGGGAGCAGCTTGTCAAGTTTGAGAAAATCGATGAGTTTGTGTCTATAAATATCAAGGCCTAGTTGAAGATTAATCTTGTTAATTTAAGCCACTTTGTGTTGAATACGACTGATCGGGAATTTTTATTTGGGGCAGTGATTGGGAATCTTTGGCTTTAAAGGAATGAAATAATGTTTGATAATCCCACGGTGGCGCATAAGGGAGTGTTGATGAGGAGTAAACGGTTAGTGTCTTTGTGCCGGTCTGCTCTTGATGGTCGAGTGAATACGCTTAGATCTTCGCAAGTGTTGGACAAGGGGCCCGAGCGTTGGTTTCCACTGATGGAATGATGGGTGAAAATAAACAACAATAGGGAAAAATGTGTTGTTGCGGCTTCCGTGATGACCTATGGAGGGGTGATACGAAGCAGTCAAGGGGAATGTCTTGCTGGTTTTTCTAAGGTTATTGGTGATTGTTCGGTTATTGATGCCGAGTTGTGGGGTGAGTATGCGGGTTTGTTTTGTGCCCGGGAGTATGGTTGGCAATGCATTCATTTGGAGCTGGATAGTTTAGAGGCGGTAAGGGTCATTAAGGTAGCTATGATGGGGAATGGTGGTCGCTCTCTTCTAGCGCATTTACATGGGTTGTGGAAGAGGGAGTGAGATGTTTGAATTTCTCATATTTTACGTTCGGGTATTAAAGTAGCTAATGCAGCAGCTCGAAAAGCGATCCATGAAGATCTTGATGTTCATTTATATTCAACAGCCTCCTAGTGGGGTCGAAGATTTTCTTCAGGCGGATATTATTGGCTATGACACTTAGTTGCCGTTTCGCTTATCATCTGGTGTTGCTTTTGAGTAGTTTCATTTTGTTTATTTGCCATGTTCGTCTTGTTGTTGACTTTTGACTTTTGAGTATGTTCAGGATACTCTTTTCCACCAATTAGATTGAGGGAATTTTAAAGAGGCTATAATAATACTATTTTGTATGATTTTCGTTTGTTATGAAATCATACCTCTTTTTCTACAAAAAAAATAATATAAAAAACATAAGTGAAGTTTCACCCGAAAATGATATAGAGAAAAAAAAAAGATAATGCGGATGACTTTTACTAGTTGAGATATGAGATCATAACTAACACGATAAAAAAGATTAATAAAACAAATTTTCTAGATGAAGTTTTTTTTTACTGGTTTAATACGAGAGGTTTTCATATAGTTAAATGCATTTAATATAAATTATGTCCTTAGAGATATGTTATTCGATTTTTCAAACATTTACATTGAGAATTTTCAGAAAAGATTGTAGTTTTAAAATAGAAAATAAATTATTTAAAATCATGAAATACAAAATCAAATTTCAACTAACTTAATAATAAGAACAATAATGATAAAACAAAAGTATTTATTATCGGGATTGGGAAATAGCAACAGCTAAATCATTGTCTTGACTTTACATTCCATACCAACGTCTCTCGTTGTTTAAATGGAAACTAAATATGCAAAAGACTATTCCAGACAAGGATTTTCCAACCTCCGATATGATTTTGTTAGATGAAACCTTGATTAAAATTTCCAAAAATTAGTTATTAATAGTCAACACCTCAATTCAAATATAAAAATTATTTATAACATTATCGTTTTGATATCAGGAAAATTTTATTGTTTAGTTTGTCTCTGAAATTTTTAACTATGATGTATATTCCCTCAATTTACTATTCGTTAAAAATGTGTCACGTTACACATAATATGTTAAATTTGAAAAAAAAGAAAATTCATACAAAAATTTGAGAAATAAAATTTTTAAAAATTCTCAAATTATTAAATCTAAAAATGTATTTTTTGAGTTTTTTTTTAAATTTTACATATATTGTACGTCATGTGACATGTCTTTAGAGTTGAGGGTGTCACGTGACACACTGTGATAGAAAAAATAGATTAGCGTAATGTGCATCAATTTTTTTTGTTAAAAAATTATTAAATCAATCCGAACAAAAAAAATTTTAAGTACCAAAGTGATAATAAAATAAAACTTCGAAAAGTAAAAAACCATTTAATTTTAATAATTTGTTTTTAACACTTTAAACTATTCATTCATATTTTAAAATAACGGGCTGTTAACAGAAAAAAAAAATCTTCACAAATAGATGAAGAACAATAACAAATGACTTTGTTAATCATGATATATTGATGAACTAAAAACAAATAAAAAATGAGAATATTGTCACCATCTTAACTATGAATGTTTAACATATGCAAGTTGTTTTACCGTTTTGTCTTTTAGTTGGTCGTCAGCAAAATGATCATACAAGTTGTACATTTATAATTTGCGCATCCAAACAGCTCGACGGTCTAATATTAAGGTTTTAAATATAATAGGAAAAGTAATCAATGTCACTAAATTAATTAAAAATGTTTTTCTATTAAAATTATAAAATGATTATTACACTTATTAAAATATTTTAAAATGACCACTAAACTTCATCAAACTATTACAAAATAGTTGTAATCACTTATTTTTGTCCGGGCCTCAAGCCCAATTAAAAAATCTCAATTACATCAGTTATGGGAAGATCCTAATTACAAGAGATTTTGTCCAACAAGTGTAGAAAATCAAGCTACGTGCAAGGAATTCTCACAGCGGACTTATGGCGAAATTTTAATAAGATCTAGCCATTTCTGGGTCAAGATGTCTTCTTAGGAACTGACCGTCTTTCAGTTACCTTTCCAACACATCTTGAAATGCCTCAATCGGACATCGGGAGCTCAAGATATATTCGTTTTACTGAAGACAGCGCATGCAAAAAATTGGATATGTGACTAATATGGAAATTTGATTTCATTATGAATTTCTAATTATTTTATTAATTATTTGTAATTAAATTTGATCTTAGATCTTTTCCTATTTGTTTTGATTAATTTAGGATCATTATGAATGTAAGGAAAGTGGTTTGGTGCCCAAGTAAGTAAAGACATTATTCCCTTTCCAAGAATAATTAGCATTGATGTAAAAGATATCATGCTTTTAGGGTTTCTTGAAGCTTATAAATAGGCTTCATTCTTTTGTAGTTCTCATAAGCACAACGACGACATACACAGAAAATACAAGAAGCATTCTTGAAAGAAATAAAAAGTATAGATTTTTCTAGCCTTTTTCTTGATTCGAGATTTCGTTTTCATTTTGCCCTTCAATTTCTGTCTCATTTATTTTTGCATTTAACCCTTTGTTTACTCTTTTATGTCATGTACTCTTAATTTGTGCTTTAGTTTATTCCCTTTTTTTATAACTTTAGCATAACATGTTATATAAAGTCATTTACTTTTTATTTAGTAAATACAATTGTACATATGTAAATTAACCTTTTTTAACCTTAATTTGATACGTTTCTATATGTACTTTACTTTAGTTTCCTACTTTAATTTTATGCATTTTTATGTATATATAGGTTGGTTTATTTGAGATACATATTTTTTTTGAAATATATTTGTTCACATGACTTCATTGTATATAACTTGATCTCTTTTAATTTATATTTGATTTGATTTTAATACATTATTAATTAGCATATCATGTTTTTACATGTATATATTTTTTTGTTTAATTCTTTTATTACTTTCTGTTAATAAACCCCTAGATTAACTTAGGTTGTCTATAAAAATTATACTTTAGTTAGAATCCCTTTTATTAAATGGTTAGATCATTTAATAATTCTAATCTCATAATTAACCTCTAGATTAGATTACATAGATTTATTTCCTAATTTAATTCAAACCCTTTAGGTTAGTCTCTTGGTAGCTTAGCATATTAATTAGAGCCATAGATTTAGGGTCTTGTAAATAATTGGCTAAGTTAACTTTAGGCTTAATTAGAACATAACCAAAATTACATTAGAAAATACGAGCTACCAAGTAAACATCGTTTTATGGGCATTGTGGGGGTGCTAATCCTTCCCCGCACATAAACGTGCCCCCAAACTCTTTCACGTTTTTCTCTGGTTTGTTTTTAGATTTTTGATCTACCTAATAAATCAAAAGATCGGTGGTGACTCCGTTACCACAACTTGACGACTCCGTTGGGGACATTTGTAAGTGGGCACAACTTTTATTTAGTCACGAGGTATTTTCTTTTGTATTTCGATTTTTGTGTTTATTTGTTTTCTTTTGTATATTTATGTACTACTTTTTCATTTTCGCCTTGATAGTGCATCATGACATGGGCCTTCTACCCGGGCTAAATCCTTTTAAGTGGAAGAATAATAGCTATGCCTTTTAGAGTAACCCTCCGCATGGGCTAGTGAAAACTTTCGGGGTCCAGTGTACCTATGTTTTCGTTAGTAACCCTCCGCACAAGCATAATGGAAATGTATCCCCTCGAACTGTGTTTGATCTGCAAGCCTGTGATGGGCCAGGATCGAATATCTTATCTGCCTTAGTTGGGGGTAGGGACGGTTCGAGTACCTTTTTAGATCCATACCCACATGATTGAGAATCTAAGGAGCCTACCCCATTAGAGATACGCGAAAACCCTAGATTTTGTTCTATTATATTCCTGCATAAGTATGAACTAGATATCATGCCGATAAGGTTTATTTTTTTCGAATAAAAGCATGCGGGTAGATACCATGATGGGTTAAGATTTTATTTTTCATAAATAAAGCATGTTGGTGAGAAGGCATGTCAGTTAGGGTTCATATTCCGTATGATAAAATTTGAATCATTCTTTTGTTTATTTTATTCATGCTAACTTGTTTATTCTTTTTTGTATTTGATTGTTGCATCACATTAGCATAGAATATTCATTTGCAAGATAGTTTCATGGCATCTTCATAAAATGTTAAATATTTATTAGCTTGCATTACATCAACTTAAGGAGTTGATTCATGATTGGTTTCAAATTTAGAAGGCGTCCACAATCGATAGAAAATCCAGCAATCTAGATATCAATTTAAATGCAACATTCAAGGGTTGCGAATAAATCTCAAATGCTTGAGAACTAATTTTGAATCAACTTCTTTGCATCTAGACATCAATGTTGCATTTAGAAGCATACATTTTCATTCATCACTGCATGTTCTGATTTGAAGGGTCACTCATTTTCAAGAAAGAGCATGACAACGCCATCATGAAAGATGCCATAACCGATGGAAGTTGTGAAGAAATTGATCCACAATTACGAGTCATACAGTGGTCATGATTCCATAATGGGACACCTAGACAGTTTATTAAGAGGTGTACGATCTTGTAGAAAGAACTGGAGAAGCTTGTTGATGGCAGGCTTTGATAGGCAAAATAAACAAACAACGAAAAACATGCTTAGTGGAGGGCAATCCACTGGCGATTTTTGATTGTGGATCTTCAGGAGTGGTTGAACCCGAGTATGCTTCATGCTTTCATATCAAGTATGTCTATTGGAACATCTCTGTAGTTGTAAGCTTCTTTCGAAGTAATGTTGTAATGCCCCAAAAATAGGGTCAGAAGAAATTAAATGTTTGATTGGATTGGTTTTGAATTGGTCGAACCAGATTGGTCATTTAAGTAGGTTCTAGGGAAAATAGGTATTTTTAATTGGAATTTTGGTGAATTAAAAATTGGATTTGGGTTTCTAAAAGGTTTAATGATTTTATTAAATATTTTGGAAATTTAAAAAAAATGCGAATTAAATTGAATTAATAGACATTTTTGATTTTGGTGACTAAAATGCATAAAATGAAAAGTTGTTTTAAAGCGACTAAATTGAAGAAGGGTCAAAGCTAGGAATCCTTTGAGAGCTATTATTTCTAAAGTTCTTAATTAGGATTATCATGTTGTTTTAACAAATAGTTTTGACGGTTAATTGATTTCTAAATTTCATTTTCTCAATTTACGTCAATTTTCTCATTTATTTTCTCTCAACTTTCTCCCATTTTCTTGCTAATTTCTTGAACATAGAATTCATATTTCTAATTGATTTTTGATGGAGATTATATCTCTAGATTTATTTTTCAATCCTTAGTAAAACCTCACAAAAGATTTCTTAAAGTCTTTCTTATTTTCTCAACTATTTTCAAGAAGGAATTTACGTCAATTTTTGGTGGAATCCCTTTTGAAGGTAATTCTTCTTCACTCTCAAAAACTAAGGTTCTTTATTGAAATTCCCTAGTATTTGGTTCTTGCTTGACGGTTTACAATGTGATTTTGCAATTTAATTGAGAAAATTCTTGTTAAATGATGATTATGACATTTTGCCTAAATTTTTTATTAGGTTTATGAATGCTGGAGATTTTGATTGGGTTAGTTGGTGTTTTGATTATATAAACATATTGTGAAATAACATTTTTTATTTGAATCATGAAACAACTTCATTGAGTCATTTTTAGGTTGGTTTTTAGCCAGTTTTGGGGTTGTTATAAGTGGTCAATGCTTGCTAGTGGTATAAGTATTTGTTAGATGTATTTTTGGATATTAAATGATGAATATTAGATGTTAGTTTCGAAGGTTTATGGATGCTTAATGTCTGGATGGAGTTTTAAATTGATTTAGGCATTTTCGGATAGTTGTTGTGGATGCCATTGCTAAGGATGCAAGGGATTGGTGTAGGCTATTGTGAGAATGCATTTTGATACATTTTCCCCTTGGTTTTATGTTGTAGAAACAAGGGAAGGTCAAGGAGAACTCACCTCTTAGCTTTCGGATTGTTTGGACGCTTGTAACGTGACAACTTTGGAAGTGATCATGTAATGGTGAGTGAAAACGGTTTTAAAAGAGTGTCAAAGCTTGTGGGATTTATTTTAGGGACTTTGGGAAAGTGTAAAAATATTTCCTAAGTCCGTGAGTAAGTTGAAGTGCTTTTCACTTTCGTACCTTGCTAATTTTTACATAAAGTTGCAAATGAATGTTTTGAAATAGGTTTGAATAAATGCATGAGGATGAAACTTAACACCCTCAACGTATACTCAATAATTAAATACACATTGAAGATATTACTAAAGTTTTTAACTGATTTCTTGACTTGTAAATTTTAATTTTTTTTTATAAACCAGTTTAGTAAAATAATTTTTCCTCGGTTTCATTTAATTATAAACCTATCTAGTAACACCTAGTTTCAACCCTGAATTGATTAAATAAATATTTAAGACAATTATTAACTTGAAAATATAATTCAGGGTGTAAACTATCTGTGCTACCTAGACTCTTTCTTTGATTTAAAAATCGCTACTTAATTAACATAAACTACAAAATATTTATACCAAATCCCATGTCTAAGAGTTTATAACCATATCATTTATCCATAATACTTATATTACAGGCCCATTTAAATAAGTAACCTAACTTATAAGTTCAGTAATATAAAACAACTGCATATTTAAAAATACTAGTACATGCCCACTAGTCTAGGATGTAAGTGTACATACTGTTGCTTATAGTCGGTAACTTGATTTCCAAAAGTGTAGCTCCTTCTTTGGTACTACTATCCCAATCAACCTACACGTAATACAAATTACACGCTAAGTATAACTTAGTGAGGCATACTTGTAACAATGTGAACATTTAACATAAGTATCACAATATTTGTAAAATAGAAAATAATATCTCGTGCATGTTTATATCATTTCATCATTTATCATGGTAAATGAGAAACTAACTTATTTCAGTGAATCATGCTTGCATGTATGTATGTTCAAAGTCATAATATCAGTCTTACTTTATCGATAATAAATATGATAGACATACTGGTCTATTTACTTGCTTAAAAGCCTTTCCTGGTTTATTGCCCAAAGTACAATTTCATGTGATGCTATGGTATGCGAGTCATCACGACACCGTAGTGTCTTTGACGCCTTAGCGTCTGCATCGCTGTAGCGACTGAGATGAGTACGTACTCGAGGATGCCCTTTGCTCCTCATCCTAGCACATTTTGTGCCTTTTAACACCGTAGTGTTTGAACTGACTCCGTAGAGTCTTTCCTGACCCCATAAAGTCTTTCCTGCATCATTGTGCTTTGACGCAGCTGCTAGGGCTCTATGGATATCCAACTATACCAAGACTTTCACACTAGTACTCGGGCATATCAATATAATATTTTCATGTTCAATATCCAATCAATCAATACTATAATTCATAATTCGCTAATGGGCATATTATACCCAAAATCTAAAATCTGATTTATCTTAGATAAGTCATTATGCCATATCCATATATCTCATATGCCATTTAAATTTCATGCTATTTGCACAGTTTAATCAACATACCTTTTTCATTAATATCAAGGTTGACTTATCGCAAGTCGTCCAATTTATAACATGTCATATATGCATATAAAGCACTCACCTATGCTATGCAAAATACTGGCCTCACTAAGTTAATCAACTACTTTTTTTTTCTTGCCCTTTCTATCTCGAGTTTCCTTGTCCTGCTCGATGGCTGCAAAATTTACCCATCGAACAGATACAATATACATGTTATATTTTTCTTTAATCTAACACTGCTTAACTATAAAATACTAGCATAATTATTCGAATATAAATTTTTTCAAAAATTTCCCCTTTTTTTCTCTCTTAGAAGCCGAAAAGTTCAATTTGGTCCCTAGTGACCATTTTGCAATTTATTCAAGCCCAAATCACAACTTCTCCATAATTCTAACATTTCCACTAACTTTTGTTAAAGTGACATTTTAGTCACTAATTCCACACAAAAGTTGGCAAACTTGTACTAATTTTTCAATCCAACATTTTTACCATTTTCTCAAATTTTCCCTTCTATTTTGACCTTTGGCCGAAATGGTCACTAAACTTTTCCAATGTTGTTTTTCATTCAAACAACATTCTAATATGCTCAAAATAATTTTTCCAACATATAATCTTCATTTCCAAGAATTAACAATTAAATCCCCAAATTCTTCCTACTTGGTAAATTAGGTATCTAAACTTTGCAAGGACTTTATTTTAGTCCTAATGTCATAATCATGCTTCTAAATTCATAATCTCTTGAAATCCACCATTAACATAATTTTCAAAATATTTTCCCTAATTTACCAAACATGCCAAAATAGTCACTTAAAAATTAGTTGAAAATTTTCCATTCTAACATCAAAATCAAGCTTGTAGAATCATAAATCTCTCATATTCATCCTTAATTTCAAAACCCTAAATTCTAGGGTTAGGGTTTATGTCTTCAAACATGAAATTAATCTAAATCTAAGCTTGATTTCAACTCCACAACACTTGATTTGCTTAAATCATACTTCAATTTCAACATAGAACTTGAAACCCTAATTTCTCTCTCATCAATATCATGAACAATTCTTCAAATTGCCATGCAAAATTACTATCAAAAGAAGAGCATGAAGCATAGATCATTTTTTCTCAAAGCAACATACCTTGATTCTAACTTTAAAGCCTTCAAATTTGCCTTGGAAAATTTGTTGTATATCTTCCTCTTCCTTTCTCTTGCCTTTCTAATAGATGGAGAAAGATGAACACATCTGTTCATCTTTTATTTTATAAATGCCACATGTATTTTAATTAAATGAATATTAAATTCATTTAATTCCCTATGTCCAAAGAATCCTCCAACTATATCTTATTTTCAAAATTGCCATTTTGTAAAATTGGAACCAAGTCTAGTTAGTTCCAACTAGAAACATTAAAATACTCATAAAAATAATATTTTATGAATTTTACATGGACAATGGAAATGCCTTTAAAATTTCAATTCGATTCGATTACTCGATAATCACTTACTACAATTTTCTATTTTTCAAACTATCGGGTAAAATCTGAAATTCTCATAATTCTGATCTCCATAAATAAATATTTTTGACTTACAAAATATTCCATAATTTTGTAAAAATTAAAATCTTGAAATTTTGACACGGTCCAATATACTGATAATTTACCCAAAATCTTTATCGGATAAATTTCTCTTAATAATCCAAGTGCTACTCTAGCCTAAGCATGCTTAACTTTGCAGTTCGATCCGGGTATCCGAATTCTACTAAAACTTTAACTGTGATTTTCCAAATATTTGAAATATCGGATCAAACCAATAATTTTATATCAAGTCCACATCAATAGGTGCTCTATCTATTTATGAAATAAAACACCTAACTTTTGGGAAATTACAACTTTGGTCCTTCAACTTTTCATATTTCGACTTGTACCATACAAGTTTTGAAAACTTATCATTTTGGTCACTAAACTTTAGCCTTGAATTCCCATTCCAATTTTCCTAGGATTATTACCAAACTTTGCGAGTACCCTAATTTGCTTATTCTCTATCTCATCGTACTCTTAATTCTCATAACTTCCTTCTCTAGAATCCATAATTAAAGAAATCCTAACTTTGACATTTTAGTCACTAAGTTAGCTTTTAGGCCCTTATCTTAGTGCTAAATGACTCTTAAACAACTTAACAAATTTTGGGGTATTACAATTCTCACCCCTTAAGAAAATTCATCCTCAAATTTTAAAACGTACCTAATTTAAATAATTTCGGGTACTGCTTCCTCATTTTCTCCTCGATTTCCCAAGTTGCCTCTTCCACTTTGTGGTTCCTCCAAAGGACTTTGACCAATGGAATTTTCTTGTTTCTCAATTCTTTGACTCCATATGATAAAATCTCCACTGGTTCTTCTTCATATATTAAATTAGGTTGCAACTCAATCTCTTTTGGAGTGATAACATGCGAGGGATCCGATCGATACCTTCACAACATAGATACATGAAATACATCATGAATCTTGCTCATTTCTGGAGGTAAGGCCAATTGATAAGCCACTGGTCCAACTCTTTTGAGAACTTCATAAGGTCTAATGAATCTAGGACTTAGTTTCCCTTTTCGACCAAGAGTGTCACCATGGGGAGCCCCAGTGTTATTCGTAAAGAATAAGGATGGATCTTTGCGATTGTGTATCGATTATCGGCAACTGAATAAGGTAACAATAAAGAATAAGTATACCTTGCCAAGAATTAAAGATCTATTTGATTAGCTCAGAGGAGCTGCCGTGTTTTCAAAGATTGATCTTCGATCAGGCTATTATCAACTAAAATTTAAGAAAGAAGATATACCAAAGACAACATTCAGGACTCGTTAAGGCCATTACGAGTTTTTGGTAATGCCATTTGGTCTTACAAATGCCCCTGCCGCATTTATGGATTTGATGAATAGGGTGTTTCAACCCTACTTGGATCAATTTGTGGTGGTATTTATAGATGATATTTTGGTATATTCTAAGACTAAAGGTGATCACGATCGACATCTACGAGTGGTATTACAGACATTAAGAGAAAAGCAGCTTTATGCAAAGTTTTCCAAATGTGAATTCTGGCTATCCAAAGTAACTTTTCTCGGACATGTTGCATCTGCTGATGGAATAAGAGTGGATCCCTAGAAGATACAAGCTATTCTTTAATGGGAAGCACCAAAGAATGTCTTGGAAGTTAGAAGTTTCTTGGGATTAGCTAGATACTATAGACGATTTGTCCAAAACTTCTCTATCATTGCTATGCCACTCACCCAATTGTTAAGAAAAGGTGTTTCTTTTGTATGGACAGAGAAGTGTCAAGAGAGTTTTGAAAGATTAAATAAAGTTTTGACAAAGGCACCAGTATTAATTCAACCAAAGCCGGGAAAAGAGTATATTCTATATAGTGATGCATCCCATAATGGTTTGGGTTGTGTATTAATGCAAGAAAGTCGCGTTGTAGTCTATGCATCGCGACAGCTCAAAACTCGTGAAAAGAATTATCTGATTCATGACTTGGAGATGGCAGCAGTGATATTTGCACTGAAAATTTGGAGACATTATCTATATAGTGAAAAGTGTCATATCTATACTGATCACAAAAGTTTGAAGTACTTGATGACACAATGAGATCTAAATATGAGACAACGGAGATGGGTTGAGTTTTTAAAGGATTATGATGTGGTTATTGAATATCACCCTGGAAAGGCTAATGTAGTAGTTGATGCTCTTAGCCGGAAGACATTTTCTGTTCTACGTGCACTGAATGCACAACTATCTTTGGGACAAGATGGTTCTTTAGCAGTTGAGTTTCAGCTTAAGCCAACTTTTCTGAATTGGATAAAAGATCTACAGCTTTCGGATGAAGAATGTATTAAAAAGAGAAGACAGGCTGAATCAGGAGAAGTGCAAGACTATGAAATCAAGTCTGATGGTTGTTCATACTATCGAG